>SRLM01000153.1:2830375-2919614 GCA_015708895.1 Populus ilicifolia | reverse complement strand
ATATATATATAACTTCAAAATAGCACCAGTCAGGAAGACAGCTAGAACGAGCTGCTCCAGTTTCTAAGCACATGGGCAGCAATTGAATATGATAAATTCTTGTCAATCCTAATAGCGTTGATCAATCTGCCCTCAAAAGCATACGGAAATGAATAACATTTATATATTTGGGTAGCTAGGGGAAGGTCAACCGGTTTAATTATCAGTTACGAAAGGCATTTACGAACAAGTTGCGAGATCATTTTATTTTAACATCCAATAGAGCGTGGAGGGAGTGGCTTTGATACATTTGCAGAGCTCATTAGTCCGTGATTTCGAGTGATTCCAGGACAACAATTGCGGGATTTACTCATCATTCAACAGCAATATTCTTTAAAAAGCAAAAACTGGACGAGAAAACATTCCATCATCTTACAATGGACACGTACAGAATGAACCAAGAAAAAGTGCAGCAGACACCTTCAGTTCTTTTTTCTTTTCCAAATTTATAAAAAGGGTGGCAGCATTGTAATGTTAAGCACAAGTTCCTCTCCTCTCTCAGAGATGTAAAGAAGACAGATTAGTATTGCACCAAATTTTGCTTTCTGATATTGCCACATCAGATCTGACCCACCATCTAATGTGGGGCAAGATGCTTTATATGGCTGCATCAGAGGGTCATGATGCCTACTGAATGATGAATTCACTCTATGAATCAGGCATCGTGGTGATTCGGAACCGAAATAAATTCAATGATAGTCAAACTGTAGCTCACAATGTGGCCAAGAAAAGCTTCAAAAAATGAAACGCTTCTTGCCTCTTGGCCAAATAAAACCTTCAAATGGTAACTGAACCTTCCTGGTGGATCCATACAGCTGACCCCAAGCTAGAGACTCTTCATTTCACTCGCATTCCCTCTTGACCAAGTATTGCTGCCTGCACCAAATCTACCTCCACACCCTTACAAGTACTTTATTACTATATATATGTGGAGCTTTCTTCTCCTTCAATTGCCAACACATTGGAACTCAAAAGGAGTTTCAAGAGCTTTGTATTGTTCTTGTTTGTGGATACCAACCCACCAAACTCTGTCCTGAACAGCGAACTTCTCCCCCTTGCCACTCGTGTCTTAAACTCTTTATTATACTTTGTTGTGCTTGTTATAAATCTATAATCGATGGATGCATCCAAATCAAAACCTAATCTTGTTTTTTAAATTAATTTGTTTAAAGTATTTTTATACTAAAAGATGTAATGCGGTATTTGATCACTTCAGAAAAGGAGAGAAATCATTTTTCCTTCCTACCGTGGATGTTGGACTTATCATTGCATGGCAGTCATGTAGCTTCTCCTTTCACGGAGAGGGAGGCAAAAAGGTAATGGAGCCCTTGCCCTGTATTAGGGTTAATCATGTGGGATAATTACCCTCAGTCATGATAAGTCTTAGTGACAGGCCTCAAGTATGAAAGCCCTAGGCCCAATCCTTCGATAGTGGGCTGGAAATACCAATGTGTTAGTTGGGCCAGACAACACTTCTCTCACGATAGCTTCATGGAAGGACACAGAATTCCTTACGAGTTTAGGACTAGATGAAGTTCTGTAATTTGTCAGTGAATGGAATTTAACTGGGTTTCACCTTATAAGCTTGCACAGCAAATGAACGTTGCTCCACAAGGGAATCTTAACTCAAGCTTAACAAATATCAACGCGATTTGGAAAAGCAGACAAAACCTTGACAGCATCTGCTTGTAAGAATCTACGTGTAAGCAGCTTAAGCCCCCCATATTCCCAAACAAGCCATTTACCCTCCTATGGAAAACACACAGTCCATAGCAACATTTGCGTATAAATTAACGTACGTGGAGTCCATACATTTAACACGTACTCAACATGCATGCCCCGCCTTTCCTCTAAATCAATCCGACTCATAAATTATAGCCACCTTTTGAAAGTTATAAAATCAAAAATAAAATAAAATTAGAACAACCAATGTACATAAAATAATTGTAAATAAAAGAAGAGGGATTCAATTAAAAAAAAATCAGCATGCAATCTAAGAAAGAAAAAAAAGAAAAATAAAGAGAACAAAACAATTTCAAGCTAAATTGCCATACAGGTAGCACCCTCAAAGGAAAAAGATATTGAAATAAATCAAATAATGCGGTGAGATCACAATTACAATTGTTAGAAATAGCCACATGATTTACTAGAAAACAGTAAATTAGCTAAAACATGTTAGACATGTGTCAACAACTTTATTTTTGATGAAAAAACCAAAAATACCCTTAGAATCAAAAAATATTAACAAACAAAGCTTCATGTAATTACAACCAAGCCCCTAAGGTTTAAAAACTTGAATTGTAAAGATAATGTAGTAATTCAATTATTCTATAAAACATGAAAATATAAAATGTCCTCGTGCAAAACTTTAAAATATTTTATTAAAGAATTACATTAGCAATTTCACCATACATTAAAAAAATAATTATCAAAATAATTCCACATAATTTTTAAAAGATATTTATATCATGCTGAAGAAACTATCTCACCTTGAAAAAAAAAAAGATTGAGGGGGAAAATAATAATTATATTATTATAATAAATAGAAATCTATATCTTGGGACATACATAGTAACATCTCCGTGAGATTAGTTTTTTTTGGATAATGTAGTGTAGTATTCTACCTGGAACCATCGCATGTACGTGTAGCCTTTAGCCCACCATCTTCCGAATCAAATTGCAGCCCATTTGGGAACCCAACAAAATCAGTTCATGCATGTTAACACTTGTAGATAAATCTCAGTACGTGTAGCTCATGCATGTTATCTAATATATACGTGTAGCCTCAAGTTTCCCATCTACCGCAACGAAATTATCGATCGTACCTTAACCCATCTGCTTAATTCACAAGCCAGGCCTGCCGTAAATGGCTATAAATAACCCCCAACCTCCACATCAACTCTGACCCAACAAATCATATCCTTACGAGCCCCTATCTACGTGCAATGGCAAAGCTCATCATCTTCGTAGCCACTTTGACAGCCTTCCTCCTCCTAGTTGACGCCTCCATTCACAGTACTACAGTGATCATCGATGAGAACAACTCCAGGCGATCAGAAGAAGACTGTCGCGACGAGTTGATTGGGGCACAAGATCTCAAGCATTGCCAGGAATATATCATGCAAGAAGCGAGCTCACGGGACGGCTCTGACATTAACCGAAGAGAAGAGGAACGTCTTGAGAGGTGTTGTGAACAGCTAAGACAGATGAGATCCACGTGCCGCTGCTATGGCCTCAGGAAGGCTGTTAAGAGTGCGCCAAAGCAGATGGGTGTCGGCCGAATGGATTTTGATGAGGCTGCGAGTGTGGCCAGAAGCCTTCCCGGCGATTGTGGTATGGAATCAGACAGTTGTCAATTTGGTTCGCCCTACAGAATGTGATAAATGTTGAAGGTGGACATGTTACATTAATGTATGGAATAATAAATCGAGTTCACTGATCTCTGCTATTTTGGCTTTGAGATGAAGATGAATAAGTAGTACTAATAAAGCACATCATCGTGTGGTGTTTTTCTCCTTCAAAGTATGCGAGTACTGTCATGTAAGGCAAAGGTTTTGTTTGGGTATGTGAGTATTATGTAAGGGCAGGTATAATGTAATGCAAGGAGTTTCTTTTTGTGTTAAAAAAGAGCTTGTGCCTTTCTTATTATTGTCCAAGTTTGAATTTTATTTTCGTCAAAAATACCTCAAATTTTAATAAATCACACGAGAAAAGATTTAAGAGAACAATATCTTAATTTCCATCTACGTTAATTGTAGAATTTAAGCCCAAAATAAGATCAGATTTCATGCATGGACCTCTAGAAATCTAATTAAAATTTCTCAAGACACTTGAAGAATTAAAGATATATATAATCTTAGCCAGGCAACTATTACACACAAGATTGATAAAATGTAGAAGAAAAGATATTAAATTAAAACTCTCTATGATAAAATAAATATGATAAAATGTAGAAGAAAAGATATTAAATTAAAACTCTCTGGGATAAAAAAAAAATTAATTCAGAGGTCTTAATATTATCTAAAAAACTAATTTCCTTAGCGATATTATTGCATACCAAAATATGGATTACTATCTATTATAATTATCATATACGTGCAGCATTGCAACGATTGTCCATCATCTAAGAAAAATATAGAAATGTAAATGTGGTATATTTTTAGTAAAATATGAAGAGATAAGGAATTTTTATGTCTTTTATCAATAAACAATTGGAATGAAAGTTGCCACCTAGTATTTTGATTATTAGAAATCCTAATTAGTTTTAAAAATCAGGTACGAAGACTGATTGCATAAAGAGAAGGTATTAGCACCCCAAATACATCCTACTTAAAGTAGACTGCATTGTTTTGTTCAATCAAATCTAAAGTCTTGTTTTGTAGTTTTTAATTGTTACTCTATCTAAAGTTCAAAACAAACCCTCCTTAATAAAAAGGTTTTTTTCTTAAAATGTGGTTAAATCTAACCATTCTATTATTTTAAAAAATAAATTAAATATATGAAATATGCATTACGTGTAATGTCATACCTCGGATACTAAGCGATAAACAAAATAAAATTTTTGTTGTTTTTGAAATTTTAGGCAATGTTCTCTTCACTTCAATAAATTAGTTATTAAAACCAAAATTCATACTAAAATATTGTTTTTGGTGCTTGAAAAAGACAATATGATTTTTTTAGCTTTGAGACAGTTGGTTGTATACACAAAATTTTTTTTTTGAAATTTTTGACAAAAACAAAGTATTTTAATACCAGATTTGTATTTTTACAACATAAAAATACTACCTGATATTAATCAAAATTACATAAAATATGCAAAAAAATTGTAAAAATTCTAAAAAACAAGCATTTGATTTTTTTTTTTTAAATAAGCCGAGTCAGACTTAAATACATGGGCTGGGTTGAATCTGACCTAAATATAGGGGTTGGGCTCAACCCAGTTCATATAAACAGTAAGCTTCTCCACTGTTCACATGCAACGTGAACAATGAAGAGAAAGGAGAAGAAGCAATGGATAAAAATGGAGGAGAAAAGGGAAAAAGGTTAACCTGCGGTGACTCACAATGCTTCTAGCAACTATAGTAGTGGCAATGACACTGCTAATGGTGGTTGGGGCAAGGTGGTATGTAGTGGCTTTATTGTTTTCTTCTATCTTTCTCTCCTCTCTTGTTTCACTGTTTTCACCTTTTCTTCTTTGTTTTTTTTTTTTTTGCTTTTTTTTCCCTCTATTCTACTCTTTCTCTTATATTCTTCTCTCTCAGGTTCGATCTCCCTTTTTTTTTTCTTCTTTCATTTCTCTTCCCCTATTTTTATAACCAAAAATAAGGGAGGGAAACGTGGCTGGGGCGGCCACTGTGCTGTCACCCCTCCATCGCCTCTTCAACACATGGAAAGGGTGGCAAGTCGGTGTCTTTTTGAAGTCATTGGGGTGGGGGGGGAGTGAAATTGGTGAAAAATAAAAGAGAAAACCATTTTTTCTTCCCTTGTTCTTTGCATGTTCAGGGAAAGAATACATGGTACTGTTCAAAATTGTATCGTTTTGAGTTTTTTTTCTTTTTAAATAGTGAGTGAAATGACGCCGTTTTAGTCAAAACGCGCTGTTTCATTTAAATGAAAAGGCAACAAAAACTTATTAAATATTACTTTTGTCTTCAATTTGTAATTTGTTTAATCAAGTCTTCAATTGCAATTTTAATTTAAAATCAATGCAATTGTATCCCTTCTAAAAATCCAATAACAGCCTTATAGTTGACCGTCCTTTTCATTTTGGTTCTTGATCTTGATATTATGTAATTTCACTCTCAATTGAGCAATAAATTTTTAATTTCTTCAATTGGGCCCCTGACCGGTTTTAATTCCAGCCTCTCAACTTATGCGTCTTTTTTGTTTTGGTCCTTGGTTTCAGATTTCTTCAATTAGATCTCTAATTGGCCATTAAACTTTAATATTTATGCAATTATGTTCCTTATTTGACTAAATAAACTTTGAAAAATTATAATTTGACCCCATAACTTTAATTTCTTCCAATTAAAGCTTAAATTGACTCCAAAATCAATTTTTTTTACAATCAAACTCTCTATAAATTCAATTAAACATTCAATAAAATTTAATTAAGTCATAAACATCTGATTTTGAACTTTTCTTACTCAAAATTAAATTTTCTTTGTCAACGGGGCTATTATTAGTCAATAAAATACTGTCAAATTTTAATTTTTATATTTTTAACCTCCTCAGCTAATTTTTACCCATTTTTAGGATGCACTAACACTATTTTTTTCACTGTTCATATTTTTGATAATATTTTTTGATTTTTTTGTATTTTATTATTGTTTATACGGGGGGCTCAAAAATATATTATGACAATAATAATATAATTACTATTTTTTTCTTTCATCATTTTATTTTTACCCTTTGTTTCAAGGGTAAGATAGTGTTTTTACTTCGACATAAATGTCTTTTAATGATTGTACGAGGTTATTTTGGTAAATATATTTTGTAATGCATAGTAAAATTACTAATGTAACCTTTAAATAAAATAAATCAATGCCTTCTGCATAAGGATTTGTTTTTGTAATTTTCATGTTTTATAGAATAATTAAATTACTACATTACCTTGCATGTGCCAACCGCTCTGCTGCTTTTTTTTAGTGGTGTGTGCGACCAATAGTGATTTCACAGTATCATTTGATTTATCTAGCTCAATATCCTTTTTTTCTCTTAGCTATACTTGTATGGTGGTTTGACGTGAAATTGCTTTTCATTGCTTTCTTTCTTTTTCTTATCTTTCTTTGTAGGATTGTGTGGTGGCCATGTAAAAATTGATGCCAAACCTTCAATTTACTTTCTTCTTTTGATTCAATCATTTTTCTCTTATTTGTAATTATTTTATTTATATTAATTATTTCTATTTGGATTTTATTTTTGATTTCATCCCTAATTATTTGATTTTTTAATTTGTTTTGAAATTTGATCCATGTTCTTTTAATTTTAATTTTTTTAATTTTGAATCTTTTTTTGATTTATTTGTTTTTCTTTTTCAATACCAACCCTAGACATTTAATTTCATTTAAGTTTTCTCAAAACATTTAATTTCATTTAATTTTTATGTCAAATTTAGTCTTAATTCTTTTAATTGATACACACACACATATATATATATATATATTGTTTTCATTGCTTTTATAATGGTTTCCCCCCTAAATTTCATCCCTTTGTTTGATTAAGAATTTTATTTCTTTATTTTTTTAAATTTACCTTTAATAAAGTCACAAGGTTTTATTTAAGAATAAGTGAAGGATTAGCTTGGGTCAACTTCTGTTTTTTTAAAGCATTTTTTATATTCTTTTTATCAGTTTTTTTTCTTTTCTATTTATAAAATTATCTTAATTTCATGTCTTTGGTCATATATTTGATTTGTTGACCTTGGTTGGTTGCAAAGTTCGCTTAAGGTTTTTTTTGTTATTTTTATTTGCTTTAACTAGTTTTTTAAATTTAAATTTTTAAATTTGCTTATAATGTTTAAGATGTTTATTCATGTTTACTTGTTTTTTACAAATGTTTTCAATTTCATAACCTATGATTTTTTTTAATCTTTAAAATCTAGTTCTTATTCTTTTAATTGATATTTTAATTATTTATTTTATTAAATTGTATCCTCCTTAATTTTTTTCTATCAAATTTTATCCTTATTTTTTTAGTGCTTTTACATGTTTTTTTTTTATTAATGCTTTCAACCAATTTTATCATTTAAAATTAAATTGATTAAGAATTATGCTTTTTGATTGAATCTGGGTAAGGATTTCACGGAATGCAGTTTTTAGAAATTAATCCAGGTTCAAGAGTTTCGTTTATTTCTTTCTCTTTTTCTAAATTGACATTGTCTTATTTTTTAGCTTTTTTTTTTCAATTTAATTCTATTGAGTTACCCCTCAATAATTTTTTTTTATATTTCACCTGTATTATTTTTTAATTTATAAATAATATATCATATTATAAATACGTTAAATCAATTTCCAATACAAAATTGCTATACTGCATATATATATATATATATAAGCAAGAAAAAAAAAAGGCAACACATGACAATGCTTTTGTCGATATCGGAAGCGTGGATTTATTTGATGTCCAGTGGTTGATAAAATTTTAAAGCTGTTTTGTATACTTAATTTTACAGCCACAACAATAATTGGCAATACAAGTTAAGCACCAACCTCAGGCTAGTAGGCAGGCGCAAAAATGAATTAACTTAGCTTATCAGATTTTACATTTATTTTTAAAAATTATTGATTTAAATTTTATAAATTTTAAATTTATTAATTAGAAGTTTATATAGATCATATAATCATTAATTTTAAAATTTATCAGACATTTATATTACTAAAAAAAATTAAGTACATCAAAAGGCCTTTGTAAATAAGCCAATTAAACCTCTAGCTTAATCCTAGTTAAAAAAGTTGAAACGGAGACGCTGCGACCGGACAGCGCAGAAACCCATTACTCTTGAATTATCAACACGAGCGTCCGTGTTTGATATTCTCTTAGATGATGACTAAAGAAACTCGAAAACCAAACAAAGCATCTCGTGGCAGAATTTGCATGCTGATCTAGACGTGTAAGCATCAACCGAACCACCAAAACATTCATAGCCACCGCATCAAAATCACAGATCATACGCATAATTAACCATGCCGTCCTCCACGTTCTCTACATGCATAGCTCAAAATCCCCTATAAAAACCCATTGCGCCCGTCACCTCATTCATCAACCCTAAACCCACCGTACTTTTCTCCCTAAAAAATGGCAAGGTTTTTGATGATAGCAGTTCTAGCTAGCCTTCTCTTGGCACTCATCGCCAATGCCTCTTCTCACAGAACAACCATCACTACCGTGGAGTTTGATGAGCAGTCCAGCAGGAGTCGATCTGGAGGCTGCCAAGAGCAGATTCGGAGGGTGGACTTGAGCAGTTGCGAGCAATATGTATCCCAAACATCAAGGCCAATGTTAGCACTCCGAGGGATCCACAATCGACAGGGTGATCAAGAGCAAGTTCAGCAATGCTGCCAGCAAATAAGGCATGTGGATAGGCAGTGCCAGTGCGACGCTTTACAGTCTTTGATCGAGGAGCAAACACAGCACCAACGCCGCCCTGAACAGGAAGAGACGCGGGAGGTACAGAGGAGGGCAACCGAGATACAAAGACAGTGCAGCTTGCGCGATTGTCAATCCCTATCAATCTGGTTCTAGATGCTGTTTTAGGATCATATGATGTGTTAGCTAGTTAGCGAAGTTCACTCACTCGTAGAGTGGCTTGTGAGCCGTATGCATGTATAATAGTCACATCAGGCTGTCATGCAAGCACTTACGCAATAAAAGTAAGTCTAGCACGTCGATCAGGCTGTTTATGCAAGTACTTGCGCCATAATAAAAGAACGTCTACCTTTTGAGTTTATCGGCTCATGTAAAACGTACGCATGCAGTAAAAAAGCAATGCAGCAGCTGGGCTAGATGATATACAGGGGCAACATGTCATCTCTAATTACCATTTGCTTGGACTTCTAATTTTTATTAATTATCACAATTCACATTGTTAATCGGTAAACCAAACGAAAACTTATTCCTCGATGAATAAGCCTTAAGCAACTCTGCAATGAAGCATTGCAATGCCAAATTCTAAGATGCTAATTTTGAATCTTGGTTTATATAAGAAAAACTTCAAAGTATATTCTGAAAAGTAAAAAGAGAAGAAAAAAGAGGATTTGAAGTGCTTGAATGTTCGTCGATCCATATCCCTTACATTATCATTAATATACATTGAACTTGATTGCCCCTGGAATTAGCTAACTCTAAGATGTCATTCGTTACGTTTGCAATTTATCATTGTGAATGTTAATTATCACACTACAATGGCTTGGCCAGCATACTTTTTACTGTTAAAAATGATTGGAAGTGGACCAGAAAAATTGCAATAAGAGTGATCTTAGCACATGCTGTAGCAAGATTCAATTCGAATATTGTAGGTGAAAGGAAAAGACCATCAGAAACGGGGTTGAGACTTCTGAAAGGTTGTTGAACAATGCAAGTGTAAAATTGACAAACGGACTCAACATGTAATTTGGAATTTATCATTTCAGATGATAGATAGCATTAAAATTGGTGTTACAAACAAGACTATGGCATTACATTTCCCAAATATTAGTGATCTCCAAGATCCCAAATATTAATTATATCTAAAAACCTCCAAAGGTTAACATGTATAAATATGAATATTTAATCATAAAAGGTGTAGCTCAACTGGTTAGATATTGGATTTACTCCCTGAAAATTACAAGTTCAAGTCTCACAAATTTCAAGGTTATTAAAGTAAATTACTAGAAAAATTAATCTTATTTAAAATAAAAATCCTTGATAAATTAAACTAACCAAGTAGTTTAGTTTAGCTAGGATTCATATAAATAAGAAATTTGCTTTATATTAGTATTCATTTATAAAGATCCTTAATAAATTAAACTAACTTGTATAGGATTAGAATTACTTATTGGATCTAAAGCAAACATACATAAAACACACAAAGTGGTTCTTAAAAATCAAGTATATTCACAGAGATAGGAGATTGTATGTTATTAAAGTAATAATATAAACACTTAACTCAATCCAGTATAATCCCATAAAATTTAATGTTTCACTCTTACACTCGATATGTTTATTAAATCTACTCTCTCATTCTTATAGTTGCACTATCTTCCTCTCTCTATTGATCTCACTCTCTCATCTAGTTTTAACAATGAAGGAAGTTTTTTATTTGTAGGGAATCATTATAATAGTAACTAGAGGTTGGCAATTGAAGGTTGATATAATTATATAGTTGGTAGTTGGAGGTTGACATAATTATTAGGAAAAATCTAGATAAATTTCGACAAATCTTCACCGTGGTAAGAGCTTTCCATCCAATCCTCATGATCAATCAATACCGTCTTTAATACACCATACGGCGCTGCACCCTGAAGGTGCTTAACATTGAGAGATATTAATCAAGTCCAAACAATGTTGAAATTTGATCCTTGAAACACATTTTGTGAGTATGTCAGCTGAATTATCTACAGTACCAATCTACTGTTGCAGAATATCCCTTTCATCTATATTTTCTTGAATAAAATAAAATTGAACATCGATGTACTTGATGTGAGAATGATGAACCTAATTCTTTGCAAGGAAAATAGCACTTTGACAATTACAATGAAAATTCACATGCTCTTGAATAATTCTTAAATCTTTAACTAAATAGCTTCCTTGAAAGCTTCCGTTACTACCATGTACTTTACCTAAGTTGTTGACAAACCTATTGTTGATTATACCATTAACCTCTAATTTACAGGTCCTTTAGCAAGTGTAAACATATAGTATGTTATGGAACGATGCTTGTCAAAGTAACTAGTATAGTCTGAGTTTACATAACTAACTAAATTTTATCCGAGTCTATTATCTCTCTCAAACTTGAAACCAATATCAGTTGTGCCATGAATGCATCGTAGAATCCACTTAACTGTCTGTCAGTAATCCTTTCCCAAATCATGTATATACCTGTTCACTGTAATCACAACATGTGAAATACTTGGTCTTGTACAAACCATTGCATGCATTAATGCACCAACTGCAATATATTGAATTTGAGCAACTGCAATATATTGAATTTGAGCTATATGCTTGAGCCTTTTCTTTGTCTATAAAGATATCCAAGCATTTAACTTAAAATAAAAAGCTAAAGGTGTACTCAATATAATCTCTATTGCGAAAATAAAAGTTTCTCTTGATATATGGATTTTCTTACGTAATGCTATCCTATTTTTTTTATATAGTTTTTCTACTTTTACAGCTCACGCTAACACATTCTAGTGCTAATATATATATATATATATATATATAAAGCAAACAAAAATAAATGGCAACAATAACATTTAACAATACAAGTTAAGCACATCAAAAGGCCTTGTAAATAAGCCAATTAAACCTCGAGCTTAATCATAATTAATAAAGTGGAAGTAGAGACGCTGCGACCGGACAGCGCAGAAACCCATCACTCTTGAATAATCGACACGAGCGTCCGTGTTTGATATTCTCTTTAGATGATGACTAAAGAAACTCGAATACCAAACAAAGCATCTCTTGGCAGAATTTGCATGCTGATCTAGACGTGTAAGCATCAACCGAACCATCAAAACATTCATAGCCACCGCATCAAAATCACGGATCACACGCATAACCATGCCATCCTCCACGTTCTCTACATGCATAGCTCAAAATCCCCTATAAAAACCCATTGCGCCCATCACCTCATTCAGCCACCCTAACCCCACCGTACTTTTCTCCCTAAAAAATGGCAAGGTTTTTGACAATAGCAGTTCTAGCTAGCCTTCTCTTGGCACTCATCGCCAATGCCTCTTCTTACAGAACCACCATCACTACCGTGGAGTTTGATGAGCAGTCCAGCAGGAGTCGATCTGGAGGCTGCCAAGAGCAGATTCGGAGGGTGGACTTGAGCAGTTGCGAGCAATATGTATCCCAAACATCAAGGCCAATGTTAGCACTCCGAGGGATCCACAATCGACAGGGTGATCAAGAGCAAGTTCAGCAATGCTGCCAGCAAATAAGGCATGTGGATAGGCAGTGCCAGTGCGACGCTTTACAGTCTTTGATCGAGGGGCAAACACAGCACCAACGCCACCCTGAACAGGAAGAGACGCGGGAGGTACAGAGGAGGGCAACCGAGATACAAAGACAGTGCAGCTTGCGCGATTGTCAATACCAATCAATCTGGTTCTAGATGCTGTTTTAGGATCATATGATGTGCTAGCTAGTTAGCAATCAAGTTCCCTCACTCGTAGAGTGGCTTGTGAGCCGTATGCATGTATAATAGTCACATCAGGCTGTTATGCAAGCACTTATGGAATAAAAGTAAGTCTAGCACATCGATCAGGCTGTTTATGCAAGTACTTGCGCCATAATAAAAGTACGTCGACCTTTTGAGTTTATCAGCTCATGTAAAATGTACGTATGCAATAAAAAAGCAATGCAGCTTGGCTTTGATGATATATAGTAGCAAACATATCATCTCTAATTATCATTTGCTTGGACTTCTAATTTTTATTAATTATCACAATTCACAATGTTAATCGGTAAACCAAGCGAAAACTCATTCCTCGATGAATACGCCTTAAGCAACTCTGCAATGAAAGATTGCAATGCCAAA
Organism: Populus ilicifolia; assembly: GCA_015708895.1. NCBI lineage: Eukaryota > Viridiplantae > Streptophyta > Magnoliopsida > Malpighiales > Salicaceae > Populus > Populus ilicifolia. The sequence continues at coordinate 2,906,332 of SRLM01000153.1, read as the reverse complement.
TTGTAAGATGCTAATTTTGAATCATGGTTTATATAAGAAATGCTTTCAAGAATATTCTGAACAGTAAAAAGAGAAGTAAAAAAAGAACTCGCAAGGACTCTGAATTTACTGAATTCTCTCGTATCTCTTCGGGCGTGCAAAGAACCAAATTATAACCCCTATGAATCAAGCCAACAAATTTTTAAAAATAAAATATATTCACATATCAACACAATCGGGAAAAAAGAAGAAGCAATCACGTAGGTAAATTTAAATTTGCGTGAATGACTAGAAGATTTATAAAAACCCATGATAAATTAAATTAGTTTAGCTTAGCTAGCTAGAATTCATGTGATTATCAATAAATAAGAGATTTAGTTTGTATTAGTATTCATTATACCTTCTTGCATCTTGTATGATATAGATTACTTGTATATGATTAGAATCACTTATTTAGATAGAATTTAAACATTCTATATGTATAAATAGGCCCTCTGGGAAAAAATAGTCAACTCCATACATGCAATTTATTTCTTCAATTATTATTTTTTATTTATTTTTTTTATTTGCTTTATTTATCCTTTTATATTCTTCTTGTGTATGATGCTACTTAGGATAGATATATATTTTTAAGGTTTGAAGTATTTAAACATTCTCATTTTATTAGATATATATTTTTTAAGGTTTGAAATATTTGAATATTCACATTTCATTTGATTTTGCGAGGTTGCTACTTTTCTCTGCTTAAAATTCAATTCTTAACTATATATATATATATATATTTAATTGGAAAGAAGAAACTTAATCAATTGATTAGTCGCTAAATGATCACATGATTATTTATCAATTGATATAATTAAAAACTATTCTTCATTAAATTTCTTAACTAAGTTAATCCAATTGCAAAAACATTTGTTCCTTTATTTAATTAGAACTTGCAATAAAAAACTCATCACCTCCATGTTCTTTACATACACAACCCAAATTCTCTTACAAAAACTCATTACCTATTTCATTCAACTAAAAGACACCTCTATTCTCATGGTTTTCATTTCAATTCTTCTATACAAAAACATTAATGCGGCCATCCAAACAAATAAACCTAAATTTTTAAGGCCATAAAAATGTTAAGAGCAACTTTAAAGGGAGTTCATGAGTCAATGTAAGCAATATATGTCACAATTAAGACCAAATTCAACTTTAAAAGGGATCCACAATCCACAACAGTTGAAGTAAAGATAACATCAATAGTTAGTCACAAGTGATGTACATGTACATGATCCATAAGAAAAGGTTTTGTTAATGTCTTGTGAAAAAATATGGAGACAATAAAGACAAAAACTCATTTGTTTGAAAAGAAAGAGACATGAAATAAATTTATCTATAGGACAATTTTAGAGTGAATTTCTTTACTTCTAAAATAAAAATATATGGAGACATATCCCTTTTATCTAGGAAACAAAACAAAAGTTATGTCTATTTTCATAAAAAAGATTGTTTAATGAGTTTGGACTTGTCTATTTAATTCATAAATGTATCTACTATACCTTTTATATAATCTAAATATAAAAAAAATCATACTAAAGCTTAGATTCTCCATAATCTCGCTTAGATTCTCCATAATCTCTTGTATCACTCCAAAACCAAACAAAGTATTTCTTATAAGAACATGCATGCTAATATAGACATACAAGGAAAGACTGGGACACCAAACCCATGTGAACCATAACATATATATTTCTTTTCCTTACATGCACAATATAAAATCCTTATCAAAACATAATAGATCTCTTTCACTAACTTATAAAAACATAATATATCTCTTTCACTAACCAAGTACAACCTAATTACTATAAAAAAAACCACTCACCATATTGATTCATAATGGCAAGACCTATAACAATAGTAAATCTAACACTACTTTTTACTTTAATAACTATTTTCAATGCCTTTATATATAAATTCATCATCACTATCGTTGAGGTTGATAAACCTAATCAAAACTATCAATAACCAAAAGGTATTATCTATAAATATAAAGGTAATACTTATGATCTTAGAATCATACTTTTCATAATCAATAAGTTAAGACTCAGCATTATGAGAAGTTAATAATGATGATAATCTATAATATTGGAAGCACTTTTAGCAATATTACATCCAATTAAAGATTATGGTTGGGAAATGTCAATCTAAAGCATTACAATCTATAAATAGTCCACAAGAACCAACTAGAAGAAGAGATGATGAGGATAGTATGAGAGATGCTTGCACTAATATGACATGCTAGTAAATGAAGTTCATTCTAATACCAATATGGGAGATTTATATATGTATATTACTAATGCAAGCATATAAGACCATTGATGTGTTTATCGTCTTCTTATGGAATAAGATGAAAGTTAGCTTAATATTTTATCATATATGCAATGCATTAAACAAACAAGTTTTAGTTTTAATTAAAAAAACCTTTATAATAAAAAGCACTAAGCTAATATATTTATTAAATAGAACATCAAAAAATAAAAATAAAAACATGACTAATATAGAAAGTAAACAAAACTTCAAAGCAATGCCTTTTCCAAAAGCTAAAGCAATATTGTAACCTATAGCAATATACTTTCCAACCTCAAATTCAGTTTAATATACTCTTAACTACAGAGTAAGTACCTAGCTGTATAACATTATTTTAATTTAGATCAATAACAAAACTCTAGTGTTCTAATCCCTTCAATGTTATATTATAATTAAAACAATCATTCAACTTTGCAAGGAACTTTCAAAAAGCTAAAGAAGTTACTTAAGAATCCTTAGAAAACATATATGGTTTCACTAGGAGATTTCCTTAAAAAGAACCATAAAAGTAAATATACATTAAGAGAAAAGAAAAGTAAAACCATACAAAAGACATTACCACATCAAATTGTCAACAAGATATATGGAAAACCTATTTAAAGGATCAAAACTATCCCTAAAAAAAATCACCATTACCATCCAAAATAACATGTAAATTGCATAGACCTTAACAAAATTAAAGAGGTTTAAGGATGATGTTTTTTTAACCATCATCATTTTGAATTTTTTTTTTCAAGTTTGTATCTATACCTGTAAACTTGGAAGAAACCTTGAATATACTGTAAAAAAATAAAGAACATGGTAGAAGTAGAAGTATAAAATGAGGACTTCATTTAAAAAATAAACATATATTAACAAAAGATGAAAAATATATATAAAAAAAACTTTATTTAAGAGACTAAAATGTAATAGCAGGCTTTCATTTCAACCACTATCATATTAAAGAAAAAATTCCTAGAAAAGCTTGGTAAAAGTATTAAACTTTATCAAGAAAAAGCATAATCATTGGATTTTAAAAACCATCACAAAGATAAAGGACCACGATATAGAATGGAATCCTTTTGGATGTTGTAATCTATTAATGTATGAGTGATGAAGTCATGAAAAACTTCAAAAATGAATTGGACTTTGTAGGGTTATGATCTTGAGTTGGTCTATGAGTTTTCTTGTAAAATAGGTTCCTTGTAGAGACAAGGAGTACTTTAATACCTAAGTAAAATATAAAAGGTGAAAATAATGAATGATATATGAAAAAAAATAATATATGAATAAATGCAGCTAAGATTGTGAAAAATAAAATTTTAAGCATTTAGGTGAAGATCTAACATAACTAGATAAGAATCTAACTCAAACAGACTATATGGATGGTTGTTCGAGAATGTAAAAGAAATTATATGTTCTAGGAATTGTTGAGTGGTTGTTGTAGTAAATTAAGTTATTGGGTGGTACTGGTGATTCTTAGAATTGTTTAGAGATTGAAAGTTATCTATCAGATTAAATGGTTAGGCCTTTAATAGTTGTTTGTGAAGACCAAGACTTAGAAATTGTGTTTCTCTTTCTTACTTATGGCCTTGTGTATTTTTCATCAAGTTCTCGAACTTATCTTATAGTAAAGAAAAATACTTTTCTAGAAAGTTGGTTCATGGATTTTTATGACATTTGCAATATTAATGGAGATATTGGCTAGTTACATCACTAGAAAATAGTCATAGGCTAGAAAACTGGTATCTACATTACATATAAAATGTATGGCATGTATACAAATTCATGTGTGTAACTCCATGAACTTGAAAAACTATATAAAGGTATGTGTCAGGGCAAAATTGAACAAACTGAGGTGAGTCAGGATTGAGCCAAGGTTTAAAATGCTAGGTTTATTTTTTTAGGCCAAATAACTAGAATTTTATAGTCGTTGGGCAAGCCCAAACAATTGGAATGTTCTGCATATAATGCGCCCATTAACTTCTTTTTTTTTAATCAATAACAATCATTTTTCAGCTACTTCCTAACAAAGATAACTTTTTTTTTGTTTAGTGAGATACTGTCATTGTCTTGAATCTTTTCCTTATATTACTAATGTTATTCAAACTATTAACATCCATCATGACAATCTTCACAAAAATATACATCCCACTATGTAGGTGAAGAATAGAGTGAAGGTTTGGCTCCATTTGAATTTTATAATCAACCAAAATCTTTCTATCTTCAAGTTACTTACCTGTAAATTGAAATCAATTTGGACCATATTAATTAAATTGAAAAAGAATTTAGATATCACTATATGTACACCAAATGTAATATAAGAGATTTTTATATAGTTTAGCAACAAGAAATTAAAAAAAAAATTATAGTTTAACCCCATATTCAAGAGTAATATTGGTCTTTCTTATAAGGGGCTTAACAAAAATTTATATTTAATCATGATGGAGCACTAAATGTAGAGTTGGTTCCTTCAAAATATTATAGTTCGTCATGGTGCAAGTTGTTTGCTAGCAAAAGATCAAATGATCCATACTTGAATCTTTATCTTCACATCGTATATGGTATTTAAACTTTCAACCTTTAAAGTAATAGTTTTTCCACCGAAAGTTTTCAAAAAAGAAGAAGAGAGCATGTAAGCATCTTAGACCCATTCAAAGAACTAATGGATTGTAAACCAACTAAGCTTCTTAAAAATAATGCCAGACATCCTAGGTCCAATAAAATACAGAGTCACATGGCATTCCTTAATCAAAAGGATAAATTAGGTAATTGATATACAAAATGCAAATAAATAGTAAATTAACACAAGAAGAAAAAAGTTTTAGTTAAATAGTACAATTTAAAAAAGTCGTGGTTCAAAAATAAGATATTTAATTAATATCACATTTTAAAAACATGATATTTGGTTACATGTTAAGGTTGAAAACAACAACAAAATTATAATTAATATTATGATTCTAAGCTGTGACATTTTATTAATATCGCAGTTCTGATACACGATATTAATTATAATTTTATAGCATTTATAAACCATAACATCAATTATAATTCAAGATCGATTTAAGAAAAGGATCATATCGTTTTTAAAAACAATTAGACTATTTTGATTACTATTTGATTTTGAAATAAAATTATTTTATGTTTTGAGCTTGAAAAGAAAAGATGATAACCATATTAACATAACTAATTTTAAAAAACTTTTTCACCTTTCATTGGTAATACCTAAATGAAAATGAAAAGATATCACCATGAATTTTATTGTTTAGGAAAAAGAAGAACGACAATGTAACTTGGTTCATTATAGATCATTTAATAAAGTTAGTGCTTTTCTTGTCCAAAAAAATGATAAATAAATTGGTTAATTTATGCAGGATATGAGTTTATTTTATTTAAATAATACTAATTATGAATTAGAGAGTTAAGAATTTCATAATTTTAAGAAACTATGATGGGTTTAATTTTTGGTTGTTTTAATGGTAAAATGAAAGTGTTTCGTGTGTTTTTTAAAAGAGATAATGAGGGTCTCGGTCAATATCGAGAGAGGTTTAATATCCAACTTTTCAGGCACAACAATATTAATATATGCTATTTTACTAAAAAAATTTGCAAATGGTGTTTCGTCGAAAGTTTACAATGCTGATTAAGAAAAAAACAAATCCTAAGTAGGTAGTATATTTTGCACTTTAGCTTCGAGTCCTCGGATACACTACATACACATTACTTTATGGGCTTTTACCTCTTGTTCTGTGTCATAAGCCTGGTATTTCTGGTTGTAAATCTTGAACCCATCACCATCCTTTATACTATCAATGGTGTCCAAGCTTTCAGCCTCAAAAGTTATGGCGTTACAGACATCCTGTATTCGGATTTTTTTTTTAATATTTATATTTTATTTATTGTATAAAAAACTTACATATTCATAACACCATATGAATAAACTATAATTTATTTGCTTAAATACGAAAGCTTGCAATGGAACGGCCCTTAACAGCCAACCCAAACAGTACCACACCGGACGCAAACACCAACTTGAAAAGAGTACAGTAACTTATTTAAAGTAGCCGTTCGTAGATGGCTACTAAGCAAACACAAGAGCCTCACAAGGCATAAACGACCCAAGGCAACATGCGGAAGCTTAAAAACCACCACGGAGACGGAGGACAAGGTGAAGGGTGGACTCCTTCTGGATATTGTAGTCTGCTAGGGTGCGCCCATCTTCCAACTGCTTTCCGGCAAAGATCAACCTTTGTTGGTCAGGGGGGATTCCTTCCTTGTCCTGGATCTTAGCCTTGACATTGTCAATGGTGTCTGAACTCTCCACCTCCAGGGTGATGGTCTTTCCAGTCAAAGTCTTAACAAAGATTTGCATTCCTCCACGCAGTCGAAGCACCAAGTGAAGGGTTGACTCCTTCTGTATGTTGTAGTCAGCAAGTGTCCTTCCATCTTCAAGCTGTTTCCCAGCAAAAATCAACCTCTGCTGGTCCGGGGGAATCCCCTCCTTGTCCTGAATTTTGGCCTTCACATTATCGATAGTGTCAGAGCTCTCCACCTCCAAGGTAATGGTCTTCCCAGTTAGAGTCTTCACGAAAATCTGCATGCCACCACGAAGACGAAGCACCAAGTGGAGGGTGGACTCCTTCTGGATGTTATAGTCAGCAAGGGTGCGGCCATCCTCGAGCTGCTTGCCAGCAAAGATCAACCTCTGCTGGTCTGGGGGAATGCCTTCCTTGTCCTGGATCTTGGCCTTGACATTGTCGATGGTATCAGAGCTCTCAACCTCCAAAGTGATGGTCTTTCCAGTGAGTGTCTTCACAAAGATCTGCATGCCACCACGTAGACGAAGCACTAAGTGGAGGGTGGACTCCTTCTGGATGTTGTAATCAGCAAGGGTGCGGCCATCCTCCAACTGCTTGCCGGCAAAGATCAACCTCTGCTGGTCTGGGGGAATGCCTTCCTTGTCCTGGATCTTAGCCTTGACATTGTCGATGGTATCAGAACTCTCCACCTCCAAGGTGATGGTCTTTCCAGTAAGGGTCTTAACAAAGATTTGCATACCACCTCTCAAACGGAGCACCAAGTGGAGGGTGGACTCCTTCTGGATGTTGTAATCAGCAAGGGTGCGGCCATCCTCTAGCTGCTTGCCAGCAAAAATCAGCCTCTGCTGGTCTGGTGGGATTCCCTCCTTGTCCTGGATCTTGGCCTTAACATTATCAATAGTGTCTGAGCTTTCCACCTCAAGGGTGATGGTCTTGCCGGTAAGAGTCTTGACGAAGATTTGCATCTGACACCCCCAAAAAAATAAAAATCAGAGACAAACTAGATTCAGATCTCAACATAACAATCCTTCAGATCATTAACAATAGCAAACAAAGTCAATTGATCTTTTTTTTTTCAAAAAAACAAGACAACCTTTTCCTTTAATCAAAATAGCATCAAAATTAAACGAATAGAAACATGATCCATATTAATTAATTAATTAATCAATCAATCAAATCTTAAGAGGCCCTTGAAAATACCGACCAACCGAGATCTAAACAGCGAAGTTAATAATAGATCCCTAAGATCGAGATAAATAAACATGAAAATCGGGCAGATCTATGTTATCCATAAAACACTAACAGGTTTTGACAGAATAAATCAATTGATCAAATTTTGAAAAAGAAAAGGGAAAGGGCCCTCGATTACCCGCATCAATCGAGATCTAAACAATAGAATCCATAACAACGTCGTAATATCCAGATAAAAAAATAAAACAGATTAATGTCATCAATAAACGATTATTAAGGACTGATCCATAAAACACTAACAGATCTTATAAGAGTTATTTATTAAAAAATAAATTAAAGAAAAAACTAGAGAATCTGACACGAAAGGCATACCTTGAATGAGAACTGTTTAAAGATTTTGATAAAGAAGAAATAATCACAACTGTGAGGAGAAGAAAGCTGGAGCGTCTCAATATATCGTAGAAATTTGATGGTGAAATTACGGGAATACCCTGTTGCAGGGTCCAATTATGAAACGCCACGTCTTAGGATGATCCTTCCGGAAGACTTCTTGGTTGCTTTTCCTTATCTATGGCGTCTAGTGGAGGCGGATATTGCTAGGAAACTGAGAGTGAGAGCAAAGGACCACGCTCTTCGAGCACGCGTGTGATATGCGGTATTTGAACTTTCCTGTTTGTTTGTAAGGAAAAAAAAACAACAAAAAAGAGTTTCTGTTGTCATATTTAATGAAAAAATAATCAAAATATTTTCGAGTTAATTTTTAATTTCAAAATAATTTTTTATTTGAAAAATTTATTAGGTATTAAAACCTTTTTTATCTGAATTATTTTTTTATGGGTTTATTATTATCTGATTTCAGTTATCAAACTAAATAAAATTATAAATATTTATTTATTTGTATAATTTTAAGGTTTGATTTAAATATTTAGATAGGATTGTTTAATTTAAACATGAGGTAGCCGGGTCATTTTAAATATCTTTTATATAAATAAATAAATAAAATTAAAAAATATAAATATAAAAAGAAAGCCAAATAGAATATCTTCCAAAGTGAGATTCCCTTAAAAATTGTATTTTATCAACATTAAACTTGAAAATAACATCACAGTAAAAAAAACTTCTCTCAAGTGAGAATCTTTTACCAAACATTTACATTTTTACTTGCAGAAATTTATCTAACTACAATAATAATAATAATAATAATAATAATAATAATAATAATAATAATATGAAGAAGAAGAAGAAGAAGAAGAAAGTGTTTGCATATAAAAATCAAAATTAAGTAACGAGGCAGTGGATTCCACGCGCCTTGGATGATTAGTTTATATCTTTCTTATTTGGAGTGTTGCTGAGTTGGAAGGGAAGGGAACGAGTAAACGGTGGGCAGCCGTCTGGTTACGCCTATAATACGGATCACGGGTATTGGTGGACACCTCCATCACCATCCATTTATGATAAAAATAAAAACAAAAAACAAAAATATATTAAAGAATTATAAAAAATAATAGTTTTTTATATTAAGAGAAAAGCAAGTGTGCGCGGTAGATTTAAATGACTAGTAATTTGTTTTAAATCTTTTAATATGTTTGGTTTAACGAGATGAATTTTGCAAGGAACCCTCAGTTTGTTAGTTTTGTAAACATAACAAAGTATTACATAATTTAAAGATAAATTACAAATCGGAGGTCGATGTTCTTAAAGTATTGTATTTGTAATATCTCAAAAAGAAATAGCAAGAATATTTATAAGTATGATAATGGTTGTTTTTTAAATTATTTTTTATTTTAAAATATATTAAAATAATATTTTTTTTATTTTAAAAAAATTATTTTTGACATCAATATTTTAAAATGATATAAAAAAACAAAAAAAAACATATTAATTCAAAGTATAAAAGTAAAAATAAAAAATTTTGAAATATTTTTGAAATAAAACAATACCAAAATATTATGTATATTCTAACTTTTTAAAATAAAGATATGAAAAGTATATTTGTCATTGAAGTCTCGTTATTTGGTGTAAATAGATTAAATGCATTTAACCTTTTAGAAATCCAACATCATTATCTTAATTAGTTATATTATTAATTGAGGTCTGCAAACTTTTAAAAAAAAAAAAGATGAAAATCTCTTTAAAAAAATCTAAATCTAAACTCCAGAATGATTAAAGTAAAACTAAGTAGAAAAGATAACAAATAACGTAAAAACTACTACTTGGTGTACAAAACACCTCCCCTCCCCTTTTTACAATGATTTTTAAAATTAAAATTGATGTAAAAATAATTATTATAATTAATTCTCATTGTATGACCTGAATTATCCACCAAAACAAATATTTTGACAAAAAACATTTTCCTTAAAATAAGATGTTTTTCCATTGAAAATAAATTGTTTAGGTAAAGAATGGTTACACAATTTAATCATGGGTTGACATATAATAATTCTTTTGAACCCACAAATTATTTTATCCAGCCTAGACTTTAGGGCCAAGCTTAGCAATTTTGTGTGACTAAAGCCCACAACTTATCACTTAGCCTTGCACATGTTCTCTTTAAAGATTTTGGTGCACGGGCTAAATATTAAATTTTAAATTTTTCATTATATAAGCTACAACAAAATCTTATAATTTTTTAATGTGAGATTGTGTGTTTTGAATTTGTAAAAACATGTGAACTAAGAGATTTTTAATATAATCTTTTTCAATTATAATCTATTTTAAACATTTTAATACTCCAAGAATTTTTATTAAAGGGTAATTTTTAAAAAACAATTCACCTGATTTTTAAATATCAATAATAAAGAATATTAAATAACTTGATTGAACAATAATTTTAAAATCAAAATATTCTTAAAAGATCAAAGAAATATATATATATAAGTTTTTGATAGATGAATGAATGAATTATTTAATAAAAATTACTTATAAACATTACCTGTAAATTTTGAAGTGGGATGTTTTTGGTGAGAGGGAAAGTAAGAGTAAAAGAGAAGCTTAGATATTAATCTTGTTATTGATATGTAAGAGGCGTATGATAGAGTGAGCAAAGGTTTCCAAGACTATTGACACGATTAAAAGATTAATATTTTCTCTCAAGTGTAGGAATATCAAACTAATAAATAACACGGCAAGACCGGGATCAAATCACAGAGAGGTTAACTATATAATAATAATAATAATAATAAGTTAAAGAGGATTTTAAGATGTAAGATTTATGTGAAAATTAAATTATGTTAAAAGAAATATTAAGGTTGGAGGATCAACTAGCCATTTCAATTATAAATCAATAGTGTTTCAATTTGAATTAAATCAACATATGTTTTCTACACAAAGCCTTTTTTTTTATCTTTTTACTTTCAATAATTAATCACATCAATTAGCCATGTTAATTATGAGAAATGTCTGCATTTAAAATGAGCATTTACCATAAATTAAAACTATCTTATATTATCAGACTTGTTATTATAAAACATGTTTCAGTTAAATAATTTACTAATACTTTAAGTGTAATATGATGATATAAAGTTTTAATAAGAATGTACTTTTAAGTACTGATCAACTACCTAATTAGAAGAATAGAGGTTAAATTAAAAGAAATAAGAAGAATAGGGATTAGATTGAGTTATGCTAGATCTAAAATTAAAAAACTCTAATTTATAAGGTTTAACCTATACAATGTTGTTTAGCTATTGTGCACTTTCTTCTTTGATAATATGGTGTTGGTAATCATCTTTGAAGTTATAATCACCACTATTTAACTGAGAAACACTTTTTTTATAACCTCATCTCCATGAAATCACACATTCACACCATATTTTCTCTAATGATCTCAACAACATCTTGTTTATGATTAACCGCCCTTGCGTTTTCAAATTCTATATTGATCAGGTTGACACTTTCAAATAAATAAATGTGTATCTATCAACCTTTAAATTGAGAAAGATTAGATCCAACATAAAGGTATGCACCTCTTTACCAAAATCAAGTGGTCTCAAGAAACGTTGACGTCGGTGTTACTCTGACAATGCCATGAAAATGGCCAACCTAGTCAGCCTTAATTGAGATATCTATTTGCATAAAACCACCAAACTTTTTCATATATTCATATTTAAAAACTTCAAGATGGTTTTTATCAAGAGTTTAAAACCTTTAAGTTTGTTACAAAACCACCTAAATTCAAAATCATTAATCTTGTGATGAAACCAGCCTAGTTTTAGTTTGTTGGAACCCTAACAAATTCATCTACAACCTTTAAATCCATTTATGAAAAAAAGAGGTAATCAAAGGAGTGCAAAAAAAAAAAAAGAGAAAAGCAAAAATGAAAGAAATTTTAGTGAATATTTGAGCTATCCTCTTAAGTTTATGATTTCAATGATTTAGTTTGTTGTTGTTAGGTTTTGAGAGAAGGAAAAAAGAAGGCAACATTAGAAATCCATTCTTATTAGAAAATTCAAGCTTGGAAGGTATATCTTTGCAAACCTTGAAGTGCAATCCAAGAGGTTTGCTGGATTGATCTTTGTTATTTAAAAGCAATATTTTGAATGTGTTAGCAAGTTAATGATTGCTTTAATACATTATGTTTGCATATGAGTTTGATTTGAAATTTTCCGAACATGTTAGCAAGGTTTTTCTTTTTCTGTTCTTATATGTTTTTAGGTTTTTGAATTTTCTTTGGTTATGGTTGTTAGAAATACATTTTAAATCCAAATTACATAAATATTTAGGTTGATTTAGGTTGATAATTTTGAGGCTTGGAATTTTTTACATGTTTATGATGATTTGTTGCTTTTATTACTTTTTTTTATTCAAGTATATTTGGTTGTGATAATCTAGGTTTCCGAGGTCAAAAAAGTTTGGTATGGAGGTTTAAAATGTGTTTTTGGGTTTAACAACATGCTGAGTTTTCTAGGCAAATCTAGATTCATGTTCTTCATGTTCATTCAATGAACATTGTCTTAGGTACTAGTTTTAAGTCTTGTTTTATTTTGATTCTAGTTTTTGTAAGTTTGTATATTATTATTAGTTAGTAATCTAGGGTTTTAAGATCAATAACATACTTTTGTAAGTTTTAATTTTAGGGTTTTGGTTTTGAATTGAAACCTATTTTTAATAAAATTATGATATTTGAGGAATAATTGGAGCAAATTAACACTTTATTTTTTTATATATATGCTTGATTGCAATCAAAACCTTGCTTTTTATTACTTGAAATCTAACTTGGTTTGATAAACATTTTGCTGGATTTGAGTTTGAATGTTGTTCACACTTTTCTGTGTTTGATCCATCTTTCTTAAGAAATTTTTAGTTTTTATATTTTTACTTGTACTAAATTTGTTTTGAGTTTGGTTCTTTATTTTAGTTTGTTTCCAGGTTAACTTGGTCGGGTTAACCCATTCGAGTCAAAACTAGATCAATTAGTAGGCCCTGTTTGATTTACTGATTTTTTTTTTAGTTAAAGTTTCCTTGGTTTAAGAATGTGTTTAGCAAATACCTTTTAAGCTTGTTTTGGGTAGTTTTTATTTCAAGAAAAATTAGGTCTTTTTTTTTGTTACCAAACATGACCTTACTAAAAAATATATAATTGAAAATAAAAAAAATATTTTTTTTATGTGTTGCATATGACCAAGTCTATCAAAAATTAAAAAAAATCATTATTTTATTTAAAATATAGATATATAAAAATACATGTTGTGTTTTAGCATTTTTTTTTACAAAATATATATTATCATGCATATTAGATCTAATAATTAGTTGGTTAGATCCATGAGAACTTGATCAATATTTCAATAACTCCTATAAATTTTAATTCATGAAATTAATAGTCAATATTCTGGTATAAATGTTGGACTTACAAGAAAGTTGGTATTTAAATGTCAGAAGTTGATCAGAAAATTCTTAAAATTATTTTAAATATTTATCAATTTTAACTAGAAATATTTTTTTATCGTAATATATGAATTGAAAAGAACCTTTCTATAAGAATTCATTTAAGCACAAGAATGAATCTTTATCTTAAACCATAGACAGATTATCAGTTAGGAATCCATCAAAACCTTAATATCACATTTAGGCTACACAATATAGCTTATATCAAGTATGGTATAACAAGGGTGTTAATGTCTTTTCTAGTCACAATCAATCATTTTTTCTTAGAATCACTAATAACACCAATATATTAGGGTTTCTTAGTAATCATAAACCAAACAACTAGATCATGACTCCATGACTTATTAACATTGCACATCCTTGCCTAACAAATCTATTATACATATATAGTAGTTAAAGTATGGTAAAGTGAATTTGATCTATATCTAAAATTCTATACAAAAGTAAATAAGGAAAGAAATATGAAATATTAAAAAAGATAGGAATGGGTTTATATTTAATCATATCCGAGGGGAGAGGCATGTGTGGGCTTGGTTTGAATAGTTTTATATAAAGAAAATCTATAATTTTCAGTTGAGGTATTAAAAAATTCTAAAAATTTACATAAAGCCTTCAATATGATATTTTAGCTTAAGTTAAAATTTTATAATTTTTGGATAAATTTAGAAATTTAATAAAAAATTATAATTTAACCAGTTTTATGTTATTGGATATAATTTTCAATCTAACCATCATATTGAGCTGAGATTTTATGAGGGATCTCAAAATATATTAAATAAAATCTGATTAAAATTTTAAAATGATAGATTTTAGAAGTGCTAACAAAAAAAATCAAATAAAAGCAAAATTATTTGTCATTGAAAAATTAAAAAATTAGTTATTTCTTCCTTTTATATGTTGCCGACAAAGCAGAAGCAGAATAGAAAAAGAAAAAAAAGGGCGAGAAAGAAAAGTAAGGAAAAAATATAAAAAAATATTCAAGGAAAAAAATAAAAAAAGTGAGAGAATAACTTGTAAACTTAGAAAATCTAATTTATAAAATATTAATCTAAGAAAGAATTAAGTGGATGAAGGAGGAATTGAGAGAAGAAAAAAATTTAATTACTTTATTTTTCAGTTGACATGAGATTGTTATTTTATTCCGGTTGAGGAATTGTTATAATATCGATTCAGATTTAATTATAGATGAATTATATTTTATAAAATATCAAAACATATAATTTTAATAGTGAGTTTATTTTTTACTTTTATTTTTATTTTTTAATATTTTAGGTAGTGTATTTAAATTAAAATTTTACTACTAATTTTAAAAATTCAAATATATGAGTTAATAATTTATCTTAAAAAATTATATATTTATTTAATAAGCCAGGATAAGAAAAATTTATAACTCCATCCTTAATCATATCTAAAATCAATATAGAGTATGGTAAGGTGAATCTCATGCATAATTAATATATCTATAATTCCACGTAAGAGTTAAAAAGTAACTAAGAAATATTGAAGAAGATAGGATTGGATTGACATCTCTTATGTCTGGTCATATCTGAAACAGTTTCCTTTATTTTCGGAACGATGTTTTCGTCCAAAATAGATGTATTATGTCCGAGAACAGATGAATCAAGACGTCGATGTGTCCCGGTAACACATTGCCCACAGCGGGTGCAAGGAAACGGCTCCCACCCACCCAAGGAAATACGCGCTTGCATGACATTACCAAGTTTGTATTAGACTGCACTCCCACGTTTCCTTGCTTTATATAAACTGAAGAATGACTCTTTCTACTTTTAAAATCTGAAAAACATCACATTCTTTCCTTCACCCTCTTTCGTCCCTCTCCCCTTCATAACAATGGATCCTCCATTTGAAGAGAAATACAAATCCCTCTTAACCAATGGTACTCGATTATCAAAAGACAAGGATGATGTTATAATGAGTGATTACGAGGAGCATGAGCTGCCTATCATAGATCTTCACCGTTTGACTCTCTCCTTCTCGGAGAGAGAGCAATGTATAAAAGAGATAAGGCGGGCTGCACGTGAATGGGGCTTCTTTCAAGTTGTGAATCATGGGATTCCACAGGAGATTTTGGAGCGCATTCAACTGGAGCAAAGGAAGCTTTTCCATCATCCATTCAGCAAAAAGGCTGAAGAAAACATTTTGAATTTGTCTGAAAATAATGGTTACAGATGGGGTAACCATACAGCCACTTGTTTGAGGCAGATATCATGGTCAGAAGCCTTCCACATGCCTCTTACAGATATTTCAAAAATTGGTGGTGAAAACAAGAGTCTCAGGTGCTGTTAAATTTCCCATTACAGCTAAATAATGCAGCTTATCGACTAAACATACTAAGGATTTCTTACCGATCTAATTCAATTTTGAGGTTATCTGGATAAGCTCACAAATGCAAGGTGTATCCAATGGTTCACTAATTACCTTAGCTTGGGTGATTAAGTGAAAACGAACTATATCAATAGGGAGTGCCTCCAGCTGTAAATTGTCACTACAACCTAATATCTTGTACACATATATTTGGTTATGCATGTATTGTTTTTAATTGAACTTATTTCTAATCTTTCCAACATTCACCCATCTTAATTTACAGAGAGAGCATTGAAGCTTACGCAGCAACAGCTGAGAAATTGGCTAAAGAGATGACAGAGATTCTAGCTGAGAATCTGGATGTTTCCTCCACTTACTTTCAAGAGAATTGTCTGCCGGAAACTAATTATCTTCGAATGAACAGATATCCTCCATGTCCATTCTATTCTGAGGTGTTTGGCATACTGCCTCATACCGATAGCTGTTTCGTCAATGTATTAATTCAAGACCAGATTGGAGGATTGCAACTTTGGGTAAATGGAAAATGGATTAGCGTTAAACCTCATCCAGAAGCTCTGCTAATTAATCTTGGTGACTTATTTCAGGTATGTTCCTATGAACTTGTGAAGATTGTTATTAGAGTCTAAATTATTTTCAGGTATGTTCCCATAGTGTACAACTTATTATTTTTTTGGAATTATAAAAGTCAAGCTAAATTATATTATTTAATATAATATTAGAATCTAAAAAACAAGGCTTCAAGAGCTACGAACTTCAAAAAAGGTCGGCAAATGGCCGGGAATGTTAGCAAACATAACCTACATTGAATAAATAAACGCTAGAAAAACGATATATAAAGTTTACAATAAATCATCTACTATAAAACTTATTTTTTAAAAATAAAATCTAAACCAATATTTTTTATATATGTCCATATTAAAAAGAAAAGGAATTTAAAATAGATAAAACAGACGTGTCATGTGCGTTAATAGACATGTGACCCATCATACAAGAGTTTTCATTGATTTAGACATTGATGTGACGTCCTTATACTGTTGAGATATTACATAAAATTCTAATTATTTCTAAATAAAAAAAATTAGACTAATTAAATCAAATCATTATTTAACTAATTAATTAGATTTTTTTTATTAGATTATGATAGTTAGAAATTATTTAAAATTTAAAAAGTCTTGAATCAATCAATAGATAGATATTTTTAGTGAATCCCGTATTGAATAAATAAAATTTTAAGTATAATATATAATGTTAATAATAAGTAATTCACCACAAAACTTAATTCTTTTTAATAAAATTCAAGAGTCTAAGAAAAAAAACAAAGTTTGTAGAGATCAAGCCACAATATATAAAGTTGGCAATAGACCACCAACCAAAAGATATAAATCTTTTAAATATAATCGAAACTAAACTATTAGACTTAAATCTTGTTTTAAATAGAATCCAAACTACGTACACAATTGAATTTAACATTCATAAATTTCGAATATTTTTTTATAGAATTATTAAAAATTGAACTTTTAATATCGGTTGCATGTTTAATTCATGTTTGTGTTTGATGAAATGAAGGCATTGAGCAATGATGTTTACAAAAGCATTAGGCATCGGGTACTTGCCTCCAAACAAGTTGAAAGGCTTTCTTTGGCATATTTATATTGCCCTAGAAATGATGCTGTCATAGAGAGTGGAATGAAGCCATCAATTTATAGGAAGTTCACATTCGAAGAGTTGATGAAGCAAAATTCAAGGGATATTGAAGAAAGAGGCTGCAAACTCGGGATCTCGAGGTTTCTCATGTGAATATGAGCATATTGTGCTGAAACATTTGATCAGGACTGAATAAAATTTTCTTACTAGTGCTGCTAAAAATATTGATCTGTCATGAAACAAGAATAGCAAATAAAGGTGGGAATGAGTCGTCTCATGAACAATTGTAACTTAATTGTGCAAGAACATTTGATCAGGTTTGTTTGTTTTTCAATTGGAGCAGGAAGTGGAATTTCTAGAGCTCTTACGAACATGGACCTTAGTGGTATTCAGCTATCACAACCAGTCCTTCATTCTGCTTGCGCTAGAGCAAGCTAGACCTCTTATGAACATGGACCTTAGTGATATTCAGCTATCATAACTAGTCCTTCATTCTGCTCGCATTAGAGCAAGCTAGGCCTCTTACGAACATGGACCTTAGTGATATTCAGCTATCATAACTAGTCCTTCATTTTGCTTGCACTAGATCAAGCTAGGCCTCTTACGAGCACGGACCTTAGTGATATTCGGCCTTTCAAGCATTTCTTAATTTTCCCAATCCCAGTGTGCACGGTAGATTTAAATGACTCATAATTTGTTTTAAATCTTTTTGAAATGTTTAGTTTAACTATATGTAATTTGCATAAAAAAAATAAAAACTAAAGACCATGATTTTGTTAGTTATGTAAACTTAACAAAGTACAAAACAATCTAAAGATAAATTACTAGTGGTTTGTTGATGTTATTAAAGAGCTCTAGCCTTATAAACAAACCATGTATGAAAGATTTGTACACGGAAACCTCAAACAAAATGTTTAAGTACACTCGTTAAATAACTTCGATTGTATAAAAGATAGAGATCACCTAACTATCAAGTATTATATTCTTTGTTTTAATTAATTAATGAATTTTTAATGAAAACTTTGACGTCCTTAAAAATATAAGATTTCATCAATTTAATAAATTTTTCACATTAATCCCTAGAAATATAAGATTCTGTTGGTTTTGAATTTAAACAAAAAATCCTTTTTAAAACTAAAATCAGTATTAACAAAAATTCTATAATTATAAAATAAAAATAAAAATATATATTAGAATAATGACTTCATATTTTGTATGTGATTAAAAGCCGAAAGAAATAATAAATATGATAAAAGAATTTTAAAAATCTATTTAAAATTTTTAAAAATTAAAATTTCATAAGCAATTTATTATTAATATTAATTTTTTTCATATTAGGTATAGAATAATTAAAAAAAATTATTCACTCTAATGAAATCCTATAATTAACATTATTTAATAATCATATCAAAATTCAAGATTACGTGAATTATATGTTTAAAAAATTAAATTAAAAATAAATAAATAAAAAATTAAGCCTATCACCTCACCCCCAACAAAAGAATGAATGTCAAGCGCACTTAGGTTTATATGCGAAGCCTAATGGCCTAAACTTGCTTTTTTTCTTAGTAGCGGACCAATTCAAGGCTATTTTTTGTTAAAAAATTAATTTATTAAGGTTTATAGTGTAATTTTTAGATGTTTTGAGTCAAAATAAAATAAAAAATAGAATTTTAAACCAAAGAACACTTTAGCTTGCTTTTCCAAACACTACTAGATGACCGAATTTGATAGATTAATCAAAGTTAATATATTTAAATTTCATCTTTTCTTTTTTATTTCATAACTAAAATCAGAAAAATAAAAACCACATGTTTAGTAATATTTAATATTCATTAAGCAGTTGAATTATCTTCTAAAACTATACAAAGTATTAGAAACTAATTTGAACTTATTAACTAAATTTAAAGAAATAAATATTTTATTGTTTAACATAATATCTAAAACTAAATGAAAAAATAAAAATAAAAATTTTATACTTTTTAATATTTAATACACATTAATTATCTTCTAACATTATTCAAGTGTAAGCAATCAATTTGAACTTATCAACCAAATTTAAAGAAGGAAATATTTTATTGATAAATATAATTTCTAATTACAATATATTATTTTTATATTATGATGTTGTAGATTTGTTTTCAATCTCAAGAGATGGTGTAGGTTATATATAATCTTGGTAAAAAAATTACTTTAACAAACATTATGTTTTTTTATTGTTATAAGGGAACCATAAATAAAAATAAAAGTAAAAGAAAGTTGAGAGAAAATAGTAGAGAAAAAGAAAAATGAGTTATTGCAAGGTGTATAGAGCATCTCGAATCCATTTTATATAGATTTTGAGAACTAAAATTGATGCATAAACAATTATAATAATTACTAGAATTAATTTTTATTTTTTTCTCTTAATTAGAGTTATAAAAAAATATATAAAGCTGACAATGTTTTATTTTGAAAAACTAGATGTTTTTCTTTCAAAAATAAATTTTTCAAAAAGTGGAAGGGTAATCAAATTGTTTAATCATGGATTGGAAAAGCTAATAAACATCTTTAAAAATTATTATTTATAAGCTGAATAATTATTTTATAGCAAATCCAAAACTAATTTTATAATATATTATCAAAATATAAATCTAAATCCAAGCTAAAATCATAAAGCCTAAAGTCTAGGCCTAATAAACTGTTTTTTATAGGTTTATTTATACCTTTTTAACTTTTCACTTAATGAACCCAAAAAAATATCTATTTGAAAAATAAAATTTTAAGTTTTATAAAAGGTTTTTTAAAATTAATTTTTAATTTATCCATAATTTATTTTAATAATTTTAATGTTAATGTTCAATGTTAAAGAGTTTTTATTAAAAAATAATTTCCAATAAGATTTTTACCTTAAAAATGAGTGGACAATACTTTTAATTTATCATTAACAATTTTTTTAAAACAAATTTTCTAATATAGAGATCTTAATATATTGTACATATATAGTAGTTGGAGTATTGTGAAGGGAATCTGATTCATAATAAATATCTACAATTCTTATACATAAGTAATTATAGAAATATGAAATATTAAAGATAGAATTGGATTGACATCTCTTCTATTATATCTACTTCTATTATATCTACAATAAGTACATAGTTGTTGGAGTCTGGTACATTGAATTTGATGTATAACCAATATCCATAATTCTTATATATATAAACAAATAAGAAAAGAAGTATGGAATGTTGAAGAAGATAGGATTGGATTGACATCTATTAATTCTGATCATATTTAAAATAATTTATTTTTAAAACATAAATTTTTTCCAAAATAAATATATATAGAAAATAGAAAAAATTAAAGGGAAAGGCAAATTTACTATACATATAGAAAGAATTTTACTATTTATTAAATTAGTATAATTATTATTTTTCCCTTCCCAAAAATATTTGATAGCCTTAGTGTGGGGTTATTAAGATCTTTTTGCACAACTCATTATTAGTCATTAAAGGATTAATTGAGAATATACATGTCTTTTAAAGTTTCTTAAACAATGATCCAATTATCCTCTAAATCAAAAATTTTAAAACTAACAAATAAGCCTATCTATCTTTTTAACTTTTTAAAATACAATGATAATTTAATTTTTTTACACATATTAAACATTCATTAAATGCAAGAATATACTAGCATATAGGAGGCACTTGCACACTTCGAGCACCGCATCCTTTTTTTGATAGTGTAGTTGGTCAAGTGACTTGTGGCTAGTTAGGTCCTTTTTTTTCTCTCCTCACATAAAAATTACAAGTTAATCCTCTTTATTGTGGCTATTTCAATTTTAATCCTTATTCTTTTGATTCTTTTTTTCTCTCTTGGTCTTTTTTAAAAGGTTTTACTTATTTATAATTTCATTATTCAATCCAAATTTACGGTATATTAATTTTTTCAATTGGGTCCTTATTCTTTTGATTTATTTATCCTTTCATTATAATTATTTTTCTTTTCAATTTCACACTCCAATCAAATATATATAGTTACTCTCTAATTTATTTTTACTTTTTATCCTTATTATTTTAATTATTATTTTTTATTTTGAACCTTTTTGTTTAATTGATTTTTTCTTGATTGCATCCCTCAATGTTTGTTTCATGGGGGATTAAGTTTCAAGGTTTTTCCATATTTACTTCTTCTAGTCTAATGACATAGGTTAAAACTTCGATAAATTAATAGGGTTTGAGATCCTTTTTTCTTAGGTTATTTTTATTTTTGTTTTTCTTTTTTATTTTTAATTGTATCATTTAACTTTAATTTTTTTAAAAATAACTTTGTAGTTTTCTTTAATTTTTTTTTATATCAGGTTAGTAGGATTTCATTGCCTATGATATAGATTTGACAGGTTAATCCAGGCTGACTCAACCCTTATGTCTAAATTACATGTCTATTATGCTAACTTGAGTTCAATTAGACTGAGTTTTTTTTGTTTATTTTTACTCAATTTCATTATAATGTAATTAATTGGATAAAAATTTAACTGCTTTTGAAAAAAGGTTTATTTTCAAGTTATTGTTAATTTTTTTTGTTCAAATATTAATATTGTCTATTTTTTTTTATCATCTTATGAAATAAAACCAGTCTCTGTGATTAGCTGAGGCTAGAGCCTGAGATGAAGAGTTTTCTTATTTCTTTAAAACATGTTTGTGCCACTAAAATATATAAATCGAGAGGTGTGGACATGATTTTAAATGATGGATATGTTTGGTGACACAATGTTATAATTGGTGTTTGCAAGTGATCTCCGCCCATCCAAAGAAACATAGTATGCTTGCATGATATTATCGAGTTTTTAATTGTTCAAAAATTCACAAAATGATAAGATGATTAAGAATCTATTTATTTGATTTACAATAATGCAAGCACATAGAAATATGATAATTTCACATTCAATACAAAAGCTAGCATGCATAGAAAGTAGATATATAAACTTGCAAATAATACACACACACGAAAAAGAAAAAAAAATCAACCATGTGATGCAAATTAAACAAATATTAAAATTATAATTAGACAAAACTAGTTTAGAGTATATATTTGTTAAAGTCCTTTGAAAAAAATCCAATTTAATTTTTTTGTTATTATCAATAATTAATTATTTATCTTTAATGCTTTATTACTCCTTACTTAGTGCAAAAAAGCTACGTTTAATGAGCCTCATATAATTTCAGCAACTCCTCTCTGTTTATGTATACTTTTACACAAGATCACATATATTAAAATAAATTATACTTAATACCTCTTTTAAAATAACAAATCTAAGCTCTTGAATATAAAAAATAAATAGAAAAAATGTCGCAGAAAAACAAACAACAAATAAAATAAAGAACTAAAGAAACTTCATAACATATTTCCACCCAGGGAAGACATATATTTACAGGACTTTGGACTTTGAAACTAAATATTATTTAATTATAATTCATAAATATTTATTAATGATGAAAAATATTCATGAATTTACTTATAATTACATTCCTTGTTATCACATAAATAAATATTAATGTATTAGTTCATATATCAAGATATTATACAGATTAAAAAAAATTATTAATTAAAGCTAACTGCTCAATCAATAAAGCTATTTTAGATTCAGAATTTTTATTATTCAAATGTTTTTTTAGAATGATTTTTTATTTAATTTTAATTAACTTTTCAAAACATGTTAATATTTCATATTAAAATATCCATGGTGGGTTAAAAAAATTCATCATTGTTTTTTACCTCAAATATGAGTGTGGACCTAACATTTAATTTCGCTTAAAAGACCAATTATTTGGTTTATAAAACCAATTCCCATAATATTATACTGCACCTCCAAGTTTCCTAGCGTTATATAAACTGATGAAATACTCATTTTATTTTCAAAACTTAAGAAAATCACATTCTTTCCTTCACCCTCATTCGTCCCTCTCCCCTTCATAACACAATGGATCCTCCATTTGAAGAGAAATACAAATCCCTCTTCAACAATGACACTCTATCATCAAAAGACAAGGATTATATTATAATGGGTGGATACGAGGAGCATGAGCTGCCTATCATAGACCTTCACCGTTTGACTCTCTCCTTCTCGGAGAGAGAGCAGTGTGTAAAAGAGATAAGGCAGGCTGCTCGTGAATGGGGCTTCTTTCAAGTTGTGAATCATGGGATTCCACAGGAGATTTTGGAGGGCATTCAACTCGAGCAAAGGAAGGCTTTCCATCATCCATTCAGCAAAAAGGTTGAAGAAAACATTTTGAATCTGCCTGGTTACACATGGAGTAACCCTACAGCCACTTGTTTGAGGCAGCTCCCATGGTTAGAAGTCTTCCACATACCTCTCACAGATATTTCAAAAATCAGTGGTGAATACAGGATTCTCAGGTACTGTTTAAATTTCCTATTATAGCTAAATAATGCAGCTTGTGGACTTGACAAATTAAAGAGTTTTGGTCGATCTAATTACCTTAGGCTTGTGTGATCAAGTGAAAACTTTGAGGTTACCTAGATAAGTTCACGAATGCAAGGTGTATCTAATGGTTTGTTAACTACCTTAGCTTAGGTGATTATTAGGTGAAAACAAACTCCGAATATGATTTCTATTTGATGATTTCTCTTTAAAAAATTGATGCAAGGTATTTTAAATGTTTTTTTTTTAATATTAGGATTGTTATATATTAGATTAATCTAGATTAACATGCCTACAACTTAGATCATAAAAACACGATAATCTTATAAAAAATAAGTTAAAATAGATTATAAAAATCAATTCTTAATTAATCTAATATTGAAAGATAAAATTAAAAAAAAAACTATTTAATTCAACTTGAGTTAACATATTAAACCCGCAACCCGAGTTATGAGATAAAAAACACTCATAAAAAGCAAATAAAAAAATTATAAAGTTCAATTTTCAAGTAAACCAAATAAAAAAACAATTGAAAAGACAATAAAAAAATAACTTGAATCAACCTGAGTTGTCCTATTAAATAAACAATATAGTTTATGAGATCAAGATAAATTCACATAAAAAATATAAAACATAATTATAAATCCTAGCTTCGAACAGATTTAATGTTAAAAATTATAATTGAGAAAAAAAAAACTAAATCAATAAAATCACGATATAATCTGATATAAAGAAAATTGAGAACAACTAAAAATAATAATTTCTAAAACAATCTAATATTAAAGAATAAAATTTTAAAAAATAAGATTGTGTTCTTTAAAGGTTATATTGAGAAAGAAAAAGAAAAAGAAATTCATGTATAAATTTAGTTGAAAAATAGTGTTTTTTGTTTCAAATTCAAATCTTTTCATAAGAAAATAACAAGAAAACTAGAAAAACAAAAATATAATGCATGCACATCATTTGATTTACTTTATTCATATAAAAAGATTATAATAACACTTGATGACCAAATTAATTTCTTAATAAAGGAGGGAGGAACACATTATTTAGATGAGAAATATTCTTTAATCTTAAAGAAAATATGGATCGAGAAATTATTGTGTTTGACAAACAAATTTTTTATAAATATTTTTTTTAAGAAAAAACTCTCGTTTTTTATATAAGCATTTTATTTATGTATTTCCTTTTTTTAAAGATATTTTTTTTTGTATTTGAAGCATTGGATTTTTAATAAAAAATTATCATGATTTAAAAAAGAAAGTTTCAATCAAAAGCATAATATTATGTCTTGATAATTTTTATTTGAATGTATGCCACTATAAATGAATAATTAAATTTAAAGAAGTTTTATATAAATAAGAGATTATAATCACATCAAATATTCATGATAAAATTAGAAAGGATACATATATTAGCGGCATATATAATTATTTATGTACTTATTAATATTACCATAAAAAAACCCATTAAGTAGTAGCATTAAATATTCATTGTTGGCTTGGACAATTTTGGATTGTTTGAGATGGCTCCATGAAATAGAAATTGATGGTCCAAGGTTTTATACTCCTAAACCTTATATTTTAACATGTTATAATGAAACAAAATGTCCTATCAATCTTATAATCAGATTTCCAACTATAAAATAAATTTAAATAGATCTAAAAACTTCAAATTAAATATAATAAAAAACATTTTGAGCTCCAATCTATTTTGGTATAACTTAAAGTAGAAACCACTTTTATGTAGTAACTTTTTTAAAAAAGAATCTATAGATACCAAAAATAAAAATATTGAAGGTCAGAATTTGACTATCCAAAAGCTTTCTCTCTCAAATGCAAGTTAGATGAAGTTTTATGAATAAAATGTAAAATTAAAAAACTATGAGGACCAATGTGTGGAATATATCATGTCATTTGAACTATAAAAATAGGGAATTTTTTTTTGTCAATATTGATCCTTGTTTTTTCAATTTTTTCAGTTAAACCTATAATTATATTTGGTAATATCAGTTAATCTTTAATGCAAGGTTGAAATACTTTTTGGTCACGTCTCATAAAAAGGCCATCCTATTTTAATTTATAGTTAATTACCATACATTTTATTTTAATAATTTTTATTTTGATATTCAAAAAAGTTATTCCAGAGAACCTGTACATTTCTTCTTGGCTACACTCTGCTTTTTTGACTCACGAATCACCCCGATATTTACATATTCATGCGCAAGCATGGACAGAATTTGTAGCCAAAAGCTGTTCCTATATTCAATTGTTCATTTCAAGGCAAACTTAAGTATGTTAATATGGAGTGCCTCCTACTGCAAATCGTCATTCCGACCTAATTGTAAATATATATTTGGCTGTACAAGCATTGTTTTTGATTGAACGTATTTCTAATCTTTCCACCACTGCTCCATCTTAATTTCCAGAGAGAGCATTGAAGCTTATACAGCAACTGCTGAAAAATTGGCTAAAGACCTGTCAGAAATTCTAGCTGAGAATCTGGGTGTTTCCTCCACTTTCTTTCAAGAGAATTGTCTGCCAGAAACTAGTTATCTTCGAATGAACAGATACCCTCCATGTCCATTCTCTTCTGAGGTGTTGGGCGCGCTGCCCCATACCGATAGCTGTTTCGTCAATGTATTAAATCAAGATCAGATTGGAGGATTGCAACTATGGATGAATGGAAAATGGATTAGCGTTAAACCTAATCCAAAAGCTCTAATAATTAATATCGGTGACTTATTTCAGGTATGTTCCTATGGACTTGTGAAGCTATATTGTTAGTGATTACAATTTACTTGCATATTTAACGATGCAGGTAGTAAGCAACGATGTTTACAAAAGCATAAGGCATCGGGTACTTGCCTCCAAACAAGCTGAAAGGTTTTCTTTGGCATATTTATATTGCCCCAGAAAAGATGCTGCCATAGAGAGTGGAATGAAGCCATCAATGTACAGGAAGTTCACTTTCGGAGAGTTGATGGAGCAAAATGCAAGGGATGTTAAGGAAACAGGCAACAAAGGCGGGATCCCAAGGTTTCTCATGTGAATGAGCTTATTGTGCTGGAACGTTTCATCAGGACTGAATAAAATTTTATTATTAGTATATTAATCTCACATGGAATAAAGTTTGTTTGTTTTTCGATTATCAAATTCAATAAGTATATTTGGTTATTTAAATTGTAATTTAATTGAACATTTCAGTTTCCATAATATATAAACTGGTTCTGGATATTTTAAATTATAAAAAAAAACTATCTTTAGAAAAAAAATTTAAATCTAAACTCTAGAATAATTAAAGAAAAATTGAGTCGAAAAGGTTGGAAAATAACAAAGGATAGCATACGAGGAACTGCTTAATGTGAAAAGCATCTCTCCTTCAATTCCTCTTTACATTGATTTTTAAAATAAAAATTGATGAAGAAATAATTTTGATTATTACTAAAATTATTTTTTATTGTATTGCCCAAATTACTCAGTGTACAAAAATCATCTAACTTTATTGTCCTTTAAAACGAAGATGTTTTCCCATTGAAAATAAAATGTTTGCGTAGAGAAAAGTTACACAATTTAATCATGGGTTAGCAAATAATAACTTTTTTTGTAACCAAAAACCTACAACCGAGGCTGCGGTGCAAGCCGAGAGAGCATTTATGGCTAAAGCATAAAACATATTTATTTTAAAACATTTCTTTCTGAAAGTTTGGTGGTAGGTTTAATTTTAACCTTTTTATATAAATTATACAAAAAAAAATTATAATTTTTTAATGTTTGATTATGGATTTTAGATTTGTAAATACATGTATATCAAGAATTTTTTAAGATAAATTTTTTATTTATCCAGAATTTATTTTAAATTTGTTAAAAAATTTTATTGAGGAATAATTTTCAATAAATTTTTCACTCAAAAAAATAATATGTCTCATATTTAATATAGTTTTATATATGTTCATTAAATATGTTTTAACAACAAATTATAACCATTAGATGATTCCTGACAATTTCCACTTGTTCTTTAAATATGTTACTGCCCGCCAGTGTTCTTGTAAAATTTGAATGCATCAAATACGTTTAGTGAGTGCAATAAAAACTCCCTGTCAGTGTCAGCTTGTTTGTGATGCTTTGGTTTTAGAACATTGTCGGCTTCGCGAGTGACGCCAAGCCGGGGCTCGGCTTGGCATAAGGTCGTTTCAGATTCCCTGGGACGTTGGGTCTGCTGAATTATATTATGGACTGATTTTGGTCCAAATCCCGAGAATGTTGGTAAAGTTCAAATCCAAGAAGAATATGGGCTTCATGCTGGGCTTTCATTATTGGATTTTCATCTAAGAGTTTGCTAGTCCAATGGACTTTCAACCCGCCCAATGTCTTATCTGATAGAGGAACCTGGATCCTAATACCCCAACATGGATCAATAGCCTGGATGATGGGCTTGAGGGCCCGTTAGTAAAATGGCATATAAACATATTTCATCATATTCAATTTGACCATTCATTGCAAAGTTCTTTTCAAATAGGTTCTATATATATCCTCACTTTCATGATATTCTTTTTTTTTTAATTATTGTTGGAGTGGTTTGTTCATTGTTCTGGATTAGGTTTATTAGTTGCGAACATAGAAATTTAATTTATGCATTTACAACCTAAATGTTGCATCACTCTAACCTTAATCAAGTGAAATTTTATAGGGTTAATTTTAATTATTTAATTTAATAATTTGTAAAAGTAATTAAATTGTAAATTTTATTAATAATATTATTATTGAAAACAAATTAAAAAACATTATATTATTAATAATAATAATATTTTAAAATATTTAACGCTATCATAATAATAGTGATGGTACAAGAAAAGTAAAATGAAAAGGAATGGTGATGACACCATTAGTGATGGAAGGATGTTTGTATAACGGTTGGAGTAATATATTGGAAAAAATATCCTCACCACCATCATTAATAATAATGACATTTATAATTATTGAAATGATGATAGTGATATAAATAATATATATATATAGTAAATAAAAATAATACACACACACATTAAAACATTACTAGAAATTCGTTTAATATCAACGACATTATCGACAAAATATTTCTGTCAATAATTTTCAGTCATAATTATTGATGGTAAATTTTTCATCTGTAATTTCGTTGATATATACCGGTTGGACTACTTTAGTTGGTATATATTGATAGAATCATAAATAGAATATTCATAATTTTTTTAAATAAAGACAGTTCATTGACATGGAAGTTTTTACGAATGATTTTATCAACGAAATCATTGAGGGATTTAAACTAGCAGCTCTGTATAGTAATGTGACTGATTCACTATTTGAATTGTCAACTAAATCATCAAGTGATTCAAACCGAAATCTTCACATAGTGGCGTAATCAATTCACCGTCAGAATGGGTGACAAAATCACCGACAAAAAGTAGTCCGTCAATGATTTCATCAATAAAAGTTAATATATGACCACTCTGTCGACCCTTTCCTCCCCTATTTTTCTCTTTTTTTTCCCATCCTAACTCTCTCATACTACAAACAACCAGCCCCTCTACCCTGCCTAAAAAAAAATCTCCCTCTTCTTAACACAAGTTATATTTTTTTAAGTTTTATGAACATAACATTCGTGTTCTGATTTATCAATAGATTTTATCAATTTTTGTAAGTAATTCTATCTTTTAAAATTTTAACATTTAAATGCTAATTTGTTTTTTTTAGTATGTGTATTTTGTTAGTATATGGACATGTTTTATTGTTATTACTTAAACAAACTTATAGTATATCAATGCATAATTTTGTACTTGTTATAGTTGTTTTAGACTTTGTAAAATTGTATTTGTTTCTAAATTGTTGAAACTTTATTGAATTATCAAATTATATGTTTTATTTTGAAATAATTAATAGGTTGTTTAACGGGTCCATTTTAATTTTTATCAATGGTATTGCGGAGTTGTAATTTTTGTAAATTTATATGTATTAATTTGTATGAACATTGATAATTGATAATGAATATTTAATATTTATGAGATGTTGTAATTAGTTTATTGGATAATCTTGAGGTAAACTAATATTTTTGCAATGCACATTTATTACCTAACATAGTTAATTATTACATGTTGTCATCATAATTTTATAGAGGTTCGATAGAAGTCATAGATATATCAAAATTCATCCCAAAGATTATGAAGGATAGATTATTGTAACAGGGTTTAGAGTTTTATTAATTTTGCAACATCTATTCTAAATTTTTTTTATTAAATATGATATTTATTGTACATGCAGAAAGTGTCAAAATAAAAAATATCTGCATTCAGATATTATAATGATGTATCTTCTACACAAAGGGTTTATGGAGAATTATTTGTTCATATCAAAATAAAAAGGTGTTGGTATGCACACAGATAAATATTTGTTCATAATAAGAGCATGGAAGAAAGGGTGGTTGGATCAACTTCTAATGCTATCAACTTTCATAAAGCAAAAAATGACAACACTAATCCTTACAGGAATATGGTTATGGATGCAATAAGAATGAATCAAGGTAATGTTAATCAATCTCTAATCATAGAAGAAAAGGCTAATGGAGATGTAGCTAGGTTTTTTGATTTGTTAAAAGATTCTGATAAACTATTATGGGATAGCTGCATAAACCATAATAAATTATCAGCCGAAACATTGGTATTCACCATCAAGTTAAATCATGAGTTAAGTGAGGCCTAGTATGATAAAATTATTGAATGGATGAGAAGTAGTTTACTTAAAGGGAATAGGCTGGAAGACAACTTCTATGTTGCGAAGTTTATAATGAAACCCCTCGGTTTAGGATACTAGAAAATTGATATATATCCTAACTTCTGCATGTTATACTACCTTGAAAATATTGAGTTGATAGAGCACATGATATGTGAGCGTTTCCATTACAAACCCAGACCTGACATGGAAAAGACTCTAATGGCATATAAAAAACTTAGATACTTCTCAATCATACCTAAACTGTAGAGATTATTAATGTCACTAAGAATTATTAAGCACATAACATGGCACCAATCACATGATATGGTTGATGGAGTGATGACGCATCTTTCTAACGATAAAGCGTGGAAACACTTTAACAGTATGCATCTTTACTTTTCAGCTGAATCAAGAAATATACATTTTAGGTTGTATACAAACAAATTTAACCCATTCTGGTTAATTAATGCTTCTTATTCTTGTTGTCTAGTCATATTCATAGTTTATAACTTGCCATCAAGAATGTGTATGAGGCCAGAGTTTATGTTTTTATCTACTGTCATACCCTGTTCGAGCGGCCTGGGATCGAATATAGATATTTGTCTTCTATCGTTGATTGATGAGTTGATGTAATTGTGGTCCTCTAGAGCTTTGACTTATGATATATCAAGGAAACAAAATCTTGTTATGAGGGTGAATTTGATATGGAATATTAATTATTTTTTTAGTTTATGGAATGCTTTTTGGATGGAGTATGCATGGAAAACTAGCATATCTATACTGCATAGAAAACAACAAGGCATTCACTCTAACAAACAGAGGTCAATTTCTTTTTTTGACTGTCCCTATCATTTTTTGCCACCGAATCACAAATACAGAAAGAACATAAAAGATTTTTTTGTTGGCAGAGTCGAAAAAGATGTTGCATCCCCACATCTTTCTGGTGAAAAATTGCATAATGTTATATCTATATAAGGTGATATTGTGTTTGGTCTTCAATCAGATAAACAAAAGTTTTCTGATTTTGGTTTGACCCATAATTGGGTAAAATAAAGTATTTTTTTGAAGCGTTCTTATTGGAAGACCAATCTACACCACCATTATGTTAATTTGTAATGAATATTATTTAACCTTAATAGTTAATTTAATATTTTTTTGAAATATATTCAATTTATAATGAATATTATTTAACTTTAATTTTTTATGTTTAATAAAAATTTTATTTGCATAATTGGTTTTTTTACTATTATTTTATATAATTTTATATTATTTATTCTAAATAACTTTTTTTTTAATATTTAAAAATACTCACTGAGGGATTTATCGATGGAGTGTATCCGTCAGTACTTGAGGGAAATGCCAATCATACCGATGCATTTACAGATGGAGTGTTTCTGTTGGCCTTTCATAGTAGCTTAGTGCAAATGCTACAATTACCAATGAATTTATAAACAGATAAATTTTATTGGTATTTCACACACTCACCGATAAATTCATCGAGATCTATTGACATTTAACTGGGAGCTAAAAAATATTTATTAGATATGTCACTATCACTGATGAAATAAATTTGTTTGTATATTTCAAGCAAGAAAATTTTTTGTGTGTGTAATTTTTATATGTAAAACCATCGATAATTTTTTTTTACAGATTAACTTAACCATGGAATTAGTTATTACCAACAAAAATAAAGCCAACGGAAGTATTTTATCGGGGATGTTATTGACAAAAAATTATTGACAAACTCTATATTACATACCAACAAAATACTTTTATTGATAAAATTATGAAATATTACGGAGAAATAAAATATCATTCATATGTCTTATTTTTATTCCCACATCCTCTGGTTAAAATGAAACTATATTCAATGTTAATTCAATTTTTTATTATCAAACAACACTTAAAAAAAGAGTTATAAATCTAGCTTAAAATAGAACATATAAGGAAAAAGGTGGCATCACGGAAGATATACCCTTCCTTCTCTCTCTATCTCTCTCTCACACACGCACACTCACACACACGCATTTATTTCATTATTAATCTCCGAAAAACTATACAACTTAAGCATTGAGAAGGCTTCATCGATTGCTCACCTCCAACCTAACTTTGGGTCAAGATACATCAATTTTCAAGTCTAATCTATCTTAAGCTCTCGTTCATAACCAACAAGACACGTGGATAGCACATCATTTTGAAGATATTGATCCATTTTGAAAAATAATGGTCAAATACTATGATTTTCTTGATATATATTGGATACCATATAAAATCCACTTTAGATGTCCAGAAACATCAAGTTTACTCTTTCTGAAATTAAAATTGCAAAGAAATTTATAAAATCATGGAAGAACATTCCTAAACTATTGATGACTCACTTCTTAGGACATTAATAAGTATTTTAACCATTATAAAATATGATGGTTATCGTATAACATATTATTGAAATAATAAATATTATTCGAAGATTTAAGTCATTGGTAATGAATATGGATGCAAATTTTCCGGTGTTGTTCATGATCAACTAATTACCTTTTCATTATGGTCAAGTGAATAATGTTACTACAAAGAATAAATTGAATGTGCATGAACTATATAATATACTTATTTAAAAGATAATAAGAATTGAGAATCAAGAACCTCATTTTATTTATTTTATAAGTAATAAGAAGTATGGAAATACTAAACATAAAGCACTCTGATAAATAATTTTTCCATCAAAGTTTGCAATAAAAAGTGTAAAATTAATGGGTGTATTTATGTGAAAAATATAGATGATTTTAAAAATATTGTCCGAGATGTAAGGTATAGTTTGAAAAAAAACATAAACTTATTATTTTTATATATTTTGAATCAAATTTAAATTATATTTTCTATAATACTTATGGATTGATTGATATTCCAACCTTTTAGATTCATGTACATTAATATTAAAAAATAAAAATGTTTTATTTAAAAAATATTATAAAAATAACAGGTAACTGTGATCGATCACAGGTGAAGAGCAGCAACAATCTACTCACCAGCAGTGTACGTACTCCCCCCACTGCCTTGCAACATCATTGGTCTAAATAGTCAAACACCTCCATTTCTCTCACCAACCTTAGATTCCATTGGCCAGAATTTATAACCAAAACACCTGCATGTACGTTTATCACATCTCTTAACAAACAAAGATAGCAACATCGTGCTTTTTGTGCCACCTCTTCTTTATGAAACGAGGGAGAAACAAAGACCACAAGTTCCACAACTTCAATTATTCTCTCCCAAAAACAAACTCTCTCCCTTCTTGATCTCCTCCATCATAGCCCTTTTACGGTTCACCGGAAAACCACCTCATAATGCCTGATTCCAGTGGTGGTGGTTGCGGTAGGTGCTGTTGTAACTTCATATTCACTTTAGGGCTAACAGCTCTTTTTATGTGGCTCAGCTTGCGTACTTCATCACCCAGTTGTCTACTTAGCAAATTTTACCTTCCTCTTGACCAAACCTCAAACTCCTCAAACCTTACATCCCTTGAGTTTGAACTTAGACTTAAAAACACCAACAAAGACAAGGGCGTTTACTATGATCCAATAAATGTCACATTTTACACTCCATATAGGTCCCACTTTATTGGGAATTTCACAATAAAAAAGTTTTATCAGGGGCATAAAAAGAATGCTAGAAAGAATGGTAGCGTATCAAATATTGACCGGGATGTGGTTTCCCAGGCAGCTCAGGCAAATGGGTCGACGGTGTTTTTCCGGGTGGATTTGGTTACTTCAGTGAGGTACAAGATTCTTATGTTCAAGACTAAGAGGTATAAGATAAGGGTGGGGGCTAATGTGGAAGTCAATGGTACCATTATGAAAGTCAACCACAAAGACATAAAGCTCAAGTCTAATGCAGATAAGATTACGAGCTATTGTGGGCAAATGGGATTAGTTTTTGCTAACCTTTTGGTTTTAGGTTTGCTTATTTTTTGATGAATTTAGATGGCATTGTTTCTTGTAGTATGCCTGGATTTTGGTATGTGTTTGAGTTTTGGGATGATTTTTTTGGTGGTGTCTTTATTTTCTGGAAAATTCTTGTTCTTTTTACTAACAGATTGTATCTGAAGTTTATACATGGAAGTTACGATACATATATTTTCTTCTTCTAGAGAATTGAAATTGCTTTGACCATTTTGTGATGGATTTGCTGTTGATGTATAGATGTTCAATTAATTTATTGAAGTATTCAAATTTCTTTTCTGGTGGAAATTTACTGGTTTGTTCAGCTGCTGGATGCAAAGGAGAGCTAATAAATGGCACCACCAGTTTTCTTCCAGAATGGTCTTTTTTTTTAATGAGTTGATTGACTGAGTGTATGCTTTAACTTGTGGACTGAAGTCCCCTTCAAATTGAATGTTAAGGTGATGATTGTACGAGAGGGATTTTTCAGAGTAGAGCGAAGGTCTGCAATTTGCTAAGCTTGATTGATCTTTAATTTTCTATTTAAGACAATTTGGTTTGCTTTCCCGGAATACAAGTTTTTTAGACAACCTGCTCTTTGTTGGAAAGAACATCGGCTACCCAGAAACGATGGCTGCTTCTATTTCTAAATAGAGCATTCAGGTTTATGAACTCAGACGCCCTTTCTATTCTGGAAATGTTGAGCTCAAGTCACCTTTTAGCTTCACCAAAACCAAGTGTTATTACTGCCTTTTCACCAAACTGTTGGATACTCAATTTCGGCAAAGCTTTGGCAGCCCCATTCTCAGTATTCTCTTCCACTAAAATCCATTTCATTTGGAGAAATCGTCACCTGACTGAGTCCTAGTTGTGGGAGTTCAGAGAGAGTGTTACTCTTGAGTAGTAGTGGAGTTTTGCCCTCATTTTCTTGCTCTTTTAAGTAATGAAATGGTAATTTTGGAAAGAGACAAGAGTTTTGTTTCTTGCATTAGATTCCCCTAGCTTCATTAGAGATAAGATGCGGGAATTAATACTTTGACTTTTCAACGAAAGATGCTAGCTTTTGGACAATACGGTGATACCAAGGACAAAAGGTCTTAACAAGCAAGGAGCCAGGAAATTATGAAGATGTTTGGCAACAGAAAGCGCCATCTACAGTAAAAGCACGGGAATTCTGTGCATGGCTCGCCGCCTGGTAAAACAATAGAGCAATGAACATTTCAACAACTGGACTGTTTTTTTTTTTTTTTTTAATTTTTGAAGTGTTTTTTTTAAATTAATTTTTCTATTTGTTTTAAATTAATATTTTTTTTACTATTTTTAAATTATTTGGATGTGTTAGTATAAAAAATAGATTTAAAAAAAATTAAAAACTATTACTTTAATATATTTTCAAACAAATATAATTTTAAAAATAACTATTAATACAATCTTAAACACTCTTTATTCTCTGATGATTACTGATTACAGTAAACCTTGCGAAATGTTGCCTATATTTATTAGCAAGAACAAGACACTGGGACAGTGCTTTGTGTTTAGTAAAGAAGTGTTTATGTTCTAAGAAGGCCACACGTCAGAGAATAGTAAACTTGTGCAGCTGGTTTTTAAAGCGTTTGGAAGTGATGAGTGATTGTTTTTTAAATATTTTTTATTTAAAAATATATTAAAATAAAAATAATTAATTTGATTAAAAAATTTAATTTTTTAAAATATTTTTAAAACACAAAAACAACATTATTTAACTTAGAATTTGCTTTCAACTCCAAATTTTTTATTAATTTAAATAAAAAGAGGATGCCCGGTGGTTAGGGGTATGCTTCTTATTGATAATAATAAGGTTTCATAATTATAAGAAATCTTGAGGCAGATTATCCGATCATACTCATGTTTTTTTTTAAATGTTTTTTGAATTAAAAATACATTAAAAAAATATTTTTATAAAAAAATTACATTAACATATTCAAATGATAAAAAAAATACTTGAAAAAAATGAATTTAATATTAAAAAGCATTTTAAAAAGAAATTAAACCGGATTACAAAACACATCCGGATTGCTTTAGTTATTGTGCTAACAAACATGGCTTAAAAAAAATGATCAAAGATGCGAAAACAGAAGGAAAAAAGAAAGAAGGATTTATGGACATTGTCACGTGACTGAGCTTCTTATCCTGAGATGTGAAAAGGAGATTTTGATCGATTGATTGATTGAAGAAAGCAAGGAATATAGATGAGATGTTGTTTCCTAGGGTTCTTCCCCATGGATTAAAGGAAGATACCTCCCATTTTCCTTGCAATTTCACCAGAAAGCATCATCCTTTTCCTTGTTAGTCCCACGCGTTTGCGTTCAGGAATGGTTATGCACGAAGTTTCTGAGTCCTTGCTGTTGATTTTGGTGGGACACTTTTATGTATAAAGCTTGACATGATTTTATTACCCTACTGGTGCAGCTAATGTAGCTTCACTGTTCACTTCTTTTCCTTTTCAATTCAGCCAGAGTTCTTAAACCAGGTCTGTGAATCCGGCTCAAGGCTTGATTCATCAATTTTACCCGGTTATTAGATTTTGATTGGATTATTAGGTTCAATTTTAATTTTTTATATAAATTAAAATGATTCTGTTTTGATTAAAAAAAATAATTAATGGGTTATGATTGAGTTTTTGACTGAATTTTTTTGAATTAACTGATTTTTTAGTTTTTTTAATTCTTATCTGGCTCCAGTTCCAGATTCAGATCAACTGAGTCCTAATTCAACATGTTAGGCTGGATTAGGTTTTAAAATTATAATTTACTCTATTTTTTTATTTATTTTACTCAATTTTATCGTAATACTTTCTTTTTAATAATAATTGTAGATATCTTTTAACATATTAAGTTGATGGAATGATATTAAAATAATTTTTAAATAATTTAATTTTAAATTTAAATTAGATGGAAAGTTGGGGTGAGAAGTGTTTTTGTTACTTTCATCTCTTTCTTTCTTTTTTGTTCTCATTTTCTCCTTAGACTTTTTTTAGAAGAGTTGATTTTGGATTTTCCAAGTCAAATAAATTACATAAGCTCCCTGAGATTTAATTTTAAACCTATGCTATACAATAAGTTCAGTCAAGGGAATTTTTTTTAGTCAATTTCATAAAAAAAAATATTTTTATTTCATTCTTATATTATTTTTAAGGGTTGAATAAATTTTTTTGGACCAATTAAAATAACCAGATCATATTAAAACAGATTTAACATAAAGTTAGGCAAAAAAAAAATGAGATAAATTAATTTTAAAATTAATTTGCTGCAATGAGTTGATTAACACTATAATACAATTCTTGTCGTTTGATTCAACTCATAAAGTAGAGCGAGCCCGTAAACTATTACACGCAGGAGTTTCTTGGCATTGCATCTCTTTCTTTGTTCAAGGGGAAATTATTCGTATATTTAATCAATCCCTAAAATAGATCAGCTTTATTTGAAGTATCCGACGATCTCTAACTATGTTTTTTGTTTTTAATTAATCCCTAAAATACATACAAGATAAAATACAGAACAAATACAAGATCTATTTAAATTTGTACGGAAAACTTACAAAATTTTGAATATCGTTCTTCTGCATTATACTCTGGACTAGTAATCTTGTAAGAAAATATTTGTTCATGTAATCTTACAGGAATTTGGATGGGAACAGAGAAGGGAACGTATTCCAGCTTTGACTCTCAAACGTAAAACCAAGTTATTTATCGAAGTAGATGGATTACTCACCCTTCAAATTCTCTGTGACAAAGATAATAATAAATTGCAACAGAATCTATTTGCTCTGTCTCGGTAAAAATCTGTACCAGCACTTGAATTCAGAGATGATTTTACCGTAAAGTTTATTCTACAATATCCCATCCTACAATATTGTTTGCTGCAATGGTACCTTCCCGTAATTCATTCATTGATCATCGCGAGAATGTCATGCAAAATGCAGACTGCAATGCGGTGGAAGGGTAAAAACATTTTTAGGGCTTTATGTTCTCGTTATTTTAGGAGGGAGGGCATTGTTATTACACTTTTTAAACAAGGAATGAGACGTAGCAGGGTGCTGTCATAAACAGAGACAGGGCTATGGCATTTAGCTCAAGTAGAAAACATAATTTTCTTCACGTGATTTGATGCCATTGTAATTCTCCCAAAACTAGCAATTTCATTTATTTATTTATTTTTCATTTGGAAGCATGATTTCTGAGCTTGAGGAGCATGTAATGTGTTAAATTTAAGTTGCAGTAATGGATTCACAGAATCTTCTTCAAAAATCATGCCAGTCCAGACTTAAAAAAGAGTAGACTTTCCTCCTATGGCAGCCCAGACTCCAGATGATTCTGCTTTATTGATAAGAGGAGCTTCCGCTTTGTAGTTTTGTCAGAGAGTAGTATTCTCCACCGCTGCCTAATGCTATGAGTTCTTTGTGTGAGCCTTGTTCTACAACCTTTCCGTTCTTGATAACCGCAATGCAGTTGGATTTCTGAATTGTTGATAGCCGATGAGCAATGACTACACATGTTCTGCCAACCATCATCTTCTCAAGTGCCTCTTGAACTAAGCTCTCTGAGACACTGTCAAGTGCACTGGTTGCCTCATCCAACAGCAGGATTGATGGATCCTTCAGTATCGCCCGAGCAAGTGCTATTCTTTGTTTTTGACCTCCTGATAGCTGAACTCCTCTCTCTCCACAGTAGGTATCATACCCATCTTTCATTCCACTGCAACAAGGAAGAAATCAAATCAAACACAAGAGATCTATGGCTTTCGTTTGCAGCTTCTCAAGTAAAACCAGGTAAAGAATTTTTGTATTGGTCCTGTAAACCATGACATTCACTCATATGAATATATCTGAGTACATTTGATTAAATATTTCTATACCTGATGAATTCATGTGCATTGGCAACAACTGCAGCCTTTCGTATCTCAGATTCTCTTGCATTCTCTTTTCCATAGGCAATATTTTCGCGGATAGTGCCAGCAAACAGTGTTGGTTCTTGACTGACTAGTGCAATATGAGATCTCAGCATTCTCAAATTGTAGCTCTTCATGTCCTGTCTGTCAATAAAAACTGCTCCTTTCAAGGGATCGTAAAACCTCTCAATTAGTCCAATGACAGTAGATTTTCCAGAACCACTTGGCCCTACCAGTGCCATTGTCTTCCCTGCATCAATTGTGAGGTTCAAGCCTTTGAAGATCATTTGATCTGGTCTTGTTGGATAAGCAAAGTAGACATTGTTGAACTCCACTTGGCCATTTAACTTTCTCCTGATGTTCGAAGCCTCAAATGAGTTGAATGGATCAATCTCACTTTTCCTATCGAGAATTGCAAATATTGTTCGAATGGCATTGCCTCCTTTGGATATATCATTAGTCATGCTTCCAGCTTCTGCAATGACATAAGCAGTGAAAAGCAGTATCAAAAATGCTTGGAAAAGGCGCTCTGAGGTTATTAACCCTTCCGTCAGGAGCCTCCCACCATACCAGTATGTTAGTGTGATAAAAGCCGTGTTAAAAAACTGGGAGGAAAACAGGCCAAGACCTGACAGCCATGAGTGCTTAACACTCTCTTCTTTAGGACTTCTCAAGGTGGCTTTGAAAAGCTCCAACATTCTCTTCTCAGAAGAGAATGCAGCTATAGTTCTGTGGTTAATAACAGCTTCACTTGCTAGTTGGCTTCCTTCCATTTGTGCCTTTTGTGCTTTCCCGGCCATATTTTTCATCAAAACACTCCTCAAATAAAAACTTCCAATAACTAATGGTTGCACAGCTATCATAACAAGGGTTAGCCTCCATGTTAGAACAAGTCCTGTTGAATAAGCAAAGACGGAACCAAAGAATGTCTGTACCAGCAATGACATCCGATCCCCAACAAGGGAGCGAACCATGCTGGCTTCAGTGGCTAGCCTTGCACAAATTGCTGCACTTGTATTCTCATCATCATCAAACCACCCTATCTCAAAAGTCATCAGCTTTGCTAGTAGCTTCTCGCGTACTCTTTTCGTCAACCTCTCTCCCATAACTGCAAAATTATAATGTTGGAGGAGGCTGGTTATGAAGTTGAGAGCACCAATAAATAAAAAAACCAAGGCCAATATGTTGGATTTATGTTTGATAGCAGACTTGTCACTGCGGAAGTAGTTTGACATAAGTGATCCCGCACAGTAAGCATTAATAGGTTGAACCGCTCCGGCACCTATTGCAGCCAAGCATCCAGTCAAGCCTCGTCCCCATTCAGGTGCATTCATTTTCAGCAGACGCCACTGAGAAGGTGCCGGATAATTTAATTGGTTTAAGTCGTCTTCGAAACTTTCATCATCAGGATCATAGATTGAGTATGAATAAGGTGTGCCGATAGACAATGCTGGGCTAAAGGGGCTTAACACTGGGGTGCGTGGAGTGCTTCTTCTCACGCTAACCGGACTGGGAGCAGGACTCATACTAAAGGAGTTCTTTCCATCATTTCTATAGATGAAGTCAGTAAAATTTTCTTTCTGTACTGCCCTCTGTTGCAACTGCACCATCCCGAAGTATTCCCCACCTCTTCCATTATTTATTTGCATTAACTGTTCATGTGAACCTGATTCAATTACTCTCCCAGATTGAAGAACAACAATCAGGTTTGCTGTTCTGATTGTGGAGAGGCGATGTGCAATGGTGATTGTTG
Organism: Populus ilicifolia; assembly: GCA_015708895.1. Taxonomy (NCBI): domain Eukaryota; kingdom Viridiplantae; phylum Streptophyta; class Magnoliopsida; order Malpighiales; family Salicaceae; genus Populus; species Populus ilicifolia. The sequence continues at coordinate 2,864,859 of SRLM01000153.1, read as the reverse complement.
TCCTTCCTTTCGATGCCTGATCAATTGCATCCTGAACTATTCTTTCAGACTGTGCATCCAGTGCACTGGTTGCCTCATCTAGAAGCAGGATTTTGGGGTCTCTGATCAGAGCCCTTGCTATGGCAATACGCTGCTTTTGCCCCCCAGATAATTGGAATCCAAACTGGCCAACCTGTGGAATCCATCATGGGCTGTTATGTCAGACTTTGCATCTAATTCATGATGGTTTTGTTTAAATCAGCTCAGGGCATTAATTGGAACCTAAAACTATATCACAAGCAATTTGCATATTTCAGAGCTTCTACGTAAATAAATTCCAAACATACAATATTGAAGTAATGCCTAGGAATTCAAGAATCACCTTGTACCGTTTATTTTTATCGCATCTCAGGCATGCTAGGAGAACTTTACATTAGCATATGTATGAAATGCTTTCGAAACAAATTCGCTAACAGTAGCAATCTAGACATAAAATATTGAGTTCAGACAATTTAGCTTACTTTTGTTTCATATCCATCGGTTAACTTAGTTATGAAGTCATGTGCATTTGCATCCTTAGCGGCAATGATCACATCATCCATCGAGGCACCTTCCTTCCCAAACAATATATTCTCCTTTATAGATGTGGCAAAGAGGACTGGTTCCTGATTAACTAGACCCATTTGGGATCTCCACCATTTGAGCTGAAGCCTATTTATTTTGTGTCCATCTAAGAGAATTTGTCCTTCATTGGGCTCATAAAATCTTTGAAGCAATGAAATGACTGTAGACTTTCCGGAGCCACTGCCTCCCACAAGACCAACTGTCTTACCAGCTGGAATCCTGAGATTCAACCCTCGCAAGATTGGTGTGTCAGGTCTTGATGGATAGCTAAAATGTATGTCCTGAAAATCAATTTCTCCTCTTACATATGATAAAGCCTTCCCCTTCTTGTCTTCCAAGTCTATACTTCGTTCAATCATTTGAAAAATACGCGTAGCAGCAACTGTTGCCTCTGTGATGGAAGTTAGATTTGGGAGTGCACTTAATACGCTCCTGCAAATGAAAAAAGAACTGTGATTTCCAGAATTGAGATCAGATAAACTTAGTCTGCCGCAAAGAGAAGTTAGCTTAAAAAAAATAACTCACAGTCCTCCCATCATTATATTGATTCCAGCTACAAAGATAGAACCACCCTTTTCCCCCTTTTCAGTCACCAAATAAGTGCCAGCCCAAGCTTGAAATGCCCAACTTACATAAACCATTCCCATGCTTCCCATCATCAATCCCTTTGCGAATCCTTGCTTTATTCCTAATTCTATCGTCTTTTGAAGTGCACGGCTGAACCGTTCCAGTGTTTGATTCTCCGCCACATATGAGTATACAGTTCTTATTGAAGAAATGGCTTGTTCCGCAATCCCACCAGCAACTCCATAAGCTTCAATCATCTTCATTGTCACGTCCATCATGAGCTTCCCGAATACAAGTCCCGGGACAATAAACATCAATGCAAAAGGAAGAGCTGCCAGTGTAAACTTCCACGATAGTATGAAGGAAAACACAAGGCAGAAGAAGAAGCATGACATTTGTGCAAGGCAGTCAGGTATCTGCAAGCAACAACAATCCATTTTTATAACTTCAATCACGGCATGGATGTTAACAAAACAGTTCTACTCCGAGTTCTTGCATTTATCTGCTAATGGCATAATTAAATTTGTACTCATTCTATGCTTGAAGGAGGATGCTCAAGTTGTGGGCTAACATTTTGTCATTTTCCAACAGATTTGCATACACCAGACAGATTCCTAGCCAACAAGCAAGATATTGGAGAAATGACCTATACAGTGCTTTGGAGCAGAAGTGCTATTCATGGAATCTTAGTAGCTCCATGATTATAGATATGCATTTACTTGGTAGGATCACTCTGCTGATATAACATGAAATCTTAAGTTGATAGGCATGATGAATCATTTGGTTGGAATGTTTTCAGTCAGGTTCTGATAATATATATACAGGAATTTCAATCTGTACCAAAGAGATACTCTTAGTTGTGTTTTTTAAGTTCTCAACACCCAGGTTTATCTGAAACTGAATAAAGCAAATGAAAGAAACTGAAATCGAACCTTCTCACATATTACTACTTGGATAGCACTGGCATCATTGGAGATGGTGTTGACAACTTGATACGTTGTGGAAGAACCAGCATCTTGAGTGTCAAAGAAACCAACTTCTTGTCTAAGGACCGATTTCAAATATTCCGTTCTCATCCGAGAAGTCTGTCTCTCAGCAGTTCTCGTCCAACACAATCCTTCTGTCAAAGTAAACAAAGACCCGAAAAAATGCAACAAAGGAACAGTTAAATTCCCGATTTCTCTACTGATTAGCGTCGTACCAGTCAATTTTAGCAAAAACGAAGTCTGAAAGTAGTTAGAAAGAGTTACTAAGAATGAAACTAACCAACAAATGCAGCAAGTCCAACAGCAATTGCAATATACAGGAGCTTGAGAGAATACTGACAAGTGGAATTAACAGAAAGTTAATCGACATATCGTTCAAAGCATTTTTTGAAGTACAATGCATGAGTGTTAAATTGCTCACCTTGTTTACAGTATTAGTAGACAAAGAAATACCAGAGCTACCATAGTCATTGATGACATGGCTAAGAACATACATTGTGAGAGGGTGTCGTAACCCTTCTCCAACACTGCCCAAAACCCCAAAGAACATCAACAACTTGTCCATGCCATCAGCGTACCGAAACATGCTATCTTTACCACCCATTTTCTATGCTCCCTCTTGGAGAGTGACGAGATTTCAAAGGTATAAGATAGCTTTCACCATTACTTAACCTTCAACTTAGACAGCTCTTTGTAGGCATTGCTAAGTGCTACTAGACACGTTTAATCATATTCTAGTCCCTATTTTTTCTTATATTGTTTTTATGTCATTGAACTTTTGTGAGAATGCCAGAGGCATCCAGCCATCTAGTAAATTAGCCGGCACTTGCTTCTTCATAGGGTGACCAGGGAAAAATTAATGTTGATATCCCTCATGCTATTCGTTGGTTCAGTATTTATTTCGTCTACATGCTGGCAATTTTTTTTGCCAAGAATCATTTTCTGTCACTATTGCTGATAATATAGACATTATAATCCAATAAATAAATAATATTCACAATATCCTTGATGTGATGATTATGATCAGGTTAGGATCTTTCTTTGCATATCCATAGTTATGTATGGTCTGTAACTCATTGTTTTCCTTTTGGCTTGGTTTTATTTGGTATCGTGTTTTGCCCGTGTTTTGCCAAGAAACAAATTCTGCCTGCAGTCATCTCCTGCCAAAAAAAAGTAGAAACAAAGATACTGAAATACTTGAGATTTCCCTCCAATGATTATATAACAGATCTTTCTTTCCCTTAAACAAGTTGTTAAATGCACTTCATCTATGAAAGAGAAAGAGAAATGTGTACATGAGATATTAGAAAGTATCATTTATCTAGGACATGGAATACGTCAACTTGGTATGTATTCTTAGATTCTTGTTCTTATTCCCTTTAAGATTTATTGGAAAGATTTTGTAAGTGTTCATTGCATCAGACATTTAGATAAAGTCATCTTTCTCAGATTCCATTCTTGTGCTGTATACATGACCTTTTTCAACAATGTAACAATCAACCGCTTAAATTTATCTGCTGTCAAAACTTTGCCGAGGATTATGTTTCACAGTGTGCAGTCTATGATCTAATTTTTGAATTTATTTATGTTTCTTTTACAGTGATCTTCTTTAATGATGAAGAATAAATTATGTTATCGGTCAGATATATAGTTTTGATCTTACTATGATGCGGGACAGAGAGAAAAATGAAGAGAAGTAAGACGAGAAAAAGCCAAGAAGAGGAAGAAGAAAAGGAGCTGAAGAAGAGAGAAAAGCAAAGAACGACGAGGGTTGTCCCCGGTCTTCTCCCCTCAAATTACTCAGAAAACTTCCCTCGTGTTTTTTTGTCTTCCTTATTCTTCTTGTATATGGGAAATGGTGAATTGGTGATCTGTAAGTTAAAAAAAACCTACAAAGCAACTCTACTTCTGCGTTAGATTACTCTTGAGGAATCGAAGGAACATTAAACTTTGGAAAATATGTTCAATAATAAAGATAGCACAAATCAAATTCATTGCTGTGTGTCTACGGATTACAAAAGGTGTTGCCCTTTTTGTTTTTAGGGAATTTAATATTGATTCATGAAGCTCTCACTTCTAAAATCATCTTAGAAACTGCAATTGTCGTAACGGTTGTCCTGGAAGATGAAAACATCAGTAAAAACTCCTATATGACACCATTACATTCCAGCAAGAAAAAAAACACCTTGTGAAAGCTTGAATCATTGACCTTTGTTATAACAGCTACTTCCTTTTCTATATTCTGTCTACTCTGTTGGCAACGAATTTAAATCCAAACCTCTTAGCCATAGGCAATATTTTCGCGGAAAGTGCCAGCAAATGGGATCGTAAAACCTCTCGATAAGTCCAAGTCCAAGGATGGTATATTTTCCAGAACCACTTGGCCCACCAGTGCCACTGTCTTCCCTGCATCAATTTTGAGGTTCCAGCCTTTGAAGATCTTTCGATCTGTTCTTATTGGGTTTGCAAAGAAGTCATTGTTGAGTTCCACTTAGCCATTTAACCTTCTCCTGATGTCCAATGTACCCCACAAGTTAATTGGCTCAATCTCGTTTTTCCTTATCTGGGATTGCAAACACTGATCCAATGGCACCCTCCCTTCGATAAATCATTGGTCATACTTCCACCTTCTGCAATGACATAAGCAGTGAAGAGCAGTATCAAAAACGCTTGGAAAAGTTGCTCTGGGGATATTAACCCTTCCATCAAAAGCCTCTCACCATACCAGAAAGCTAGTGCAGTAGAAGCTGTGTTTAAAAATTGTGGGCTAAACAGGCCAGAGTGTCTACAACTCTCCTCTTTGGGACCTCTCAAGGTAGCTCTGAAAAGCCCCAACATTCTCCTCTGAGAAGAGAATGCTGTTATGGTTCTATGGTTGATAACAGCTTCACTTGGCAATTGACTTCCTTCCTTCTGTGCTTTTTGTGCCTTTCCTGCCATACTTTTCATTAAAACACTCTTTGAGTAATAGCTCACAACAACTAATGGCTGCACTGCAATCAACTCAAGGGCTAGCCTCCATGTAAGAATAAGACTTAATGTGTAAGCACAGATAGATCCGAAGAATGCTTGAATCAGCAATGGCATGCGGTCCCCAGCATGGGATCCAACCATGTTGGCTTCAGTGGCTAACCTTGCACAAATTGCTGCACTCGTGTTCTCATCATCATCAAACCACCCTATTTCAAAACTCATAAGCTTTGCTAGTAGTTTCTCACGTGCTTTTCTTGTCAACTTTTCTCCCATAACTGCAAAATTGTAGTGCTGAAGGAGACTGGTGGTGAAATCTAGGGCACCAATGCCCAAGAAAACGAGGGACAGTGTTGGATTTTTGCCATTTTCTTAAGAATGACACATCTGAGGTTCTATTAGAATTTCTTTCCATCAATATTTTCATAAAATTCTTTTGAAATGAATTCATTAAATAATTTTTTATTAAAAAAAGACAACTTACTTGACTTTAATATCCATCTAGTAACTTAGTTATGAAGTCATGAGTATTTGCATCCTTAGCAGCATTTACTACATCATCCATCAAGGCGCCTTCCTTCCCAAACAATATATTCTGAGATTGTTGCAAAAAGGACTGGTTCCTGATTAACCAGACCCATTTGTGAGCTCCACCATTTGAGCTGGAGCCTATTTACTTGGTGTCCATCCAAGAGAATTTGTCCCTTATTGGGGTCGTAAAATCTTTGAATTAATTATGAAATGACTGTGGACTTTCCGGAGCCACTGTCTCCCACAAGACCAACTGTCTTACCAGCTGGAATCCTGAGATTCAACCCTTGCAAGATTGAAGTGTCCGGTCTTGATGGATAGCTAAAAGGTATGTCCTGAAAATCAATTTCTCCTCTTACATATGATAAAGCGTTCCCCCTTTTATCTTTCGAGTCTATGCTAGGAGTTCGATCAATCGTTTGAAAAATACGAGTTGAAGCACCCATTGCCTCTGTGATGGAAGTTAGATTTGGGAGAGCGCTTAAAACACAAGTGCAATTGGGGGAACTAGCTCCTAAATGCCATTCTTTACTAAGGTATCATACTCTTCAATGCCATTTATGATTTTTGAGAGTTTGGGTCAGGCGGTTGGTTCAAGACTATTATCTTTGGTTAATTAAGTGTGTGGATTTATTTTGGTGATATGTTTGTGTATATTTTAAATCGACTGTATATGTTAACTAAAAATGGCAACTTTATCTATTTTACTGGCACGTGCATTACTTGTGCAAGGAAGAAAAAAAATAAACACAATAATTGGCTATTTGAGCATTAACCTCAATACCCAACTTTTTGTCTATGTTTGGCTTAACCTAAATAATCATGCCTTACCCTCTCATTCTATTATCTTCACTTATAGTTTCTCCCTCACAAATCCTTTCTTCTTCTTTCTCTTGTATATTTTTTATGATTTGTTAAAATATTCTCTTCAAGCACTAACTTTTATACAAGTTACCATCATATTTTATAGCCAATAATCAATAGTATAAACACGCATCATATTTTATTCAATCAAGTATCTCTTTTCTCGACTAGTAAACATTTCTAGCTAACACATTTTTAACATTCACCAATTATTTTATCAATAACATTGCAGGCACTAAATTCAATAATAAACACCAATATTTTTAATAATTAATTTTCATGCAACTTTTAAGATAAACTTTAAGATTTATAAATACTTAAGTTCACTAGATCAATATAATGATTCACAACTTTTTAGCCTGAACATTTCAAACACAATACATTTTCTCTCTATTATTTAATATATTATAATATTATTTTACACGTACTAACTAATAAGAGAATCACTTATTTTACTAGAAATATTTTTTCAAAAATACTTAAACTTAGACACAAGATAAAAACCACATATCTTAACTTAAAATCACAACTCATATTAAAAAGTTAGGATCACAACTCATATTAAAAAACTCTCATGTCTTAATTTAGGATCACAGCCCATAAAAATCTTATAAAAACATCTTATCTTTATAACAACTAAAAGTTTTAAGTAACTTTTAGATTTTCAGATAAAAAAATTATTATATAATATAAAAGATAATTATTATATATATTATATAAGATAAGTTGTGTTATTTTTTTTAATGATAAAAATATGTATTATCCTCTTGTAAAAGTTTTCCCTAAATAGTAAAGATGTATTTACGATAAAAGACTATTAATCCTAAAATAATGATTTACTATATGTATCCAACAAGCAAACTCAATCCTTGCTTTAAAAATATGAAAGTTAGATCTAAGATGATAAAAAATGATAACTAGAAGCAAACTTTCTTAATTATGTTCAAAATAGATTTTAAGATCACCGTCCAGACTCAATAAATTCTTGTCTAAATGATCATGTAAGGCAATTATGCATGATTAAAGTAATGTTTGAATAAAATTTATTTATGTTTATACCAAAGTATTAAAATAAAAAAATATTGAAAGTAATTTTATATATAAAAAAAAACGGTGCGACATCTTAAAATAAAAATAAAAATAAAAATAGAGCTGCCCATCTATTATTTTATAACGTGCGGTAATCTACTTGGACATTTTAAACTGTTATTTTGTGTGGACTTCTTCGGGTGGACGGTCTACTTTTAACATATGTGGTTAGAAAAGATTATTTGATTTTCAGGTCAGTATACACATCCTTTCAATAATTCTTCCAGAACAACAATGCCTCCTCTGCCTTTGTTCCATGTTATCCAGGTCAGTAGCTTAGAGTAGTTTGAGAATGGGGTTTGACTCAGTGTTTTTTCTTAAAAAATTTTAATTTAAAATTAATAATTTTTTGTATTTTTAGATCAATTTCGAAACACTAATATTAAAAATAATTTTTTTAAATAAAAAATATTATTTTAATATAGTTATACATCAAAAACAATAGTTGTCATGCCCCTGAATACAGTTTGGATCTCATTTTCAACACGCATACGCGTGTAAAAGATGGCAGTTTTTATATATCAACAATGCCTTATGAGCTTACCTCGAGAAAAAAGAATAATTGATTACTCTTTCAAATGATCTCAAAAACAAGAGTCAGTGATTGTGATGCTTTGTTGTTTCATTAGTGGAAAATAATGGCTCTGCGCTCGTCGGTGATGGCTTAAAAGGGAATAGCCATTGACTAGTTGACGGAGGTATTTACCGGCGATAAAGAGAGCGCCGTACCGACAATTCATTTGTAAGCATTGGAGAGCTGAGAACGGCATCATATTGATTTTCTTCGAAAAAATAACTGTCTTGGAGCTTTCTAGCTTGACGGCCAAACGACAAGCCAAAGATTTTAATTTTAATTTTTTGCACCATCAAATTGTAAAACAAATTTACAGGAATGAATAAAAAATCTGATAAATTAAGATAATAATGATCTTGGCCTCAAGCAAGGCGTAGCATTACTGGAGTCAAGCAAACATCTGAAATGGTTCGTTATCTCGGACGCGATTGCCATGACCAGCTCCATAATTGCAGCATGCATAATATTTTGGGGAGCTGTTAGTAACGATGAGTCCTGTGTTTACTACCTGGCAAGTGCGACCTTGCTAACTTGTATAGCGCTGCAATCAGCAGCGATTGCATTCCTGTCAGGAATTGTTGCTGCTTTGCCTGATCAACCCTTTGTTGACAGTGTATCTTATATTGTGGGGATTGCTTTCCATATTAGTGACTTCTTGTTTCTGCTCCAGTTGGTGCGGATTTTTCTTGTTTCTGAAATCTGCCAGTTCTTGATTTTTTATTTCCGGAAGATGAAGTCCAGAATCAATAAATGAGATCACCAAGGAAGTCTTCTGTCTTCTGCTTCAAAATGTTATGACAATGTTTTTGGACAGCTTCTGTTAAGGTATCCAAAGCATTTGGTTTGTGCGTTTGATGAGCCTTTGGAATCAAATTCCATAGATAGAAAATGTATAAACAAATGTACAAAACGTGATTACTGCTATCCATTGTCCGATTAATTCCATTGAATTCACATCAAAACATACTCATGCTTCTGATGAAACCAAGTTGGATGCATTGGAAAACAAGCAAACAAATCCAACATCAGGTAATTTGGTAGTAAGTTTCTTGATTATTTGCAGTAAAAACAGTAAATTTATCTAGTAAGTAGATACTGATGCTGTGGTAGTACATGAAGTTTCTAAACTTGTCGAACTAAAACTGCTTCAAATGATATTTGGAGTTCTTTTTTCGTATTCAAGATATGATTCAAAATTTTAAGTTACGAGAGTGCTCCCAGAACAATTTGAAGAAAATTGTACACCCATTAAGTCATGGTGCTAATTTCGTACGTACTAAGAGACCTTTTTTATAGCCTGGATGTTTCGAGTGTCCTTCCTGCATGTTCCAACAATAAATATTTTTTATTTTAAAATATATTAAAATAATATTTTTTATTTTTTAATTTTGTTTTATATTAGTAAATAAAAAAATGTAAGAATTTAAAAATAAAATAAAACTAAATAAAATAAAAATTTTAAATCTTTGATTACAATCTCAAACATAACTAATTAATATGTAGCATCTTGCCTTTACTTTCTTTGATAATTCAAAGAAAGGAAACCTATAAGCTTTAGCCATACCAACTGCAAAGAAAAAAACAATCTAAACATTAACCCTGTTTCTGACCGGTCCTTAATCCCTATCAAGTGGTAAGTTGGTTCATATATACCGGCAAGGAGCTGCTAAGATTAACGTGACAAAGGAGTCAACATGGCTAAAGAATGGATACATGATAAATCAAGATTTTCTCAATATATTTTTATATTTTAAAAAAAAAAATATTGAGTCAAGAAACATGCCTCAACAAATATGCACTAGGTTTGGCACTAAATATATCCAAACATTATTATGTCTAATCAAAACCAAATACAAATAATTATTTGGTCTAACCAACACCACACTCAAATGATATTAGGTATCAATACATTTAGGCTGGAATTTGGGTCTAGCAGTACTCCAAGTCTAGACACACCTAAAACTAATACATGCTAGATTTAATAGCTTGTTAAATATAACTTGGATTTGGCACATGTCAGGCTAGCTAAGCCAACAACATGGGCTTATCATATATTATATAAGGATGTTGAGCCTAAGGATTTTATAAGGATTTTTTTCATCGCATCCTGAGTTTGTTACACCTTTTAATTCAAATATAATACTTGAATCTAATGTTATTAATTCTATAGATTTTTATATAAAATCTTAGAGAATTTATTTCTCAACAAATAAGCTTAATTAAACAAATGTATACTCCGTCGACACATTAGGTGTATGAAAGTTTCTCATGGCCTTTCATGTCTCCATTCTTTTTCTAAATCAAACAAGTGGAATACAACTCAAAATATTATAAAAATGGAGTTACATTTTAATCACTCCTCTTCATAAAATAACTAGACTCGTGAGCTATAAATACACAATGAATCCTTCATAATAGAGGGTTACAATCTTCATTCTCTACTTTATACACATTTGAGAGTATCTTTCTCTAGAATATTATTATATTTTCTTTCTCTAACAAGATTTATTTAAGTATATAAGAGTCCCTATATTTATCATAAAGGACATTTTAAGTACAAGTGCTTCTCACAAGCCATCTTCATCTACTAAACACCAAGTATAAGTTATCTCAGCTAGAAAATATATATAAGATTGTTATAATCAATTATCCAAGAATCTTATTTCTAAACTACTTATATTTTTTAGAACTTCATCAATATAAAAGCGGAAAGTTTTAGTTTATCACAAATATGATAGGTTAGTAACATCGTTGACAACATCCATTCATTAATCTCATGATTCTCATCAACAACTCCATTCATTCATTAGTCCCTTGTACTATGCATTTAGTATCTTTTCTTCTTCAATTATATCAAAAGGCCATGTATTGAAGTTTTTGCTTCATGTGTATATATATATAGGGACTAGATAAGGTACTATATTGTAAAGCAATATTCAAAAACTAGGATAGAAGCTGCTTTTTTTTTTTGGAAATTTATAGCTCTAATTCTTACAAAAACACCAGAGGATTTTGTGACAATGTAACAGAACTAATACTTTTATTATTGACCAAACAAACGTGTAAAAACACTAAGAGAATAACAGAAAAGTGTTGAAAATCCCACAAACTAGGAAGTTATTACAAAATGAATCATATATCTATGTAAGATAACTAAGTACATTAATCTGAATATACAATCTAATATGAATAAATCAAGAACTAATTTTCTCTAATATGCTCTATCAAGATGGATAGAAAGAGAGAAGTCCAATCTTGTACTTGAGTTGAAGAAAAAATTGGCATAGAAAAGGCTTTGTAAATGCATTAGTAAATTAATCTTCAGAAGAAAAATGAGCCACACGAAGAGCATCATTTTGAACTTGATCTCAAATAAATTAAAAATCTATTACAACATGCTTCATTCTTTAAAAAGTGACCTTGAAGAAAAACATTATTTACATCAAGTTGCCTCAAGGACCCACCACGACTCACAACTATACTGATAACAATTTGAATAGTTGTTGGTTTTACAACTGGACTGCATATGTCTTGGTAGTCTATTTCAAGGCGTTGGTAGAAGCCTTTTGCAACCAAACAGGCCTTGAACCTGTTAACAAAACCATCAAATTTTTATTTAGTTCTAAAAATCCACTTACATCTAACTAAATTGTGACTTGTATCCAAGAGAACTAGCTCATATGTGCCATTCTTCACTAAGGCATCATACTCTCCAGACATGGCTCAATACCATTTATGATCTTTGAAAGCATGGGTTGGAGTGGTTGATTCAAGATCGCTACTTTTTGGTTAATTAGGTGTGTATATTTATTTAAGTTATAGGTTTGCGTATATTTTAGCTTTAGTAGTCATGGTGTGGAAAGGTTTAGGTTGATACTCAAGTGGGTTTATTTGTGGTAATGGTTGTTAAAGAATTGTGATTATGACAAATTCATGAGATGGGGGTTGAGTGGTTATGTCAGTCAAGACTGGTGTTGGTGAAATTCACTAGGGGTTTTCTATTGAGCATCTACTGTAAATGATAAATTGAGTGGTAGTACTAAAGATGAGGAGAGGATTAGAAGTGATAGGGGAAACCAAATGGTAATGGAGTCGGATTGAGGACGAGAAGAATGAGTATAGAGAAGAGTGAAAGGAAATACAAACTCAACAAATTTAACATGCCTAAAGACATATTTTAGAGATGGAAGGATCAAGATAGTAGTAGGCACTTTAAGTTAAAAATTATCCAAAGAATACACATGGTTTTGATTGATTGTCTAGTTTATGAGTTGTATATAATTTAAGTCCAGGATAATATAAACAACCAAAGATTTTGAGTTTTAAGAAACTAGAAGTTTTTTTTATATAAAAAATCATGTGAAGATGAAAGGTGCAATGTGGGTGTTGGCAAGCAATTTATTAAATAAATTGTTGTGGCTAAGGCATAAGTCCAATAACTTAAAGGAAGTAAGGCATGAGATACTAATACTAATCCAATTTTTACAATATAAAGATGTTTTCATTTAGAAAAGCTATTATGTTTAGGTGTGTGAAGCTATGTAGTGAGATGAGAAATGCTATTTGTGAAAAAAAAAATGAACAAGAGCTATATATATTCACCATCATTATCAGAGTAAAGTGTTTAGATAAGTTTATTAAAGTGTTTAATCTAATAAAGATATTTTTTACTTTTGATTTTGTTTAAAAGGATAAAACTAGATATATATGGTAAAGATATATATGGTAAATGATCCATAAAAATTAAATCCATCTTTTAATAAAATTAGGGAAGTTCAAGCATTAAAAAAAATGTTTCAATTGTGGATTGCAAGAATGATAATTTGTGGTTTTTATTACATAAACAACATTACATGAAAAATTAGACATTAAGGTAGAAGAGAAACCAAGTTTATTGTTGGAAACAATTTATTTCAAAATGGAAAAAGTTGGGTGTCCTAGTTTATGATGCCACTCAAATAAAGATGTTTTGATGTTGGAAAAGACAAATAATGGTGGAGATACCACTAACTCATAAACACCATTTTTAATTTGGCCCTTTGAAAATGTTGCCTCTGTTTAAATTTTCTTTATAAGAAAAGTAGCCGGTAAGAACTCAATTTAAACATTATTTGAATACAAAATTAAAAAATCAAAATGAGATTTTTTTCATGACAAGTACACGAAGGACATGATTAAATTAAAAAGTGTTATGAGATGTTTTAAGAGAGAAAGAATCGGTATGGATAATGGATAGACCCGAGTCATCTCCGATCATGATATTATCTGAGTTGTTGTATGGAGTATGCATGGAGATATTGTTTAGATTAGCTGTATTATTCTTGTTTTTAATAATAAAAGTCTCTATGATCCTCTTGTAAAAGTTTTCCTTAAATAGTATAGATGTATTTATGATTAAAAAAAAAACTATTAATCCTAAGACAATGATTTATGATGTGTATCCAATAAGTAAACCCAATCCTTACTTTAGAAATATAAAGGTTAGATCTAAGATGATGATGATGAATGGCAAGTAGAGGCAAACTTTCTTAATTATATTCAAAATAAATCTTAAGAATACTCAGACTCAATGGATCTTAATGGAGTAAGGCAATTGTGCAGTAGTGTTCGAGAACAGAAATGCCTCCTCTGCCTTTCTTCCGTGTTATCCGGGTCAGTAGCTTAATTTCATTTTCAACACGCATAGCGTATAAAATAGGGCAATCTTTAGATGTCAACAATACTTTATGAGCTTACCTCGTGAAAAAGAATAATTGTTCTCTCTTTCAAACGATCTCAAAATAAGAGCCAGTGATTGAGATGCGGTGTTGTTTCATTAGTGGAAAATATTGTTCTGCAGCCACAAGTTGGAAGGGAATAGCCATTGACTAGTCGAGGGAGGTACGTAGCTATTGGTGATAAAGAGAGCTCCCATACTGACAATTCATTCGTAAACCTTGGAGAGTAGAGAACGGCATCAGACTGATTCTCTTGAAAAATTTAACTTTGTCTCGTAATGTGCACTCATCGTCAAGCATTCTAGAAATTCACGCTCGACGGCCAAACGGCAAGCCAAAGAATTTTATTGTTTTTTTGGCACCATCACATCGGAATACTAATTACCAGCAGAAACTTGCTTTCTATGTTCATAAATAGCTAATTACTAACATAAATATGCTTTTGGTCTTCAACATACATAAAATCATAAAATATCATGAATATGAACTAAAAATATGCTAATTGCCCATCCTGGAATTGTAATTTTAAGTTCTCTGCTTTTTATTTAATATATTACGATTTCTTTAACCACGTACTGTATATCTTTTATGTTGAAATTGTTTTCAGTCAAGAATTAATTAATTGCTCATTCAAGCATCATATGATCTTTCAAATTTGGTGCTTAGATGTTTGATCTAGTCGATGTTGATTTTGATACTGACTTTGAGCTTTGAACATATATTTAATGCCTGGACATAACTAGTAAATAATCTCTTCTCTACTAATTCAGAGACATGCCTCAAAGTCAGTCGGAATTTTGAATTTTGATTTACCTATATGTTCTTGGTCAAGATGTTCACGTGGACGCCTGAAACCACATCGTCGTTACAATAAAATGCCCAGATAGAGTGGTGATAGTTGTTTGCCAGTAGGATATCATGGATTCAAGGCTATACAGAGTTGCAAAATCAGGAAATGTTTCTATTCTCCTTCAACTTCTCAATGAAAATCCAAGGCTACTTACTAAACTTACTCCACAAGGGAATACACCTCTCCATATTGCTGTGCAATTTGGACATGAAGGAGTTGTCGTTGAAATCTATAATCGATGCAGGTCTCTGCTTACAAGGCCGAATTCGAGTGGAGACTGTCCTCTACATGTTGCTGCAAGGTGTGGACACTTCTCTGTTGTTGATTTTCTGGTGAAAGAAGTTCTGTCTGCAAAAAGGATAAGCACTGAAATTGGAAAAACTGTCAAGTTTGACATCCTGAGGCAGGGAAACAAGGAGAACAATACAGTTCTACACGAGGCTGTTAGGAATGGTAATATGAGTGTCGTGAAGCTGTTGCTGAGGGTTGATACTAAGTTGGCCTGTTTTGAAAATTATGCTGGCGAGTCTCCGTTGTTTCTGGCTGCTAGAGAAGGGAAGAAGGATATTGTGAATCAGATTCTGATATCAACTCCAGCTTCAGCTCATGGGGGTTCAGAGGGCCAAACTGCTTTGCATGCTGCTGTGATAGAGAGGCATTCAGGTAGTGTCCTGCTTGGACAATCCTTTCTTTTTACTTCTCCACATCTAATGGCTGCCAATTGAATCTTTTAAGCTCACATCCTCATCATTATGTGTTTCTTTCTGATTGTTTGGTTTCTGACGTAACCTAACTTGAAATGACTCGTACTAAGTAGAATTCAATCTCTTGTATTGTTTTAAGGTCATAACTCGTTTTCTATGTGACGTCAGATGTCATGGAGATCCTTCTGAGAGCGAAACCACACCTCATCACAGAAGCTGACCATCATGGCAGGACCGCACTCCATTATGCCGCATCCCTTGGAGACCGCAGGGCGGTTGAAAGATTGCTGGAAGTTGACGAGTGTACTGCATATGTATTGGATAAAAATGGCCATTCACCCCTTCATGTTGCAGCCAGGAATGGTCATGCCGATGTAATAGAAAGAATTATCCACCACTGCCCAGATTCTGGAGAGCTTCTGGACCTGAACGGTAGGAGTGTTCTTCATTTTGCCGTTCTTAGTGGAAAAGTGAATGTGGTCAGATGTGTGGTGGAAATAGCAGAGTTACAATGGCTCATAAATCAAGCAGATAGTGGCGGGAACACACCTTTGCATTTGGCTGCTATCGAAAGACAAACTCGGATTCTGCGGTGCTTGATATGGGATGAAAGAGTGGACCACAGGGCCAGAAATGAAACCGGCCAATCAGTCTTTGATATTGATGGATCTATCAGAGAATCATGCTTTATATATCGCTGTGTAAGTATGATTTCATAGCTTTCAGAAGTACATGAAATTAAATTAGCCCTAAAAGCAATTGCTGCTACGTGCATTACGTGTTATGAAAAACAACATATAAAAGCTTGACATTGTATTCACCATACTCTTCTAACACTGCAGAATATAATCAAATGCGTATGGAGGAAACTTATCGCTGTATCTAATCGAATCACCGGGAAAAAGAATCCCCCATGTGCAGACCAAGAAGCTATTGCCAGGATTCAAACTTACAAGCGAATGGGAAATACCCTCTTAATGGTAGCAACACTAATCGCAACAATAACGTTTGCAGCAGCTTTCACACTTCCTGGAGGCTTTAACAATGATCTTGGCCTCAAGCAAGGCGTAGCGTTACTGGAGTCAAGCAATCATCTGAGATGGTTTGTTTTCTCGGACGCGATTGCCATGACCAGCTCCATAATTGCAGCATGCATAATATTTTGGGGAGCTGTTAGTAACGATGAGTCCTATGTTTACTACCTGGCAAGTGCGACCGTGCTAACTTGTATAGCGCTGCAATCAGCAGCGATTGCATTCCTGTCAGGAATTGTTGCTGCTTTGCCTGATCAACCCTTTGTTGACAGTGTAACTTATATTGTGGGGATTGCTTTCCATGTTAGTAACTTCTTGTTTCTGCTCCAGTTGGTGCGGATTTTTCTTGTTTCTGAAATCTGCCAGTTCTTGATTTTTTATTTCCGGAAGATGAAGTCCAGAATCAATAAATGAGATCACCAAGGAAGTCTTCTGCCTTCTGCTTCAAAATGTTATGACAACGTTTTTGGACAGCTTCTGTTAAGGTATCCAAAGCATTTGGTTTGTGAGTTTGATGAGCCTTTGGAATCAAATTCTATAGATAGAAAATGTATAAACAAATGTACAAAACATGATTACTGCTATGCGTTGTCCGATTAATTCCATTGAATTCACATCAAAATATTCTCATGCTTCTGATGAAACCAAGTTGGATGCATTGTAAAACAAGCAAACAAATCCAAAATCAGGTAATTTTGTAGTAAGTTCTTAATTCCTTGCAGTAAAAACAGTAAATTTATCTAGCATGTAGATACTGATGCCGTGGTAATATATGAAGTTTGCAATCTTGTCAAACTAAAACTGCTTCAAATGATATTTGGAGTTCTTTTTTCGTATTCATGATATGCTTCAAAAATTTAAGTTACGATTTCCCTCTGGAGATCCCAGGTTTAAGCCCTGAGAAGGGTAGGGTAGGAGTTTAGGGACACAAGAGGGCTACCTATCTCATCTTGTGCCACAAGGCCGGTTCAACTTCCTACCGTCCCAATAAAGCAAGTTACTCGGAGTCATACCAGTTCTAATAGCTTTTTAGCCTATAACTAGTGTCGTTGCCCGTGCTTTGCTGCCGTTGCGGATCAAGAAATGGCAAACAATTTTTATTTTATTTTTGGATTTTTTTGTTATGAGGAAAAAAGGTCTGAATTCGAAATGCTAATTCTCCAAGTTTTTGATGATTCAAAGAAAGTAAACCAATAAGCTTTTAGTCACAGCAACTGCAAAGAAAAAAAGTTCTAAACATTAACCTTGTTTCTGACCGGCCCTTAATCCCTATCAAGTTGTAAGGTTGTTCATATATACAGGCAAGAAGCTGCTAAGATTCGCGTGACGGAGGAGTCAACATGGCTAAAGGATGGTTATACGATGAACCAAGATTTTATTATTATATTTAAAAAAAATACCGGATTAAGAAAATGCATCCTTATAAAAGTGTGTTGGGTTTAACACTAGATATAATTAAAGTCAGACCAAATAATTATAGGTCTACCCCACAGCACACCCTAATGATACTGGGTATAAATTATGCTAACCCAGCACTTAGACCTAGTAGTACTCTAGGATCAAGCACCATTTCAATGAGTGCATGTTAAATCCAAGCACCATTTAGATATGACATGTATTAAGCTTAATAACTTCTTTAGGATGTGCGACATCCATCTAAGCCATTAGAGTGGGTCTATCATGCATTATTCGAGAGTGTCGAGACTAAAGATTTTTTTCATTACAACCTAGGTATAGTTGGGTTTGTTATATTTTTAAATTCAAACATAATACTTGAATCTAATAATATTAATTTTATAAATTTTTATATAAAATTTTAAAGAATTTATTTATTAATAAATAACTTAATTTAACAAGTATATACTAGTATATACTCTACCAACACTCTTAAGTATATTAAAATCTCTCATAACATATAATATTTCCATTTTTTTACTGAATAAATTACATTTTAGTTATTTTTCTCCACAAAGTAATTAAATTTCTGAATTATAAGTATGTAATAAATCTTTTAAAATAAAAATTTACGATATTCATTCTCTATTTTATAAATATTTGAGAGTATCTCTCTATAATATTATTATATTTTAAAAAAATTTATTTAAATATCTAAAAGGCTCCATATCTACCATTAAAAAAACTTTTAATTACAAGTAATAGCTATAAGTTGTCTTGATGTACCAAACACCGATTATAAGTTATTAATTGGCCATGGAATATAGATGAAATTACTACAACCACTTATCTAATTAATCGGGAGCCCTGTTCCAAAACTCTTAGATTTTTTAGTACTTTATCAATATGGAAACAGAAAGTCTCAGTTTATCACAAACGAGCCAGTAGCTTCGTTGACAAGATCCATTCATCAATCTCATGATTCTCATCAACAACCCATTCATTCATCAGTCCCTACTCCCTAGTACACATGCATTTAACCAGCAGCCAAGAGTCCCCAGATTTCTTCCTGGCCAAGCCAATGTCTTCTGTGGCTGAGTATAGTGAGCCAGGAGCCAACTCATTCCGACTGTTCTGTTGAAGAGAATAGTTCTTCTGATATGAAAATGTTGCTGCAAGTATTTAGTATCTTTTCTTCCTCAATTATATCAGAAAGCCATGTATCGAATATATATATATATATATAGTCATATGAAGTGATTGCACAGCAGAAAATGGCCACTGCCCGTGATTTAATTCATTGATAAGGTTTCTCGCCCAAAAGATTAACAGCAACAAAAAATAAATAAAAAGGCAGAACTTTTAAATCTTGATAGCCATTCAACGGACATTTTTTTTTTATCTATCAGCTTGGGTGCTTTTGTAAGCTATGCAAACAGTTTCCAAAGCTCGATCTTTTTTGTTAGGCTAGAAGGTGAAAAGTCAGAACGGCGGACCTAGTCTTCAAATGCTACTATCCAAACCCATTAGAAGTTAAATAATTCAGTTTTGACAAAATTGATTTTAGATTTAATTCTTTAATTAAAGTCATTAGAAATTTAATTAAATTCTTAAATTTAATTAATTCTTCTAATTTTATTCAACTTAAATTTTAAATTTAAATTTTATTTTAAATTAAGTTCTTTTTTAGCCCATCTTGTCAATGAAATTTAATGTGGCTATTCTTCGAATATTTTAATTTTTTGCAATTCAAAGTTTATCTCCCTGTACACTGAAAATATCTTTTACATTTTAAATTTCTAACTTTTATAGATTTTTGAATAAAAAGGGAAAATATGCAAATCATTTTTAGGATCCATAATGGGTTATAACATGCTTATTTTATAATTATTACTTGAGTTATACGGTTATCATGTTACCTTGATTTTCTTTAATTTTTTAAATTTTATTATTTTATATTTAATTAGTTAAAAATTAAGTTAAAATATTTTTTTCTTTTGAAATTTTTTTTCCAAGTTATCATTATTATTGTTTTTACTTAATCTATTTATTGTCATTAATTATATTTTTATCATCTAATTAAAATAAAATCAGCTTATTTTTCTTCCTTCTTTCAAACAATCTCACGAAGGTTAGACATTATTTCTTATAAAACTATAATAATAATTCATCCTAGAGATACAGTGCTAGTCCACAGATCTATTGATTTTCTATTAGTTTGCTCGCCTTCTGCGCACTACGAGAGTTCAATGCAGCATCCATTTTATGAGAGTTGACAGTGAACTGGATTCGGAGGATAATTTCTATGTTAAATCGAGCTTGTAAATCCATGAACTCCGATTATAAGTCTTTTTATCCGCCGAGGTGCTTAAAACTGAGCTTGAGCAGCTTGTTTGAAGACCCGACTGAGCCATTCCAGGAACATCCAGCCTGTTGGAAAGTTGATGTTCACCTAAATTCTATAAATTGAGTGTCTCCACAACCCTATTTTTTATGTACACCATGCCTAAGGGTGTTTAAAAAAACATTCTTGTTTTAAATTAATATTTTTTATGTTTTTAGGTAATTTTGATGTGTTATTGTAAAAAATATTTTTTAAAAAACAAAAAATATATTATTTTAATATATTTTTAAACAAAAAAAAATTGAAAAAGAAAAATGATATCATATTTATGCTAATTGTCCATCTTAGAATTGTAATTTTAAGTTCTCTGTTATTGATACATTATGATTTCTTTCAACTGTTGGTAGCCCAAAAACGTATGGACAGTTCCACTTTCCATGCAAGTGATTTTAACAACTTAAAGTTTCAACATTTAATTTAAAATATATATATATATATATTTTAAGGAATGTGAATTTTAAAAAATAAATTATTTTTTGATATTTGATAATATTATAAAAAATAAGTTAAAAATATTTTCTAGTGTTTAGTTATTTTATGAAAAATAAATTAGTAACAATTTTTTTTTCAAATTTATTAAAAGAATAAAAATCAAATCTAACAAATAAAAAAATTAAAGGAATATGAGATTAAAAATTATTTTAAATAAATAAATAACATTCAAAATAATAGATGTGAAATTTGACAGATAAAAAAATGATGAAATTAAAAAAGTTCATAAATTATTTTAAATAAATAAATAACAATAAAAAAATAGGGACCAAATATGATAAATAAAAAAAAATTAATTAAAAAAAGTATAAAAATAAATAAATAACAATAAAAAAATAAAAACAAGATAAAGACCAAAGTTGATATTAAATTTTAAAAGATGAAATTAAAGAAAAAAAAGATTCAAAATAAAATATATAGCAATCAAAAAATTAAGGGTCAAGTTTGATATAATTGATAATTTTAAAATTTTCACAACTTTTAAAAAATATTTTTTATTAAAAATAAAAAAAATCAACTAAAAAAATTTCCTTTTGACTAAAAATTATGAAGAAAACCGCTTTTCATTGAATAAGGGACTTATTCGTACTTTGGAGAAAGATAAGAAAGAAATTTGAGAGGTTTTTACGTCTTCTAAATTCGTCTCTGGCAAGTGCTCCTCCCTTTCCGGTCTCCATAAATATAATTGTTACATTTAATGATGATGACGATTTACAACTATGTACTATATCTTTGAAATGGTCACAAGTCGTAAATTAATTAATTTCATATTCAAACATCAAATGATCTTTCAAATTTGGTGGGTAGACATTTGATCTAGTCAAGGTTGATTCTATACCAACTTATTTTTAATGCCTTGAAATACTGCAACTTCGATAGCTTTCAATGACCCACTGACAGTAAATCTCTTGACTAGTAATGGACAGCATACCTCAAAGTCAGTCGGAATTTTGATTTGCCTATATGTTCTTGGTCAAGATGTTCACATGCAAGCCTGAAACCACATCGTCGTTAGAATACAATGCCCAGATAGAGTTGTGATAGTTGTTTGCCAGTAGGATTTCATGGATTCAAGGTTATACAGAGTTGTAAAATCGGGAAATGTTTATATTCTCCTTCAACTTCTCAATGAAAATCCAAGGCTACTTACTAAACTTACTCCACAAGGGAATACACCTCTCCATATTGCTGTGCAATTTGGACATGAAGGAGTTGTCGTTGAAATCTATAATCGATGCAGGTCTCTGCTTACAAGGCCGAATTCGAGTGGAGACAGTCCTCTACATGTTGCTGCAAGGTGTGGACACTTCTCTATTGTTGATTTTCTGGTGAAAGAAGTTCTGTCTGCAAAAAGGATAAGCACTGAAATTGGAAAAACTGGCAAGTTTGACATCCTGGGGCAGGGAAACAAGGAGAACAATACAGTTCTACACGAGGCTGTTAGGAATGGTAATATGAGTGTCGTGAAGCTGTTGCTGAGGGTTGATACTAAGTTGGCCTGTTTTGAAAATTATGCTGGCGAGTCTCCGTTGTTTCTGGCTGCTAGAGAAGGGAAGAAGGATATTTTGAATCAGATTCTGATATCAACTCCAGCTTCAGCTCATGGGGGTTCAGAGGGCCAAACTGCTTTGCATGCTGCTGTGATAGAGAGACATTCAGGTAGTGTCCTGCTTGGACAATCCTTTCTTTTTACTTCTCCGCATTAAATGGCTGCCAATTGAATCTTTTAAGCTCACATCCTCATCATTATGTGTTTCTTTCTGATTGTTTGGTTTCTGACGTAACCTAACTTGAAATGACTCGTACTAAGTAGAATTCAATCTCTTGTATTGTTTTAAGGTCATAACTCGTTTTCTATGTGACGTCAGATGTCATGGAGATCCTTCTGAGAGCGAAACCACACCTCATCACAGAAGCTGACCATCATGGCAGGACCGCACTCTATTATGCTGCATCCCTTGGAGACCGCAGGGCGGTTGAAAGATTGCTGGAAGTTGACGAGTGTACTGCATATGTATTGGATAAAAATGGCCATTCACCCCTTCATGTTGCAGCCAGGAATGGTCATGCCGATGTAATAGAAAGAATTATCCACCACTGCCCAGATTCTGGAGAGCTTCTGGACCTGAACGGTAGGAGTGTTCTTCATTTTGCCGTTCTTAGTGGAAAAGTGAATGTGGTCAGATGTGTGGTGGAAATAGCAGAGTTACAATGGCTCATAAATCAAGCAGATAGTGGCGGGAACACACCTTTGCATTTGGCTGCTATCGAAAGACAAACTCGGATTCTGCGGTGCTTGATATGGGATGAAAGAGTGGACCACAGGGCCAGAAATGAAACCGGCCAATCAGTCTTTGATATTGATGGATCTATCAGAGAATCGTGCTTTATATATCGTTGTGTAAGTATGATTTCATAGCTTTCAGAAGTACATAAAATTTAATGGGCCCTAAACACAATTGCTGTTAGGTGCATTACGTGTTATGAAAAACAACATATAAAAGCTTGACATTGTATTCACCATACTCTTCTAACACTGCAGAATATAATCAAATGCGTATGGAGGAAACTTATCTCTGTATCTAATCGAATCACCGGGAAAAAGAATCCCCCATGTGCAGACCAAGAAGCTATTGCCAGGATTCAAACGTACAAGCGAATGGGAAGTACCCTTTTAATGGTAGCAACACTAATCGCAACAGTAACGTTTGCAGCAGCTTTCACACTTCCTGGAGGCTTTAACAATGATCTTGGCCTCAAGCAAGGCGTAGCGTTACTGGAGTCAAGCAATCATCTGAGATGGTTTGTTTTCTCGGACGCGATTGCCATGACCAGCTCCATAATTGCAGCATGCATAATATTTTGGGGAGCTGTTAGTAACGATGAGTCCTATGTTTACTACCTGGCAAGTGCGACCGTGCTAACTTGTATAGCGCTGCAATCAGCAGCGATTGCATTCTTGTCAGGAATTGTTGCTGTTTTGCCTGATCAACCCTTTGTTGAAAGTGTAATTTATATTGTGGGGATTGCTTTCCATGTTAGTAACTTCTTGTTTCTGCTCCAGTTGGTGCGGATTTTTCTTGTTTCTGAAATCTGCCAGTTCTTGAGTTTTTGTTTCTGGAAGATGAAGTCCAAGATCAATAAAAGAGATCACCAAAATTGACAAACAGACCCTCTGCATTGCGCTTCAAAATGTTGTTAGCAAAGTTTTTGGACAGCTGATGTTAAGGTTTCCAAAGCATTTGGTTTGTCCTTGTGATGAGCCTTCGGAGATGATCAAATTTCTTAGAACAAATTACAAAATGTTCCATTATCCGATTAATTACATTTAATTTACATGAAATATGTGATAGTAAAGTGGAGGCAAACAATGCCCCATCTTTATTATATACAAGTGTAAATAACTAATCAATTTAGCACATAAAAAAAATTTAATTGAAAGCATAAACCATGATATAATTTATAGTCTTTACTTCCAACTTAGCGTGTATATATATACTTAGTGAAAAAGGTGAGTGGACAAAGAATACATAGAAAACAAAATAGAGAGCTTGCGTGAAAGTGAGTTGAGTATAGAAGAGTTTTTGCCTCCTTGTTTGTATTGTTTCTTTATTTGATTAATATAAGCAAAAAGCTACGTGAAGTAGGTAAGTTATCGAACAACATAAATTTGTGTGTTTGATTTCTAAAATGACCTAACAATTAGTATCAAAGTTTGTTCTTAAAAAGAGGGTGTTTGATCCAAACCTAGAAATCAAAGTTCTCAAAATATGTTCTCAAACCGACGTGTTGCATACCCACATGCACCGACATCAGGACTACCTTCGTGCAACAACATGCCACACACGCTCACATGCTCCTTCTTTACCCGAATACCTGCAACTAAACCGGGTTGACTCACCACATCATTAGCTAGAGCAATAAATTTACACAGTCATCTGACACATCACCGACTAGTCAGCAATCCACATCAACAATAATTATGTATGTATTTGCCACGTTATCAAAGGTGAGCCCGGTTTGCTTACATGGATGTCACATTATCATTAAGTTTTGATTTGATGCTTCGCAGACACTTATTCACCTTAAATGCGGCTTCATCTATGTTGTCTATTGATTTAAAAGTTTGATTGATAAGATTTGAGCCATCCAAAGTCTTATTTGGGCGAATTCAGTGTCGTTTCCAACTTTTTTTTGTCATTCCGGACACATCTGTAAGGTCAGATTTAGTAGATTCAAATATGAGAAGTATTAAAAATGGTAAGCAAAATAAAGGCTACTAGAATTGAAAAATTTGATAGGATAGATTTTAGATATTAAAAAATACCAATTGAAAACTATCTATATAGAAAGAAACTTCATCTTCCTCTATTAGGGAGCAAACTAGAGGATATGCAAGAAAAAGATTGGCTAATTCTTGATAAATAGGTTTTGGGCATTATCTGGATATCCTTATCAAGAAAAGTTACTCACAATGTTACAAAAGAAAAATCTATTGCAAAATTAATGAAAGCCTTGTTTGGGTTATATGAGAAGCCCTCAATAAATAATAAAATACACTTGATGAAAAAGTTGTTCAAGTTAAAAATGATAGAAAACACCTATGTTACACAACATCTAAACAACTTCAATGCCATCATAAATCAATTATCATCTATTAAGATTAAGTTAGATGATGAGATTTGCACTCTCATTTTGCTAGCTCACTTCCAAGCAATTGGAAAGATATAAGAACAATCGTGAATAATTTAGCTAGAAAATCCAAACTAAAATATAATGACATTCAAGATTTGATTTTGGCTGAAGAAGTATAAAGAAAAGACTCAAGTGAAAGTTCAAATTCAACTTCAGGTTCAGCCCTCAATATCAACACTCGAGGAAATAGACATGATAAAAGCTTATCTAGAGACAGATTAAAATCAAAATACAAAAGTAAAAGCAAGTATGGATCCAAAAAGCAGCCTGAATGTTGGAATTATGGCAAACCTAGTCATTATATAAGGAGTTGCACAAAACCAAAAAAACCTAAAGCTGACCTGCAAATGCTACCGCATATGAGGTACAAGATACTTTGATTCTTACTGTACAAAATCTAATTAATTATCGGATTCTTGATTCTGGTGCTTCATTTCATTGTACATCATACCATAAAATGATGCAAAACTATGTCACTGGAAATCATGATGTAGTCTATCTAGTCGATGGACAACCAATGAATATCATGAGCATAAGAGATGTGCAAATCAAGACGATGAATGGATTTATATGGATCTTACAAAATGTAAGACATGTTCCTAGATTAAAGAAAAAACTTATCTCTATTGGATAGCTTGACGATAGTAGCCATTCAATTCTTTTCTTTTTTAGGTATGTGGAAGTATTTAAAGAAGCAATGGTTTTTGCTTGTAGAAAGAAAATTGATACCCTATATATGACTACGAGATTTGCAGGCATTATTGTCTCTACTGAAATAGAAAATCAGGCACAGTTATGGCACTGTAGACTCAGCCATATAAATCAAAAGGGATGAAGATAATTCAATCAAGAAAAAGTTGTCATAGTGAAAAAATATTAATCTAGACATTTGTGAAAGTTATATTCTTGAAAAACAAAAAAAAAACTCAGTTTCTTAAAGGTTAGTGTTAAGAACAAAAAAACTAGATCTGATATATATAGATTTATAGGGACCTTCTCTAGTAGCATCTCTTGGAGATTCTCGGTATTATGTGATTTTCATTGATAATTTCAGTAAGAAGGTATGAGTTTACTTTCTGAAAAATAAATCGATGTGTTTAAAACATTCAAAAAATAGAAGGCTATGGTTGAGACTGAACTAAGTTTAAAGCTGAAATACTTGAGATTTAATAGAGAAAGAGAATACATTAATGGAGGTTTTAAAGAGTATTACGTTGTCAATGGTATCAAAATGGATTCCAGGCACACCACAATATAATGACATTGCTGAATGGATGAACAAGACCATCAATGAACGAGTAGAAGCATGAGGTTGGATTCAGGGTTACCTCAAACATTTTAGGCTAATGCAATTCAAACTACAGTTTACTTGATCAATCATAGATCATTTGTTCTTTTGAAATTCAGATTGCTCAAGGAAGTATAGAGAAAAAAAAGAAATACAACTCTTTCATCTAAAGGTCTTTATGTGTGTTTTCTAGGTTCAAATAGAATTTGATGCTCATAACAAGCTAGATGTCAAATCCAAGAAATGTTTCTTCATGGGATATGGAGATGAAGAATTTGGATTTCAATTCTTGGATGATCAAAATAGAAATATTATCAAAAGCAAGAATGTGATCTTTAATAAGAAAGTTTTGTACAAAGACAAATCAAGTATAGAAACAGATATGATTGATTAAGATACAAGTCAACAAAAATCTTAATTCATAATATTAGAAGGGCTTTCTAATGTTATCAAGTAGAATAAAAATCAAAAGTCTTTACAAGAAGATTCAAGCAAATTTGTGCCTACTATTACACAAAAAAATACGAAGCTAAATGAACCTATTGTTTATGTTCGCAAGTCTTCAAGAACTGTAAAGCCTCTATAATGGTTCACACTTCTACTGAATTATATTCTACTAATAGATTGGTAATGAACCATAAACTTATGAAGAATCATTATAAAATGAAAACATAAGCAAATGGGTTAGCCATGAAGGAGGAGATGGATTCTTTGTTGAAGAACAATGCTTAAGAGCTAACCACACTACCTGAAGGAAAGAAAGTTTTGCAAAACAAATAGGTTTATAAAGTAAAGACTGGGCATGATAGAAGCAAATAATTCAAGGCAAGACTTGTTGTAAAAGGGTTTCAACAAAAAAAAAAGAGGTTGACTATTCTGAGATATTTTATTTAGTTGTAAAGCACATAATAATCAGAGCTGTTTTAGAAATAGTAGCTGTAAAAAATTAACATCTTGAATAATTAGATGTAAAAACAACATTTCTTCATGGTGACTTGGAATAAGATATTTATATGCAACAACCAGAGGGGTTTGCAATACAAGGAAAGTAGAACCAAGTCTGCAAGCTAAAGAAGAGCCTATATGGTTTGAAGTAAGCTCCAAGACAATGGTACAAGAAGTTTGACAACGTCATGTGCAGTCGGGGTACATAAGATGTCAAGCTGATCATTGTTGCTATGTCAAAAATTTTGACATCTCCTATATCATTCTACTATTATATGTAGATGATATGTTAATTGTAGGATCTAGTATTGAAGAGATTGACAAGTTAAAACAATAGTTGTCAAAATAGTTTGAAATGAAAGACTTGGGAGTTGTTAAACAAATACTTGGCATGAGAATCATCAAAAATAAAGACAAAGGCATACTAAAGCTTTCACAAACGGAGTATGTCAATAAAGTTCTCAACAGGTTTAATATGGATAATGGTAAACTAGTAAGTACATACCTGGAAAATCATTTCAAGCTAAGCAAATACCAGTCAGCAAAAACTGAGCATGAATATGGATACATGGATAAGATTCCATACACCTCAGCTATCAGTTCTTTGATGTATGTTATGGTCTGTACTAGACCAGACATTGCCCATACAATAGGAGTTGTCAGCTGATATATGAGATATCCTGGAAAGCAGTATTGGGATGCGGTAAAATGGATTATGAGATGCTTAAAAGGTTCCTTGGAAACTTGTCTTACCTTCACAGCTGGTGGTTTGAAACTTGAACGTTTTGTAGACACTGATCTAGCAAGAGATATTGATAGCAGAAAGAGCACTACATGATATGTATATACTCTAGGAGACACTGCTATTTCCTGAAGTTTTACCTTGCAAAAAATTATCGCTTTTTCAACAACAGAAGCTGAATATGTTGCAGTCTCAGAATCTGTAAAAGAGATAGTATGATTGCAGAGTTCCCTGAAATAATTGAGCAAGATGAATGGAAATGGTACTCTATATAGTGATAATCAACAATTTTTATTGCCAAGAATCCAACATTTCATCATGACTAAGCATATTCAAATCAATTATCACTTCATTCGATAATTGTTATACGATAAGCAATTAAAGCTAGAAAAGGTATATGAAAGCAATAATTCAGTTGACATGTTAACTAAAGAAGTTACACTTGAAAAATTAAAGTTATATAAAAGTTTAATTGATCTTCAAGGATAAAAGATAATTTCATTGTTTGTCTCAAAGTGAAAGATTTGTTAGTAAAGTGGAGACAAATAATACCCCACCTCCATTATATGCATGTGGGAACAGCTAATCTCTCACTTAGCATATAATAGAGGCTTAATATAAGGCATAAATCATGACATGATTTATGACCTTTGCTCTCAGCTTAATGTATATATATATACTTAGTGAAGAGTTGTATAGGTAGAGAATATATAAAAAAACAAGATAGTGAGAGTGACACGACGAAAAAATTGATGTCTTCTTCCAAGTGCAGGAGTGTCGAAGTAATAAATAACCCGGCAAGACCGGGGTCGAACCATAGGGAGGTTATTGTACAAATTATAAATAACAACAATACCACAACAACAATAATAACAATAACAACAACAATAATAATAATAATAATACTAGTAGTAGTAATAACAACAATAATAAAGAAAAAGAAGAAGATGAGAACTTTGAGATGAAATATTAAAGTAAGGATTAAACAATGATAATAACAAATGTCAAGGTTAAAGGTTCCACTAATGGTATGTCAAACAAGTATAATATAAACTTTAATTATTCAATTGGAAACCACACACAAAGGAGGTTCCAATCATATTATAAATTGTTAACATGATTACATTAGTCATCTTATTCAATTAATGCTAATACTTGTAAATTTCGTCAAGCATTCATGATTATAACTTATGTTAACAACAAATCAAGTTCCATTCATAGCTCAGGTGTCGGTTATACCATACATTATGAGCTATGAAAGTGTCAGGCATTTGTTGTATCAATTGTTATACAACATAAATCAAGATTAGTCATTTAACAAGCAAAGTATTAAAGAGTGAACAAGATAACAAATATAAAACATGTTAGTATTAAACATTAAAGTCCATATTAAGTTTATACCATACTTATTCTTACACTATTAGTGTAACCTTTTCACCTTGATATAATTAATTTAGCTAGACATAATAAAAGAAAGAAAAATAGATAAACAAAATAAGAACATAAAAGTTAACTAAAGAAAGGAAAGGAAATGAAAGGCATAAACTTGATATTAATGAAAACAAAGCATAAAGAATACAAAGAGAGAAAACAAGAGCATGATCTTGATCTGGACACCAAGATGCCTAAATGCATGGCAAATGCCTCCTTTTATAGGCCAAAATTGGGAACTATTGATTTGATGACTAATTGATGAGTAGATGGCCAACCCTTGACTTGGTGACAATCCTTATCTTCTCTTGTCTGCCCAAAACGTCATTGATGACGTCAAAATTAGAGCCACTTGAAAACATGAAAGTTCTAGGCAATTGTCTCAGCTTTCTTGTGTAAAAAATTCAGCTCATTTCGACTTCTAGAACTCCAGATATGGCCAAAATACTGAACAGTGCTCGGGCTGGAGGACAGATTCGGGCTTCTTTGTTGTTGCAATAATTTGGACTTGAAAATGGCCTTTTTAGATCTTGGGCTCCATATGAAAGTTGTAGGCCTATGTCTTACCTTTCCATCCATATAAAGTAGACCTAAATCTGAGATCTATAGCTCCAGATATGACCCAATTACCGAACAGTGTTCCGGTTTGGATTGCACCGACATCTCTTTTCTAAGTTTGATCATCTCTTTGCCTTTGCAATTGAAGTTCTTAAAGTCATCAATCAATCCTTTCATTTATGTGATAGGCCTGCATTTAAAATGGACATTTACCACAAATTAAAGGTATCTTATATTATTAGATAAATTATTATAAAACGTACTTTAGTTAAGGAGTTATTGATACTTTAAGTGCAAAATGATGATATAAAACCATGATAAAAATGCACTTTTGAGTACTAATCAGAGAGCTTGCGTGAACGTAAGTTGAGTAGAAAAGAGTTTTTCCCTCCTCTTTATTTGTATTGTTTCTTTGATTAATTAATACAAACTAGTAACTTCATAAAGTAGACAAGTTGTTGAACCATGTATATTTATGTGTGTTTGATTTCTGAAATGATCAAATAATCTGCTTATGCTTTTGATAAAACCGAGTTTGATTCATTGCAAAACAAGCAAACAAATCCAAATCATGTGATTTTGTTGTAGTCTTCTTGATTTTTTTACGTAAAAAAATAAATTTATCTAGCATGTAGATACTAGTAATGCTGTGTTAGTACATAAAGTTTCTAATATTGTCCCTTTAAAATTACTTCAAATGATATTTGAAGGGTTTTTTCTTTCATATTCATGATATATTTAGTTTAAATACTCCTATATTTTAGATTTAAATATAAAATGAATTACAATCCAAGTATTAAATTACATATATCTTTGCTATAAAATTTGGACCAACATGGTAGATTGATTTAAGATGTGCTAATTTAGAATTTATATCGATTTAAATTTGAAAAAAATAAATTAAAAAATTAATGTAGTTTGAACTCGTTAAAAACTCAAATTAATTTGTAACTTGGGTAAAATCCTATCAAAACTCATTAATTTTATGTTAAAAAAACAAAAAACTTGATTGAATTAGATTTTATAACTATAATTTAGATATAACACATAAACTATTTTTATTCCTTGATGTTAAATGATGAGTGATCCTAAAAACATTTTATGTGAAAAAAGGACTTGTGTGATAGTTTGTTAAATATAGAGGGGGTTCTCTGAAGGTTTTTATTTTTTGGGGGTGAAATTTGAAATTTCCAACGTGAGAAAAATCCAAGGATGAAAATGAAAATTAAAAGATGAAATTAAAAAAAAAAACAGTAAGGGTTAAATTGAAATCAAAACTCGGTGAAGGTCCATTAAGTTTCCTCATTATATACGGTAATCATGCTTGCTTGTTGAAACAAAAAGAAAATAAAATATTAAAAGGAAGAAGGGTTTTGTAATTTTCAAGAGAAACCACCCAAACCCCCCCTACGCACTGCTGCTTAATCCACCACCAAATGCCCAAATTCAAGATCCTAAGCAATCTCCTCCGTGTAGCCATTAAAACCACCACTGCCTCCACCACCACCGCCAGTGACACGACTTTCAAAAGCCTCGTCAGCCATCTCGAATCCATAACACCCCCCAAACCAGAAACTTCCTCCAAGTCCAAAAAACAACCTGAAACTAAACCTCAATCTCCTCCGCCATCCGCAGTTAAATCTAGCGCTGGGACTCTTGGATTAGAAGACTTTTATTCTGGTACGCCCTTTTTGGTTTTTCTTCAAAAAAGAAAAGAAAGAAATTTGTTACAATTGATTTTTTTGTTGTAATGTCTTCTTTTGTGTGATTCAGAAACAATCCCGACAGCAAAATACATGGAAAAGACAGCAAAAGTCATAGAAAAGATTATAAATGGTACAGTGCATTAATAAAAAACTGGGTGCTTTTTTTTATGTAATTTGTCATTTGGAGCTAATCCTTCTTAAGTTTAGATGCAAAAGAACTTTGGGTTGTTATTAATTTTTTGTGATGTAATCTGATGTTATTTTGTTTCATTTTTTGTAGCCAAAAGGAAGAAAACTTAGATGTTAGAGAATTGATTTTTGTAATGTAATGTAACGTTATTGTTAACCAAAAAAGGAAAAAAAATAGAGCATTTAAGTTATAGTTCTAGTTTGGATATCTGGGTTCATTCAAGAAAAAGGGGTTTGATCATTTTCTGCAAATTGGTGTTTTCTGGGTTGTTGTTGTTGTTGCTTTCTTAGATGTGGTTTTGATTATTTTTTCGAATTTGTGTTTATTGTTTTTTCCCTTGTTCCTTTTGTAGATGTTTTGAAAATTAAATCACTAGGTTTGGAAGAAGCAGATGATGAGAAAGTTGTAGAAAACGTTTTCAAGACACCATGGCTTTCAAATTGGAAGAAAAACAATATAGGTATACAGAGGAAAGAAATATCTTATGAAAGGAAACAAAAATGGATTTTCAAAAATAGTCAAGTCTATCGTTTTGACCGATTAGTTGACACATGTGCCTTCAAGCTGGGGACAGATGCTACAATGGATGTGTTTGGAATGTTGGGAAGGGAAACAGGTTTGAAAGAGTTCAATGTATTGATGAAGATGTGCATTGAGCAATGTAGGGAAACTGATGATGAGAATGTTGCAAAGGAACAGATTTCTCAAGTTCTTGAACTTTTTATATCAATGAAGGAGCAAGGTTTCCCAATAGAGGAGGAGACTTATGGTCCATTTCTTATGCTTTTAATTGATAAGGGTATGATGGAAGAATTTTATTTCTTCTATGGCATTATCAAAGATACAAATCCTAGTGAAATTGCATGATTAGGCTATTATGATATGCGTTTATATATCAGAGTCAATGATGAAAAGAAGATTCAGGAACTTTGCAATTGTATTTGTACTGATTATGGGGATGAGAATTTCAGTTTACGAGGTATGTACCTCTTGCTTGATCGACCTTAGAAAATATTATTGTAACACCTTAAAAACACATTTGCTATAGTTTGTGAATGTATCATGACTTATACAAGTACTACGGTGTAAATAAATTAAATAAAGCAAAAATAAATGAGAAGATAGCTAAATGTCAAAGAAAGTTAGGGGACAAGAACTAAAGTAAGGCTCAAACTGAAATTATCCAAACCAAGTAGGTGAAGTAGGATGATTTTTGCATGATAAAGTAGGTGAAGTGGGAAAAAAATTTTGGTGAAGTGGGAAAAAATTTTCTTTGTCATGCTTGTGAGATGTTAAGATGAAGGGAGGGACATGCTTCTCCTTGGGTAATTGCATTTTGAACCTTCCTTTTCTTTGAGTTAGTTTTTGTCTCCTAACTTTCTTTTAATTCTACATTATTTGACATTTAGCTATCTTCTCATGTATTTGTGCATCATTTAATCTATTTACACCTTACTTTTTGTATAAATAATGGTAATTTCAGAAATTATAGCAAATGTGTTTTTAGGGTGTTACAACTATTTTCTGGCATTTATATATATATATATATGGAAAATTATGTTCTTTTGTGACCCTTTATGACACAATCAACTTTTGTGCGTTGGCCATTAGTGATACCTTCAAGATCTTACTCCTGTTGCAGAAAATTATTTACTGGCACTCTGTGAAAGTGACCAAAAGAATTACCTGTTGCAGCTGTTAGAGACTGTGGATATCACAAAACTTTCATCCTTGGACAATGCAGTCAGTGTCTTTAAATCCTTAGGGAGGCTATCATTGGAGTCCTATGTAGAGAAGTTTCTTTTGGTGCTCAAAAATTGTGGTATGTTCATTATACAATATTTTTTTAGTATTGAGATTCCTGTACTTATTGTTTATTGAAGACCATGAATTGCTATTGAAAGCTGGGAACTGATTTCCTTTCCTAAATCAAAATGAAAAGTTTTGGTATCTTCATCTTTTTCTAAGACGTCTTTTTTTAAGTTATTATTTCCTAATTGTAGCTGCATTTTTCATTCTAGCTTCTTCAAAAAATTATCACTTCTAAGAAATTAAATCAATTGGATTGTCTCCACCAACCATATTGTAGCACCTATATTTTTATGCACAGGCTTATGGTATCTGATCTCTAGAAGTTTTTTTCACTCCC
>SRLM01000153.1:2795489-2830369 GCA_015708895.1 Populus ilicifolia | reverse complement strand
CCCCCCCCCCCCCACCCCCCTCCTCTAAATGCAAATTTGAAACCAGGCTGTAGTTCTGGTATTTGAAAGAGACTGAAAATGTATGAGATTTTATGGAAGACAAAGCATGCATTTCTTCCTGATAGCTCCAGTCTTTTATGCTTTGTGATATATTACTGTGATAAAGTGCAGATTATGGAATGGAGGATATTTCAACTCTCATCTTTAGTTATGCTACTAGCATTCCAAATTTAGCGGTGAGAAACTTCTCATGAATGCTGCTGGTAACTTCCTTGAGGCCATTATGCAATTAGGAACAGCTGCTTAACACATGTAGTTTGCTTTTTTGAAACAAACTCATTCTGAGTGAACCTGGGGAGAATTGAATGTTGCTTGCGTTAATAATTAGTCTACAATAGTAGGTTGCTTCTGATTGACTCAGTCATACTAGAAATATTATGATCTTTCAAGATTTCTATTTTCTTTATGCTCATTTATTCATTGCCTGTTTGGGTTACTGAGGTGGTGTTAACAAGCCGACTTTGCTTTTAGACTGATCATGAACTGGAAAACCAATGGGTATGAAAATAATTCGTGTATGGTAACAGCAAGGTTTGTAAAAAATGACTTTGTCTGCTCATTACATAATAGGAATTGATCTAGTTTCAATGAAATCTAATTTTAATGTCACTTTTGATGAAATTTTTCATTCTGTTAAATGGATAGGAAGACATTTCATTCTGTTCAGTGGATAGGAAGGCATTTGTAGTCATTGAATGGGATGCAAACAGATTGGTTCCAGGGCAAGCATGTAAATGTCAAGATTTATTGACATTCTATATCATTCAGACTGTGCTATAAATTAGGGCTCCTTAGCAGGATTACATCATATCAATTGTTTTGATGTTAATTCTCACTGTTGCTATAAGTATGTGCAATTTGTTGATCGCAAGTGGTTGTTTTCCTCACACCATCACTCTTTTGTCTTTACTTTTCACTTCTCCTTTCTGAAGGCATGATATTGATTTCTCTCATTTGCAATACCATGACAGTTATTGGAAATGTTAATAGCCAAAATTACCATATTAACTGTTTTATGACCGTATGTCTTAAATCCTCTAACAAATCCATATGAACTCAGTTATTTTAAGTGTTTGCACTATGAAAAATACATTTCAATGTCTTTATGCATGAGAATTCTTGAAATGGTTGATTTTAATTTGGCTTACAAACACGTTGAATGTGATTTTTGCTGTTGTAGGTTGAGGATGTTATTTCAAAATTCAAAACCTTACACACAGTAATGGAGATGAGTCCTTCTTCAACTTCATATGAGAGGCTCATTGTATACAGTTGCAATGCACTTAAGGAATGACCTTATCTTTTTTACTTAAAGGGAAACATATATTCAAGGTTCTACCTTCTTCAGGTTGTAATTCATTTGAAAAGTTGAAGATGGGAATTCTTTTCTTGTTCAGGGATTTAACTACTTAAGAAGCGACATCAAACTTTTTAAAATATTAATCATTTGTTTCCATATAACCTATATATTGATCAATGTCTATTGTCTATTCATCTGAATGCAGGTGCATCATGCTATTGATATGGTAGACCAACTGTGTGAAGAGGTTTTCACCATATCCATAAACACAATACATTCTATGTTGAATGCTAGTGAGGCAAGCCTTGATTTCAATTTGGTATGGTGTTCACTCTACATGTCTTTGCATTAAATATATGTTATATTGGTCATTTTGGATACAGTAGTTCTGTTTCAAGTCAATTATAGAATTCAAACATATTAAATTTGAATCTCTTGATTCTACTTGTGTCTTGAAGGCTGATCTTAACCCGCCTGAGCTTGATTATGTTAGATTAGTTTCATTTATGTTAACATGTGTATTTTAATAGCCTCAAATGCGGTTACAAAATAACAGTATACTTCTTCACAGCATTTCAGTTCTCTTGATTCAACAAGCAAGACAGTCTTTTGCTTTCATGTATTGATTAATCCCATGAATTATTTTTGCTGTTTGAATTCTCTTCAGTTTTATTATACTATTGTCTGCTCTTCTGAATTGATTTTTTTGTACTCATCTGTTCTCACCTTGATGATGTTTAGGTTCAGCAAATCTATTCATTGATTTATCACCTGGACTTGACACCAACTAATGAGATATTTAGGAGAATGATAGGTTTGAGTGTTAAAATGAAAGATGTAAGTTGCTAGTGGCTTTCTCTCTTGCTTGCTCTCCATGTGTCTCTACTGTCCTATGTACTTGCTTTTGCTTTCATTTCCTATGCTACCTTTCGCCACATAATATTCTCACAAGTCATGGTTATTTATTTTTCTCGGTCTCTTCCTATTCAGTGTAGTTTGATGGTGCAATTGGTCTGCTCAATGATTTGAAGAAATTGAATTTGACACCGACAACTGGCATGTATAATGCTATAATGGATGGATATTTTCGAGAGGTAACTTTACATGTCAAGTTATTCTTCCTGGTCCTTCTCATGTGTTTTAATTTTTTTACTGCAAGCTGGTTTTTGACTCATTGTACAACTTGGGACATTTTCTGCAGCTGTTTTTTTTATGTAGTACCTATTACATTTCTGTAAATATACTTTATGCAGTCTTGACCTTTTTTCTTTTTTCTTTTTTTTTGGGGGGGGGGGGTTGTGGGCGGTTAGGTAGAGGTTGCACCTATTGGGATAGGCCAAGGTGGTTAATCATATGTGGTGCTTTTGAGTGAGTGGATTTGAGACAAGGGAAACACTCAAACTCAAAAATATAGATTAAAGGCCGAGAGTGATACAGCTTAAGGTACTTCCATGGAAAGAAATCTTTCTTTTTATACCATTTTATTTCTTCATGTCCCAATAGGGGTTGTAATGACCTTACTACAGATTCCTGAAGAAGCTAGGGAGCTAGATATGTTTAGGACTGCATTTTTTATCAATAATTTCATTCATTCACAAATTGATTATATGGAAAATTAGTATTCATGTAATGATGTCATTTAGCCCTAGCATTTCATGGTTAAACTACCCAAAAGCTCCTTAGTAACCAAGTCTAGTTACGCAATTTCTCTTGAAAGTTCATGAAAACAGAGATAACGATGCCATGTTACATACTGACAATTAAAAACTGTGTTTACCCTTACTTGACCTAATGGTTTGAAACATTTCCAAGTAAACAAGAGTTTAAGAGCAGATTGACATCAATTAACCCAATAATTGAGTGGTTAGATTTGTAAACCAGCAGCCAACCTGTGAGCCTGATAAATCTTGTTGCATGACCATTTCAACTTTTTTGCTTAGGCAACCCCTACACACCAGCAAGAAGATTGAAAAGTTAGGCTTCTGCTTAGGCAATCCCAACAAGCCAACCTCAGCACTGAAAGCTAGACTCGACAAACAATGGGTTGGATTGGTTCTCTTTAGGCCACAAATTGAGGCTTGTTGGGTTTGCCAACCTCAGCATTCGCAATTCCAACAATCCAGTTTCTACCACTGCCACTGAATATAAAATGATACAAAGTCAGCCTTCTTATAGCACAAAAGCATTTCGATGGGTTTGAGCTTTCCAAGGCACTTATTAGTTCCTTTACAAAGGCACACTAATTCATCTAGTGTGTTTAGGTGGTGTGATAGAAGACTTAAATGGATGGAAAATGCTAAAACAAAACTGTCAGAGAAAGCAGCCGCAACAATTCAAATTTCAAACCGGACCTCACGCAACGCAGAGCAAACAAAGCAAACACCGAGTGACAGGCTGCAAATGACGTAAAAGCAAGCCAAACACAGCCAAGACAACCCAGTTCTCTATAATAGAAGCTGAAGCGCAGCAGCGCGGTTAACATGGAAAAAAACAAAAAATACCTTCTGCTAGGCAGCACACGTCCCAACCTAACTCAAAAGATAAACAATCTATGTATTATCCTGCTTGTTAAAGACACAACACATAGAGATCAGAAAAACAACAAACTGTCGAACCAACTAAACGGGGCATATCAAAAGAATGGAAGTGCACAAACATGGCCTTTTAGAGCAGGCACTTGCTGCCCTCATTTTTTCATCATGAAAGCCAGCCCCAAACCTTACTAAACACATCGAGGATATCGCAGGTTGGTGTCGTACGTAGGTGGTGACAAAACAAAATAAGAAGGCGTTCAATACCAGTCCTAAAGAGAGAAGCTTTAACTACCCTTTTTATTTGTATTGATAATGCAGGGGGNGGGGGTGGCTATTGCCACAATGAAAAACCACAGGAAAAGTCCAGAATAGCAGACACATAACAGCAACATGACCCTTGTGTAAACAACTGTAGCAATAAAAAATGAATAACGTAAAAAAAAAAAAACAACCAGTGCCTGTATAAACCATTCTTGAACTTGTAGCCTAGCACAATGACCCAAGAAGCAAGACAGAAGACCAAGCAACAAATGAGGACACAACAACACATAAGAAGGAAGAACAACAAAAGTTAACAGCAGCAAACAAACCAGCGGCGTAGCAAACATAAAGGCCGGCGCCCCAGAATGCAGGAAAATTAAAAGTTGTTAAAAGGGTTTTGATTAAATAAGTTGTTAAAATATACGTTGTTAAAATATACGTTGTAGATAATTCTAGCCGCGTTCTCCCACCGGATCGACTAATTTTTTTAAATGTAAAAAGAAAAATAGTAAGAGTATGAAGAATTGTTTTGGCTGCGTTAGTAAACTTTGTTTAATGGTCATTTTTAAAACGTGATGATTTATTTTTTTAACTTGAGTTTTTAGTTTTTAATTAAATAATATAGAAATTAACCTAAATTAAATTAAATTAATTTTATGCATGACGGAAAAAACATAATTTAGGTTTAAAAAAAAACTTCAAAATAATAACTTTTAAAAAAGTAATTATTGAAAAAAAACAACAAATTACATCGATCTCAGTCCCTTGGTGACTTGTATTATGAACTTCATTGAGTTTAATAATCTTTTTATAAATTATTTTTAATTGTATGATAAAAGATATATGTTAACAAAATTGAGTATCAACCTAAAAATAAAAACTTATTTGAGACAATGATAATCCTATATAAACCAAACAAAAATAAATTATGCAATTTATTTCTCAATCAATCTAATATTAAATAATAAAATAAAAAAAATANCAAAAAAAAATAATTAAAAGTAAAAAAAAAAAAAGCATATCTAACTAGTGAGTGAGTTTGTTAAACCTATGAATTGGGTAACATAGACTAGCACGCAAAACATTTGATCAAGGTTATGGATTCTAGTGAGATTATAATTTGTTTTTTAAAATTATTTTTTATTTAATTATATAAAAATAAAAATAAACAATTGTAAAATCAAAAACCAATTCAATATTGAGATGTTGAAAAAAATAATTATAAAAAAATTAAACTTATTAAATTTACAAACCAGGTCAATTAGTTAAATTTATGAACATGTTCATAAATTTAATAAAGTTTAATGACATGGTTTTTCTTTGAAACTACTATTTTATTTTATTTTTACAACATGAAAAAACATAAAAGCAACAAAAAAAAAAGTCAAGTTCCATGAGAGAGACACCCAAAAACTCACTTTGGCTTTAAATTTTTTTTCTTAAACAAAAATACAATTGAAAAAACAAAGACAGAAATATAGATCAAGATATTTAATATTATAATATGGATTATTTATCTGGTTGTATTTAATGAATTTATTAATTAAAATTATTTTGAAATAAAAATTGACACAAATGTAAGTTTTATTGAATAAAATAAAATGAAAATACATTTTATATAAGGTTGTGCATATTAAAAATATTATAAGAAATAAATATTTTTTATTTATAAAAATAAATTATATATATAATATTAAAAAATTAAAAATGAATCATCTCTTCAAAATTTAAACATATGCAATATAATAAAAATAATCATAATCATAATTTAAAAAATGATAAATAAGCAAAATAATAATAATAGAGAAGTAAAATTAAAAATTATTTAAAAAATAAAAACTATAAAAATAAAAAGAATAAGGCTAGGTTAAGCATGGCGCCAGTATAGTGGTGTTTAGAAAATCAGGGTTGCTGATTTTTTCTTCTAAAAAATTATTTTTAACTCAAAATAGAAAATATTCTAATAATCTTGTTAAATCAATTACTAACCTCCAAAAGTGTTAAAAAAAAACCCCGCTTTAAAAATCAAAATCAACTCAAAATTCAATTTATTTTTTAACTCAAAATTTTTTTAAAGTACTTTCAAGGTTAAAAAAGAAACTAGTTTAAACTCCTTTTATTAGATGAAATAATTTGAAAAAAAAAATAACTGGAACTGTAGAAAAATTTTTCTAGAATTATAAAAATTATTACTGGAAACAATTTTTCTAGAATTAGAGGTACCAATCATATCTAATAGCTAAAAAAATATACTCCAATGTTTTTTTAAAATAAAATTGAAAGCCATTGTTTATTTTACTCATAGTCTGACTTTAAATTCAATTTTCTCTTCTAAAAAAACATGCAATTAGAATGCTAGTCTAGGTTTTAAAAGGCTCAATCATGCAAAAAAAAAAAAAGTTTGACAATCAAATTTAAAATTTTGAAGAAAAAAAATCATTTTTCAATCCACATATGTGAGATGATGAATAATAATTTTTAATATTTAACTTTTTTTTTATAATAACATGAAAAGAAATAGAAATTATAAAAAAAAAATTCTAAGATTTCTATTTTTGGATTTGAGATCTATGTAAAATCCATCATCAACTTTTGTTATTAAACACGTTTGAATTGTTTTTTTAGCCTAAAAACCTAATAAATCAATCTTAAACATATGATTTAGAGTTAGTTGCTCCATGATATATGATTTTAAACATGGTTATTAAATCTGATTTAGAGGTATAGATTAAACTTTAATTGACTAATTTAAAATAAAAATTATTAAAAAGATATTATTTTAATTTTCTTAAAAAATAGTTAATTTACCATATTGATTAAGTTATAAGTTGACTTATTGGGTTAACTCAAATCTTATTATTTATAAACCCGGGTTGGGAAATTGATTGGCCGAGTTTAATAAAATGATTTTAAAACTACCATTGAAGGCTTGTACTGTCGGGTTGTTCAGTATATCATTGGTCAAAACATATTTATATGAATAAGTTCGGTGAGAATTTAATATCTAAATTAAGAAAATAATGAGAGTGGAAATAATGCTCCAAAGAGCTTGAAATATAGGATAAGTTACTATTTATTACACGAATATATAATCTCTTCAAATACATGTGAACGGTAAAACCTAGTTTTTCTGACAACTCTAAATATTCTCACAACTCCCTCTCTACACAAACATTCTCTTATCCAACTCTATATATAGCTTTTGCCTTTCAATGTTCATCATGATGTTGCCTAATCTAGAGAATATGAGCCAATAAGCTTCTCCAATTAAATAATTTATACATACTAAACCAAGTAATTAATGAAATACAGACTAGCATAAGTATAATTAAAAGAAAGAAGATCTCTATCCCCAAGTAAAAGGCAAGAAAAGAGAAGAAAATGCATGGATTTCCAAGAATAATTAACCTTATGTATTCTTTATTAATCTATTTCTTGACCATCAAAAAGAATTAGCGACAAGTATTGCTTGTCTGCACCTTGCCTTGGCTTGCTCAAGCCTCTCATTCAAAGTCTCTTCTTTAACAGCTGCTTTAACCATAGCCAAATCCATCTCCATCAACTTCAAAACTCTGAACAACTCCGTCACCATTCTATCCTCCACTTTCCCTTCATCTCTCAAGACTTCAGCTTCTTCCCTTGCTCTCTCCGCCACTATTTCACCAACCTTAGCCAAAAGCGCAGTTGAACCAAACTCTTTATCCATCAGCTCCACCAACTTGTCCAAAAAATCCATTATCACATACCCTACTGGCTTCTCGAGCTTTATCTCTTTCGTTCTTTTCCACCCCACTTGGTAGTTTGGAGGCTCACCTTTCACAAGGTCTGTTTTGGCCTTTCTATCCCGGATTATTTGAGATCTTCTTCGCTTTTCGATAGGGTAGTCTGAGTTGTTTAGGGTTGTGGAAACTGGAGGAGGGAATGAGGACTCATCAGTGTCATCAGATTCTGTTAATGGAGCTGAGTTTGATGATGTGCATGTGATGGAGAAGCAGTGAGAGTGTTGGTCTTTCTTAAATGGTAATGTTGATGGGGTTGTAGGGGTTTGGCTTTGGCTTTGGTAGACTTGATTTAGGCAAAGTGGGTTTGGAAATGAGAGAGAGTGAAGGAGAGTGGAAGCCATTTGTGCTCTGAAGCAAAACTGAACGGAAGAAGATAAGGTCAGCTTGTAGTATTTTGTTGGATAAATTAATTATGCGAGCAATAAAAGGAAGATATTTGCAAAATATCTGGAAATAGAACAGTTTTTCTATTTTTTTTAATTAAAAAAAAAACTGTTATTAAACTCGACTTTTATATGGAATTTAGCCAATCCACTCCTGACCCGGACCACGTGTGTGTGTGTGTGTGTGTCTGAAGATTTTATTCCTTTTTTGTATTGTGATAATAAGTAATAACACTGAATTTTTTAGGGAAAAAAGAAGAAAAGAAAAGTAAGATTTCTCAAGAAAAATTTTAGTTTTCATGATATTATTCTAAATTTTCCAACGTGTTAATAAATAATTATATTAATGTTAATTTTACCAACAACTTTTTCTAAATTCATCTTAAAATTGTATTTATTTTTGGGTTCAAATTTTTATTTTGAAATTTTTAGTTTTTTAAAATTAATTTTGTTATCATTTAGATTATTTTGGAGTTTTAATATCAAAAATAAACTTTAAAAAAATAAAAATATATATTATTTTAATGCATTTCCAAATAAAAAAATTATTTTGAAAAACAATTGCTTATTATTTCAAGATTGAGAGGCTAACAAGTTCAATTCAAAACGATATAAAAATTAAAAAAAATTAAAATAATATTATTATAAAAAATAATAACATAAAAAAATCAAATTAAATCTCATCAAAGACAAGCTATGGTTTCACACTCCTACCAATTCTACACTACAAATCCCTTATAAATTCATCTAAACCTATTTTGATTTCAATTGTAAGAACCTGAGAGGATACTTTTGGAAATTACCATAGTTTAATAAAAAAAAATAGCAAATTTAGCAGAAGTATGAAAAATATATTTAAAAAATAACATAATTTTAACACAAATATAATTTGGTTGTTAAAATTATGATTGGAACCACAACTTTGACTAAAAAGAATCAAACCTCAAACTAACATTAACTAACTTTAAATACAAATCCTAAACAATATCCTAAAGCCAAATCATAAATAATATCCTGATCGTAAAGTATGGCCCTAAATCTTGAAAACAAACTCTAAATAATAAAACTTATAATTAACCCTGAAAATAAATACTAGTTAATAACTCTAAGAACAAGCTCTGACTAAATATAATTAAAATTTTGGGCTTTATGGGTTTTTTTAATTTTTTAATTTTATTATTTAATATTAAATCTATAAAAACCTTAAACAAACAAAAAAGCTAAGATACTACCTACTTTTTCCGATCAATGAGCTCACCGATTAAAGGTACAGCAAAAATCACCTCCTTTTGAAAACTCTGGCTTTCAATACCTCCTTCTTCAATGTCTCTCTCTCAACCCAACTTTCCCTTTGTTAAAATTTCTTTAATTTTTAGTTAAATTGCTGTTTTCTCTCTTAAATCTACCTAAACAAACCCTAAAAATATATAGAGAAAACACACAAAATTTGAAGAATAAAATAGAAAAATTAATCTTGATATAGACAATAACGATTATCCATTACAGACAAAACCAATATAGAATATCTATTATAAATCATGCATTAATTTTGTAAAACTCTTAACTATACAAGCAAACAATAAATAATATAAATTTCAATAAATTAACAAATGTTGATTGAGATCAGCGAATTGGACAAGAAGGCTGCCAGAATTTGAAAAGGTTTCCGGGGGGGGCTGCTGTTGTGTTTTCTAGGAAATGAAGATGAAGAGACGGAATCAAGAGAGGACTAATGAGTTTTAATTTATTTAATGTCATCAATGAAAATTATATCGGTAATTTTGTGTTAAATTCCAAATAAAATTTTATTGATTCTTTAGTAATTTCATAAAAAAATTACAGAAGAAATATTTTCTATATGCTTTTCTATTACTATTTGCGAGATTTTAATCAACTTTCAGAGCTTGATGTCACAAGTACAACTCGTAACATCTTTCAAAAAATATCCCTTGCTCTGGGAACGTGGGAGATATGTGCTTTCTTTTCTTTTATATAAGTTGTTTTTAAAATATTTTTATTTAAAAATATATTAAAATAATTTTTCATT
This sequence comes from Populus ilicifolia, assembly GCA_015708895.1. NCBI lineage: Eukaryota > Viridiplantae > Streptophyta > Magnoliopsida > Malpighiales > Salicaceae > Populus > Populus ilicifolia. The sequence goes on along the minus strand of SRLM01000153.1, from coordinate 2,820,002 downwards.
TTTTTAAATTTATTTTTAATATTAATATAATAAAAAAATCTAAAAATGTTTTTTGAAAAAGCTCTGATTGAAATGCTCTCCGAAACATATTATGAGATTGTAGAGTATTCGACTTGATTGGCCAATCAGGAGCAAGCAAAGCTCTTGGGCCAGGACTGTCGCATCCTAGTTGTGTAGATATGAAACTCTGTTCGAATTCTAAACAAACATGATATCTCTGTGAAGCCCACATGGAAGAACTCAGATACATCCCATCACGAACACATCATGTTTGCTTAGAATTCGAACAGAGTTTCGTATCTACAGGAAAGAAAGTCTTTTGCAACAAATGTACAGCCTTTCATGCCTGCTTCATGGCAACACTCATTGTACACACCTAAACAACACAATTTAACTCAGTTTCTACTCATGAATTTCATCACTTGACCTTTGCATATTTTCGAGCTTCTAACTGAATTTTTCATTATCAGCTACATGGCAGGCGTATTGTGGCGTGGACAGCTGGCTAGTTCTTTTTATTTCTGCACGGTATCAGAGCATGGTTTACATCTTCAGTGAAAGGTAATATGAAGAACAAGAGTTTTTTGCTTCCCAATAGATGTGGATGGAAGCATAACCACGAGCAGAGCCAGGTACTAAAGAAACAGTAGTCATCTGAGCAAGCTTACAGCAATCGTAAATAGGAGCGAAGATTGTATCCAACGGGAAGTTTTTACCCATCCATTAAGAAAACAAATTCTAGCTTTATTTGCTGATCGAATAGACAATTGCAGAGTGAAAAACACTATGAGACCAAACTAGTGTACATTTTAGCAATCCTGACGGCAGATAAGCACTCCAGATTTCCGGCAGGAATCAATTCTAAAAACCGGATAAATGTTTCCTGTCAGTTCTCCAAGCCAGTAGGGTTATGCTGTCAAGATGTAAACTTGTCACGGCAGAAAACCCCCCCACAAATGACTGTGAAGTGAAGCACAAAACATGTATATTTAAACTTTGAAACCATAACTTATATGGTAAATTTCACCTATTAGGATACAAAATTTTTTACAAGTGAAAAATTTTCCATTTTGCCTCATTGGAATACTCACCATGCATCTATACCTATAATATATACATGAAAGAATCGCTATACTAATAGGAGATGGTTTAAATTTTGGTCCGTAATTGCATCACCAAGCTCTGCATGCTTTCAAGCTTCCGGCTGAGTTGTTTAATATCAGCAAGATGTTGCGTGGAGGATTCTGAACTAGATAAATCAGTAAAAAGGGCAGCCAATTTGGCCTGTGAGTCCAAAACTGCTTCCTCGAGTGAAGCTACTGTTGATTCCACGGTTGTTCCGGGGCTTTCATTAATAATATGTGCTGACGGAGAGAAAGAGGTACTGGCAGGACTCGTACCCTTTCTCAACTTGTCCGGGGTGAAAATCTTGTCGAAGCCCTCACTTCCTGCGAGCATAATAAACTGATAAATTCCAAGCCTCACAAGAAGATGAAATAAGCAAATATCTAAGCCACAAACAGAAGAGAAGTTCAACTCAAGGAAGTTTAATCATAAATTCCTCTAGTGGAACTCAATGAAAAAGGATAGGGGCAATTAGGTTGTGATTGAAAAAAAAAATGATGCAAGGCTACACACATTACCTGTTTCAGGTACACAGTCTATTATCGGACAGTACTATAAAAAAAGTGCGTGGCAGTATTGACAAGTTCATTAAAAACAATCAAACTGTACCAAGGTTGCTAAGTTGGTCTATGGCTGCCTGGCCAATTGACCCTTCAAGCTTGAGTAGCTTCAGGACACCAGCAGCTATCCGACCCATCGCATCAACTTCAGACTTGCACAACAAAGCAAGGTGCTGGAGCTCATCTTTGGTCACAACAGCCTCAATCTACAAGGAATTAAGAAATGTCACGTTTCATTTATGGTAAGAGACGCTGATCAAATATTAGAAAAGTTTCTATTTCATTACCGGTTGCTTGACAGAAAATTTCAAGTTTTCCACGGTCCAATTGGCCATCTCATCATCGATGTTTTCCTCCAATGCCACCATACAAACTTCAAGATTTACTCCTCCAGATGTCTCCACAACTTCCTTTATCCCATTTGCAGGCATAGACACACCCTTCTGTCCCTGTGGTTTCAATGTCTGCAAGCCTTCAACCCCAACCTACAAGCACCATCCCACCGTGTTCAAAAATACCAAGGTAGAGAAATAAGATCCACATAAACTAAAAACCAATCCACACATACAGCCTAATTAGCCCCAGGTATCTAAGAACCATAGAAAGCTTAAGACATATCATCCACTTCTTAATCTGAGTCTCAACCCTCAATCCTATATGCTTTTTTAACTAGGACTCAAGCAGTACTGCATTTAAGCAAAGCCTAAATTTACAAAATAGCCAAAAAGTAAATTACTACTCCCAGCTGGGGACCAAAGCCTAAAGTTACAAAATAGCCAAAAGTAAATTACTACTCCCACCTGGGGACCAAGTGTCGCTAACCAAAATCTTATAAATCCTCTAAAAGAGACCCAATAAAAATGAAACTAGATGACAGCAGATATGTGTCTAGACAACAGCATGCAGGATAACCCAGAGTACTAGCAAGTCTATAATATAGGTAAAAGCTGACAGAATTAGCAAGCATGTAAACTAAGTTATACAAAGGAGTAAAACCACACTAGATAAGTAAAGCTATTTGCACCTTGCAAGACTAAAATTATAATTAGATAGTAAAACCACACTAGATAAGTAAAGCTATTTGCACCTTGCAAGACTAAAATTATCATTAGATACAAGAGATGNCGGAGAGAGAGTTCCTTACTGTAACTAATTCCACAGGATATTTCAGTTTTCCATTTGGTTTTCCTTTTCCATTTCGCTCTTTCTTCGGACCACTTTTAGCTTTTACCAGCAAACTTTGGAAAGATGTGTGCCAACACCTCTCTTCTCTCCCCACATCTTCATGATTGTAAAACCACCACCTATCTGCCATCTCCTGTGCACCTTCAAGAGAAAATAACCAGTCTTTGAATTCTATGCACACATCCACATCATCAGGTATTCCTAGGTGTAAGACTCCATCTTTTCCATCTACTGGACTTTCATCTGTAGAATAGATGAAGAGATAAGATAGAAGCAAACAACGTGGAAACTGGAAGAGAACCTAAGCAGTACTGCATGGTAATGACCAAACAATTATAAATGGTGTGACATACCTTCTTTTAGATTATCAATAAGAGACGACCCTTTAAAAAGTTTAGACAGTGGCCCAGTCAATAAATTTTCTAATCCTTTAGAAAGCCCCTCACCTGGACCACCATCAGGCCCCAATACTCCAAACCGGTGGAGAAGAGCTTCAGCATAGTTCATTCCTCCACCCAGGCGAACACCAGATATACAGGCAGAAACACTTAAACTGTGGCACTCTCGATCCAATTCGCTTAATGGAATCACATGCACCATGCTTGTGTCTAGAAATGGGATTGTGCAAGTAATACTGTTTGCTTGATATTTGTGTCCATTATGCACCCAAAACACAGGTCTTAGTTGAGGATATCCATTTGCAGCTACAAGACATCCATTTTCAACAGAACTTGTTTGTGTGCCATTTTCATATGCCAAGCTTCCCTCAGTCTCTACACAGTCCACCTCAACACTCTGCCAGCGTATAGAGGATGAAATGGCAATGGCACCGCCAAGGGTTCTATGAGCAACTTTTATGAAAAGATCTTCCCCAATAAATTGAACCAGAGGCATTCCCTCAATATCTGAGGCAGAAGATTCTAAAAATCGAAGTCGTAGTTCCTTCACTGCTAAGCTTACTGCAGTGTCACAGGGAACCTTATCCATTAGCCTAACACCTGAAGATTCATTCCTATTTATCTTCTGTCTCCTATTCTTACCAACTGAGGCAATCGTTTCACTAACTCTGCCAAGGTGTGCATAAAGATCAAGGACAAAGAATAACTGCTCAACAGAAGTGTTGGAAAAATATTGTTGACAAGCAACACCAACTCTGACAGTACCACCTGGGGGAGGAACATTTGTTAATGGACCACCATCAGCTGATATCATGGCAACCTCCACAGAAGCATCTTGTAGCTCAACACATCTCCATAAGCCAGAGGTCATCCCATTCAAATTCAGCGTCCCATCTAAGCTGGAAGATGTTTCCAGAGATAGAGTAAGATGCGATGCTCCAGTAGTCCATTTCTTCTGGCTAGCATCAATTGGTTGACCATCCCAAAGACAAAAGCAAGCAGGATCTTTCTCAAGGTTCAGTAGCCTGAGTTTTAGTTTTGGCGACTCTGAGAAGAACAAATTTTCAATATGAAGCCTTGCTCCAGCGAAGGCATTGTGGACAGTATAGTTCCCATTGTCAGCTGGATTGTGTGATTGACTCACATCCAACGGAACAATAACATCCAATTCCTTGAGAACAAATACCACGGAATTTACTGAAAAATCAGGTAAAATATCCCCAGGATTGACAGCAATACCATCAGCTAAGAAGGAAGTTATCCTCAAACACGATTCTTCCTGAAGGTGAATCTAAGCAAAATAGAGAAAAAATTATTAGAAGAGAGTATAAAGGAAGAAAAACATCAACAACTGAGATTATCAATGCATACCATAAGAGGCTGGCAAGCAATAACTGTTTGCGAAGCAAAACGTGGTGGGACTGGAGAGGGCTTGAGCTGAAGAGAGTGGAGACATATCAAAGGAATACCAACATTTGTCTGCCACTGGTGGTCTCCCAGAGGATATATAGGAGGGCAAAAATCCTTTGCTGTGAAGACAATTGAATAGGCAAGATCAACTTTCATTACTTTATCTTCAGTCCTAACTAGAAATGCATTCATTTGATTGAATAGTACCAAAGTCAGGAATCTGCCCATCATTTTCTGTGATGGCCTGCATGGATGGTTGCACTAAAGTGCAAGAAGGACGTGAGAAGGTATCCCTACATTCCAGCAATTTACAAGGTCATTAAATCTCAGTTACAAATGATAAAATCAACTCAAAATCAAGTCCCTGTTGCCCAAAGAAGGCCATTTTTTTATCTAATCTAAAATTAATCATGTGAAAGAATTTAGAAAAAAGAAAAAGGGCATGAGGAAATAAAAACTGGTTGTGCTGGCCATTCTTCAACAACTATAAATCTGAATCTCATGGCATCCCACATCAGATTATTACTTGTCAGTAACAATATTTTCATATGTCCTATCAAGTGAGAGAATTCATTTATTTGTGTACAAATCTTGGCTGTTAACGACAACCCATGATAATCATATTGACTAAACCAAGATTCAATCCCAACTTGGTCAGGGTGTGATCCATTACACCACTGCATCATAATGTAAAAATGGCCACTCATACAGAAGCTACTCTCCGACTAGTCAAATTGAAAAGGAGAAAGTCTATAAAAACAATTTTTATACAGGATATTAATCCAAAGTGAAATCACAAGTACAAGTGAGATGACACATCTCTATTTTGTTAGATTTTTTTGTATGATATATGTATGCTGTTATGTGTAGTGAAACACAAAAAAGGAATGCCACCAGCATAAATGCTAATACTTCAAAAAACAGCATAAAAGGCCAGACCAGTGTGCTATTCAAAGCAAGAACAGATTAGTTGAATGAGAATTAACGAGATATTTACCGGTGTCAAACTATGACAGAGAAGAGTAGGAACTTTACCTCAAGAAAATTCCACCAAGCATAACCTTGGTCAGATTACTGGCAATTTTTCCATCAGAAACTGTGGCCTGGCAAATCAATCCCAGTATGAGATCTCAGAATGCTAAATCATATCACCATGCATGGAAAATCCATCCCAGCATGAGATCTCAGAATGCTAAATCATGTCAACATGCAATTTGTAACAGAAATACATGGAAGCACAGAGAACACAAAATGCTCAAGAATCTAAGACTCGTAGCTTCTAAAATAGGTAGTGCCAAATAGAAGAATATCATTAGAACTCACTATTACTAGTCAAATAGAATAGCTCCAGTCCATGTCACAGCAGTGTCCTATTGAAAGTTTTTGCCTTTTAAGACAAAATTTCAAAAGAATAGTGTCTTTCAAAATAAAATATTAGCAACTATTTCATACAGCTCACCTTATTTCCAGCTATATCATATTTGATAGTTTTGAGAGTCAAAAATCACATTCTCATGCAAAATCAGATCTAAGTTATTCTTAGGTTACTTAAGAAGCAAAATAGATAATACTCAGCTCTAAAAGGCTGAATATCTAACTCAGTTCTATCCTAACACTACTTATGATTGGAGTAAAACCATATGCATGGAACTCTGCAACAAAGGTATTCTTAAGTATACTCACAGTTTTACATTCCTACATGATAGAAGAATACTCACAAGAAAATGGGACCAACAAAAGATAATATGTTTTTTCAAAGTTCACTTTCTAAAAGGAATGAGATAATACCCGAGAAAACAGAAGAGATTGCATCAAAAGTTCAAGCTGGAACTCTGCAAGTAAACTAGAAACATTAGCAAATTTCTAGTGGTGGAAAACACAAGCTAAGAAAGAGAACTATCTTGTATTTCTGGCTACATATCCCCCCCTCTACACATACTCTGGGCCACAAATGGAGCCCACATGTGGATGCAAGGCTAAAAGATAAGTACCCATAAGATAAGCTACTTTACTTAAGAAAAAGAATGTCATGTATTGTACCTAGACAGTGCAAAAGAAAATCAAATTCACAATTAAGACATTTTTTAAGAACAAAATGTAAAAATTTGCTATTTGATTTTTTATAGAAGAACACAACTAAATATTAACACTAGCAAAAAAGAAAAGAACACAAACCAGCATCTTTGATGCAGAGAAATATGTGGTCCACGACAATTGAGACTAGAGAACGCCCTGCTGCTTCTGTAGATCGCTGCAGGGATTCAGAGAGGAAAATACAGCACTTAGTTTTAACTCATCTATGTTATGTTAATCTCTAAAATGCTAGGGAATGGAGTTAAAAAAAGGGACAACTAAAAACCTGCTGGGACTGTAGATCCACATCTCCTCTATTAAGACAAACATATAACCCTGTCATGAAGCGGAGAAGAGCACGTAGTCCTGCTCACACAGTACAATGTAACCAACTTGAAGCATTTATTCCGTATATAAGAAATGGATGGATGGTAAACATTTAAAATATACCTGGTTCACTCAAGGCAGGACAGATGGCTTCTGGAATGTGTAATTGAACCTCAAGCCCAAGTGGACTGTTTTGTTCAGTTCTCTGCATTATGATCTGGTAAAAATTAAGAAGTTAGGAAATATATTCGACCAGTCACTGCACAAGCACAGATGAAACTGGAAAATGCTCAATAACAATGCCCTACTATCTAGAGCAAAGAACTCATAAAAAGTTCACTTAAAAACTTCTGATTCACATTACATAGGCCTCTCCAGATATTCCTTCCAGAAAACGTTCTCCGCCAAAGAAAACTCGCTTTGCACCATCATCATCTCTCCGGGAGGCTCCCTCCTGAGCACATGCTAAACTAGCATCGGCGAACATATCAGGATGAGGCAGGAGATCAATAGACAAAGATTCCCATTCAAGTTTCTATCAAGGAAAGAATTCATCATCGATCAGATGCTTCGTATACAGCAAGCAGGAGACCCACATATCTCCTACGGTCCTACCTCCCACATTATATAAGTAAATAAGGCACATTACGGAGCCCACCCCGACACAAACAGTAGAAAAGCCCTTGAGATACACAATAACAAAATGGTGTGCATCTTTGTATTGTCAAAAGCTTGTATATTACCTTGAATACATATATGAACTTTTTGTTATTGGAGAAGTCACGTGCTTCCTTCAGGTTTACTACCTGTAATATATGCCAAACCACAATAAGGGTGCAACTAAAGAAAGTGGTCAAAGTTTGAAGATAAGAGGCTAAGGCCAAATTACCTGCCAGTTTTCATTTGTTGTATATAATAAAAGGTTGCGTATAGTAATTGATGCCAGTGGTGAAGCCCTGGAGATGGAAAAGATATAGATAAGTATCCATCAAAGCTTTTTAAACAAAAGGAACAACATACTATATCATTTTAGGTTTCAGTAAATTATCAAGAGTTTTGCTAAGGTTAATTCAAACAAAAACCTGATCCCTATGTAAACATCAATAAACAGCTAGTATTTTACATTGAATACGGTGTAAGGTTTACAGCAGTTATGAACAAAGAGAAAAGCAGTACATGTACACAAAACAGAAAAGTTAATTCCCAAATGTCTGTATAAAGTGGGAGAAGCCAACAACTTACCAAGTAGCCCCTCCCCCATGTTGAGCACCCCCACGTGTTTCAAGTAGAAGATTAACAGTGGAAACCTGGATGGTCATTCCATCCGCGATCTGGTAATGATAAAAGTAAACTGTTGAATCCAAATTTTTGCACGGCTTTTGCGAGGAATTAACTACAATACAAATAGATGAAAAAATGTTGGGTTGTCATGGTGCATAACCACTTTCACCCAAACTCATAGACATAGATTCTGAAATATGGTTCATAGCAATACAAATTACATGTGTGCATACCTCTCAAAAAGTATTGGCAGAGCAAAAGATAAATGACTTGTGCTGGTCATGTCAAATTAAAGCTGAATTCGTTAATTGTCTGATTCAAAATAATTTAAGGCAGCTAGATCAATCCAACATGTTCTTTTACATGTCGGAATTTGAGTCAGTTACTACCATATACTTGAAAAGTCCATGTTTATCAAGGAAGCTGGTATTGCTCCTTTTTTACTAATTCTTCACTTAACTACACATAAAACATTTTTTTTACCAGAAGGAAAGACTGTCTGTGTGTGCTCGCTCTGATACAGGAAACACTGGTTTGAAGTTAAGGAATTAGTATATACCAACTCAATTTCTTCATAACCCTTTCTTTGGCATGATTTAAACATATCTTGTTCATTAGCTGCCTTACTGGGTTATTTCATGGTTGAATTCACCCACGAAAAGTTTCAGCTTCAAAACAGTCTTGTATTTAAGAGATTAGTTTCCACAATATATCCCCTCTCACTCCTTCACACCACAAAGACTCTTTTGCACATCCTTATTCAATTTCACAGCATACTAACCATTAACAGGCTTTTCATATAGAAAATTAAGGGCTAACTGGGGCTTGGAGAAAAATTAGATATCCAAAATACAGGCCGTGGTCGAATAAAATGCAATTCAACCCAAGATGTCGCCTAACCTTATCAGCAAATCCATATCCGCTACCTTTGCTAGAACTGCTAGACGAATGCGCACTGTAAAATTAAAAAGCAAATGAAAGCAATCTTTAACTTCGAACCAACAGCGTAACCATCACTTCATAAATTAAACGCACAGAAAATCACACTACCTGTTCGCACCGCTGCTTACATCCGATTCACTATTCTCCTCTAAAACCAAATCCAGCTTATCAATCTGGATTACAATCGGTTCTACTTGTACATTACTTACATACGGAAGCTGAGGAAGGGGGGGGGAGCAAAATGTAATCAAGCCCATAAAAAATAACATTTTATTAACTGCTAATCAAAACATAATCACAAAATTTAATTAAATTAACAAGTACGAAAAATTACTTACAATTATCTCGAATTTGCCTACTTTCGCCTTTGTTACATTCAGCGCCGGCGGCAATCCCATACTCGCGTGCAAAGCGTCTCCATTTAATTCTAACCAAATGAAATTAAAAAGAAAAAAATCAAATTCAAAAATTTATCTCTTGGAGTCTTCGCCGGACTAAAAACTTGTAATTCCAGATTTAATCTTGCTAAAAAAATGGAAGCATGACAGCTAGCGATTGCTCTCTAAATAAATAAATAAACACTAAACTTCCCAGAATTAATGACGATTAAGAAGTTACCTAAATTAGAAAGTTGTACGGTCCTGCCATGAAGCTTAAACTGATCTCTAGAGAAAGATTTGAGCCAGTACTTGAGCGTGTATTCTAACGCACGTGCCAGTATCGCCTCCATTGATTGACGCTTCTGCTGATGATGGTGGTGGAGGCGTCAACTACGAAATAAAAGATTTAGATCTAGGAGTCAGATTAACATGAAGGAGAAGCGATTTTTGAGAAATCGAACCAAAAAGAAATGTGAAGCTGAGGGAGGGAGTCTGTTGATCAATCGATTTATTGGTTCCTTTGGCTTACTGTAGCTTTGAAGGAATCTGTGGAAGAGTGAAGGGGAGGGTGGGGTGCGGCAACTGGCACGTGCGAGGGAATATTAGTTGGCACGTGCGGAGAGATGCGGAACGTGCGGAGAGCTATGAGGTGGCAAGGAAAGCGCATCGGATCGCGGGGGTGTGTCAGGGAGGGTCTGGCGTTAGGCGTCAGAGGTGGATTTGTCGGTGTGTCTTCGTGTTTGGGAAAATTAACCGTTTTTGTGTGAGAACTAAGACAGGGGGTTCAAGGCTGGATTTTGAAATAAAGATACTGCCTAGGTAGTTACAGTAACTTACACTGGTGGGTTAATTTTTTATTATTCCTTTTATTATTAATCATGTATCAATTTGTAAAGGATAATAATTATTTTAGACACCTGTATTTCGAAAATTTATTAATTGTTGCTATTTTCTTTTTTATTTCCATATAATTCACCAAAATTAGAATTCCAATAGGATCTTCAAAAATCAATTTGCTCATTTCCTAGCCATTTATAATTCAGGAGCTAAGGTTTTCTATTCAAAATACTTATTTACTATATTAAAATAACCTTTCTTTTATTTTATAACTAAGAAGTAATGATATTAAACCTGAGCTAATAAATCAAGTTTTAAAATAAATTAAATTAGTTAGAATTTAATTAATTGAATAAGTTAATTAATGTTTCGTTCAACCTGGTTAAAATTTATTTTAATTTTTAGAAAAAATTAAAATATATTATTTTAATTTTATTTTAAATTAGAATGATATTATTTTAAATATATTTAAACTACTTTAACTCATTTCATGATCCAAACCTTAAATCAAGTATAGAACATGCCGGATTTAATAATATGATGGGAAGTGTAATGATGTGATGTTAATAATGTTGGCAAGTGATCCAGCTAATTTCTTGGCATTCCCAAATGCGGCCACGGAGGAAGAAGTCTATGCTTTACATGGTGAAGAAAAGCCGCCTTTAAGTCACCTTTAATCAAGCTGGCTTTCACGTTCCAAAAAAGAAATTTTCTTCAATCTTTTATACAATCGAGCATCCTTCGGCATGTACATAGCATTAAAATATTCGCCAAAAGCTTGCTGATGCAATCAAATTTACGAGAATGAAGAATAAAGTTGTCTTCAATGAAAAATTATATCCTCATGTAATTGTTTTTTATTAATATGGGTATCTGTACCAACTTATACACATCGTAACCAATAACAGCATGGAGCTGACAGGCATGCAATTGCTCGAACCCATGGCAGCAAAAGTAACAAGGCGCAAGGTAATTTTATTAGCCCTTGAGGATGTGTTCTGCCATGCTAATAATCAAATATGTACTGCCATCACCTCCGCCGTCACCCCGTCACCATTGCCATCTACTCACCATTGTTAAACTGAATTTCTCCAAAGAGACTCGGCTGTTTTTGACCAACCCACCTCCGAGTGTGTTTGGGTAAGGTTGTTTTTTTTAAAGTATAATATTTTGTAAATATAAATTATATTTTTAAAAACTAAAAGAATTATATTTTTTATTAAAACAAAGTTAAAGCTATCTCTCATCTAAATACACACTTAAAATTTATCATCAACACTCAGTAACTAGAATAACTAGAGCGTATTTAAAAATATAATGTTTATTTACAATTAACATTTCTTTATTGATCAAGTATGGATTTAGTCTTGAAATTTATTTATTTTTGTATTTTAAAAATAATTAAAATTTTATTTTATTTTATATTTTAAATTAAATATTTTTAATGTTTTTAAATTGTTTAAAAAAATAAATTATTTTAATATATTTTAAAATAAAAAAATATTTAAAAATTAATTATGCATGTTTGGAAACGCGGTGCAAACCATGTTCCCATAAAATTTAAAAAAAATATTAAAATTTAATATATTTTAGATTATTTTGATGTATTCATATTAAAAATAATTTTTTAAAATAAAAAATATTATTAATATATATATTAAAATAAAAAAATTATTTAAAATACCCATAACTACATTTTCAAAATACTTCTAAACTTGTAGTTGGATTGAAAAATCTTATGTGGATATGCATCGAAGACAAAATAAGGGGATAGCGACGCATTTTATAATTAGACGCCTTCTAAGTTTAGTGTGTATTTTATATGTGTGCCACCAATATGGACTTTAAGCTTGTGTGAATGGAGAATCAGCTAACTTTATAACATGGACTTTCATAGTTAATTTTATTAAGCCGTTGTTGTTTTTGGATTATTTGAAATAACAATAAAAAATATATTAAAAAATTTTATTTTTAAAAATTAAATTTTTAATATTATTCTATCAAAACATTCAAAATATTAATAAAAAAATAAAAAGTAAAATTGAAGCGCACTAGATATCAAGTGTTGATTAATGGTTTAATGGTTTTACATTGTATATGTTTTTAAAAATTAAAATTATCGTCGTCAAGGCTTGTTTAAACATTTATCACATAAAATTTGAATTTAACATTATTAAGTATAGTAATTAGTTAGAAAACTACATAAATACAATACTTCAAAATTAGCTTGGAAGGCAACGAGCATGATCTTCGTCCATAGGCATAAAATACAAGGTGGATGATATTTGATGAAGTGATAAATATCGATTTAGATTGATAATAATTGAATGACTATTTTTTTCAATACATATCCATTTAAATATAAATGTTCTAAATTTAATCGTATTTTTATTTTCCTATTTCCAATCTAAGTATTTTTGTGTATATTTTATTTTATTTTATTTTTTTAATTCTAAATTGTTTTGTATATTTTTTTTAAAGGATAGAGAGATACATTCTTTAATAAGTCTTTAAAATAGTGGCACATGGCACCCAATGCCCGCAGGCTGCACATGGAAGACAAGACCATCGTTTTTATATATATATATATTTTTATTAGTTTTTTTCTATTAATGTATTGTTGTCTGTTTTACAGAACCCAAATCTTTTTTAAGAAGATCTTCAACAATTAAAAAAAAAACTCCAAAAATAAAGTATTTTGCAACATTTTCAGTTAAACAAATTAATTAAAAAATTATATTCAATAGAAAAGGAAAAAAAGTTATTAGCTTTAATTTTTTTTTTCTTGTGGACCAAAAAACTAACATAATCTATGCAAATCATAATATTTAATCTTTTGTTCCAAGGAGTTATTCAAATTTTTATTTAATTACATGTCATCAATTTCTTATAAGAAAAGTAATAGTTTACATTCTATCAAGATAAAATAATTTTCTAGTAGAATCTTTTCTTTTTATTAATCTGGTTTTCTCATAAAAAAAACTATAGTAATGTATTTCATTCAATAAAAATCAAAAGTTATTAGAATAACTATCCAAAACACTCTGCATAATACGAAATAAGAATTAAAAAAAGCATCTTTTTAATTAAATACATTTTTATCCTATTAATGCACTTTATTTTCTTGGTAATTTTTTATTAGAATGTTTATTTTTCAAAGCAAAAGAAATAGTAGAATAAAAAAAGAACATTTAATTAAAAAAATATTATTTTGATAACTATGTTATGGATGTTTTAAGAAAAATGTAGAAATAACATGCTAGAAAATTTTTGAAGTCTATTTTTTATATAATCACATGAAGAATATAAAAAACACGAAAAAAAACAAAAATTAAAATTTACAGGAAAAAATACAAATAATGAAATTTCTTTTCGATAATTTTATAAAAATCATTATGATGTTATAATAAACTAAATATAAATTGAGTAATATTTAATAAATGATATTTTAAGTTATTTATCTTAATGAAAGTTAATTAAAAATAAAAACATAACGAGTTTAGTAAACAGAGGTCATGCACCTCAGATATTGGCCTAAGGGTATCAACATGCTTGGCAAAATGTGTGACAAACCCATTCATGCGAAAAATTTTATTTATATATATTTTTTTAAATAAATAGAGGCTAACAAGGACATTGAAAGTCAAGCTCGTCATTGTCCTAAAAGCACCGAAAACTATTTGGGCGTGGCATACAATTTCTGACTCATGATTGTTTATTTCTACGTCATAATTGTTTTTCAATTTTTTTTAATTGTATTCATGTAGTTTTAATATTATTAAAAATTAAAGATAAATATATAAAAATATTTTGCAACAAAGTAACAAACACGAACAAAAAAATATGAGCCCTGTAGCTTGGAACAACGCTCAAAATTGAAAATCAGTCTTGCATCATCCCAGATGCTCCAACCCATTATTTGCTCAGAATGTACAATTTTTTAAATGGCCTGCAAAATTTAGGTTATTTTTGTAAAATTATCACAATAAACTTTAAAAATTGAGGGAATTATATTACTTAAAAAAAAATCATAAAATAATATAATTTATGTCGCACTTATAAAATATGACAATTACATGTTATTTTAAAGCATAACAATTTAAAATCTCGTGTTTATAAAACGTAACATTAATTAAAATTTAAACAAATCAATATATAATATTATCTCTCTTTCATGGAAAAAAACCACCACTTCCCTCCCAAAACCACCCGTTAAATACTTAGATTTTACCCTTAAATAAAATTAAAAAAAAAACCTATTATATTCTAGATTCTAAGCATTCTTTGATATTTTTATGTTAAAAATTCATTATTCATTTTGCAGCTAAGCAAGGTACACATACTACATTCCTATTAATTTGTATTTAGTTTGATTAAAACTAAACTACTGTTTAAATTGAATTTAGAATTTATGATAAATTTAGGATTTGTTAAATGAATGATAAATTAGTTAAAATACACTCAATTAAAGTTTATTTGTTATAATTGAACATGAAAATAAGTTGTGTTGATGGTAAATTAATTATTTCAATTAATCATGTGTTGCATTTAATTATGTTAAGTTGTCAAATTAGGTATTTTATGTATAATGTTGAAATAAACTAGTAATGAAGTTAAATACACACACATCCATGCAATAGAGTATAAATGTGGTTGAATTATGAAAAATTATATATTTCATTGATTTGTTGATAAATTAATCAATTTATTATTTTTCAGAGATTAAATTAATTTGTTATGAATTTGTCTTTGAATTGATGCAAGTGAGCATGAAAAATATCAATTGATAATATTTCATGAATTATATTTAATTTTTTGTTAAGTTTGTTTTAACATTAAATTTTGAGATTTTGATTGAATTTATTATGAATTTTTTAATCAAGGTGGAGGTCATGTAATTTAGTTAAAAATATGTTAAATCGACTAAAATCTGATTTTATTTTTTAATTTTACAAAATGACTAATGACATATTCATGTTAAGTCATTATGATAACAATATTGTTCCTAAAGTTAACAATAATACCACGTACAATGACAAGACTAGTTTACTATTAAATGGTAATTTAAGCTTGTTGTGTGTAGAAATTAAAAAAAATATTATGAAATTGGATGGAATTATAATGATAATGAAATTGAAATAAGTTGGACGTGTTAAATTGGTGAACAATAATACTATTTTTTATCTATTATGTGTGATGGTAGTTTTAAGATAATAATTAATTCTTTTATTTAAAATGGTTTGGACGTGATAATATTATATGTGAGTAGTCAACTAAAATCTGTGTGCATCCCAACCTTTTCTAGTCCTTCAAATTCAATTGATAAAGATAAAAATAATTTATTGTCAAATGATTTACTGTAAATGATAGATAATGTTATATTTGACAATTTTTTTGTTGATTAATATAGATTTGACTATTTTGAATCTAGTGACAATAAAGATGATGTTAATGAAGATATTGATAATGATGTTGATGATAAAATTCTTCTTCTTGTTTCTGAATTTACAAATGCTTTTGGGTCTAGTTTTATTGTTTCATATAATTGAGCACATAGTCATTAACATATGCTCAGGGATAACATACAATTTAAATGGATTAAGAAGATATTTTTGACACCACTAAATAACGGTTACAAAAAGGTCTTGTTCAGGTATAAAATTAATTATAATTTAAATATGTCGATTATTTATTATAATTACATGAATTATTATGATGATTTTAATTTGTTTGTAGGTATACTAGAGCATATATACTTTATTTGTTTGGTAAAATGTTATTCACTAACCTCACATGAAGATATGTTTCTTTGCTTTATCAGATGCTCTTGGAAAATTTTAATGATATCCTAGTATGGTATTGGCATCCTTGTATGGATATTCATGTTTTTTCATGCATAATAAAATTAACAAAATGTTTTTATTTAATAAGAATTATCGTCGTGAGAACATCTCCATGTGAGCAAGCCCCAAACACTAAGATTTTTAAATATAACAGTCCAAACTATAAGAGTTACACTTCATCTCTTACTAGGATATGAGTACTGCAATATTATTTTTACAATTACATATATTTATATTGTGTTCTTAAAACTTTAAAAAATACAATTAAACTAACATGCTTTTTAAATTAACTATTGTGTGATTTTTTTATTTGTTTTACAAGTGATGTTGAGATTCACCACCAACTTCGAAAGGAAGAGGAAGAAATGTTGCTCCTGGTCAACCTATTTTCCACTTCATTAGCAACAACACAGGGGTTCGCACTTCGCTAGGGGAGATGGTATGTGAGATCCATACACTGTTTTTATCTCAAAAGTTTTTCTAGATTTTCCTTGTATTGTCCCTGAATTTTAAGGGACTTATTTTGTAAATTTTTTTTAATTTGTTGTTTGAATTATTTTAAATTTTGTTTATTTGTAAAAAGTGTAATTATAAGGTGTCTGGGTTAATTAGTAAAAAGATGGGTGCGCGAGTTTGTATTTTCTCATATGTTTTTGAATGTTTTAAGGCAAAAATAATTAAATGTTTTAACTGCATACTACCAAGTTTTCCAAAAATAAAAATAAAAAATCATATTGCTTAGTATTTCTATGTGAAAATTTAAAATACTTATTTGCATGTATTTTAAAATTTAATAACTAGTTATTAAATTTACGAGAATTTGATCAATATTTTAATAAATAATCTTTTTTTAATTCCAGAGAAATAATGGTTAAAAATCTTGATATACAACATTGGACCTATAAGTGAGGCTGATATTTGAAATATTAAAGATGACTAGAAAATTTTTAAAGTTATTTTAAATATTCACTAATTTTAATTAGAAGTATTTTTACTGTAATACACAAATTATAAAAAAGCTTTTGTTAATAATTTATTTGGGTGCATGAGTTTATAATAAATTCTTAAGCACCTGGTTTATTCACATGATAAATTTTAAATTTTAAATCACATGCAGATCATTAATTAGAAAATTATCAAAACCACGTCAAATTATAAAACAACTTACTTACTTTATATTGGATACATTAAAGATGTTAATATTTTTTATAGCTATGATTAATTTTTTATTTTTAAATCTCTGATAATTTCAATATATTTAGATTTCTTAACGATTCTAGACCCCAATAATTATTAGACGACAACTTCAATAACCTTTTGATGCCGTGTATCCGCATGCAAGTACGTTTATGGTTTTTTCTATGAGAGAAGACAATGTATGTGTTTTGATGGTCAATTTATTTAAATTTTAATTAATGTAATCCATTAAAAATGAGATAGTTAATGTCGAGTTTCAAAAACGTAGATATCACCCTTCAGCCTATAGTTGTTCATTAAATATTGCTCTTCAATTCTCTTGCAACATCCTTAAAACACATTATGTATGTGTCTATATATTGACGAGGACGGAAAAGACCTTCAAATGATTCTAGATTTTTAAAGGTGTAATAAAATTTCCCATGACATGAACTCTTTTTATTTTATTTTATATTTATAAGCAGAGGTTGAAATGGTGAGTGGTAAGTAATTCAGCAAGCAAGGTCACTTGACAGTATTGGGTTGAAAGTTTCGGATCAAATCTTGGTCAGACTAGGAACCAAAAGGGAAGACTGTCAACGTTAGGGAACCTCCTAGTGAAAAATAGTTGGCCGTTCCAGATTTTGCTATTTTTTGAACTCAAAATTCTTATTATATTGCTTGGTAGTGCATAGTTATGATAGTCATTATAATAACAGTGATGATAAAAGTGTTGGAGTGACGATGTTATAGTAAAATATGTCAATAATAAAGTGATAATAATAATAATAATTGATGGCATTTGAAACAATTTAATGATACTGTAATTAGTTTATAATTCATAAAATATCTCGCAATATTTTAAAAATTAAAAATATTTTCCAGCATGTAAATAAGATTTTAGGATCTAGCAGAAAATATCTTACATAGATTATATATATATATATATATTTTTTGAAATCTTTTAATGACAAACAATCTTTTACCAATATAAAATTTTCTATATAAACACATGGAAGATATAATCTTTAAAACTTAATCTATAATTATGTTTCTATTAAACTATGAATTCTAGATAAGCAATAAACTATAGGGTATAATTAAATAATAGATTATATCAATCATAAAATGACATTCAAATTGGATAATAAATTAATTATGAAAAATAATTTTTTTAATTAGAATAATTTATAAAATCCATCCCATATTGAGGAAACAAATAACATAAAATTAATAGGATTTTGAATCATTTTATCTTATAAAGACTAAACATGAAAAACTTTATAGAATAATCTTCAAGAATGCCCGTACAAGTCTTCCAAGGGCGCAAAGTTTACTGGTAAATAATATAGAGTGCCTGTCGTTTCAATGTCAACCATGCTTGGGGGAGTAAAAGAGGCCATCCCTCGTGTCTCATTTATATCCGACATGTCATCTGTCACCTTACTGACCGGTTACTAGCCAATTTAGTTATTTCGATTATTTTTTTAAATAAATTAAAATAATTTTTTATTTTAAAAAATTTATTTTTAATATCAACATATTTAAATATTTAAAATTATTAAAATATATTAATTTAAAATAAAAACTAAAAAATATTTTTTTAAAAATACTTCTAAAATATAAAAATAAACAAGGCTATCGATTCTTTATTTATTTTCAATATCAATAAAAATATAATAAAATAAAAAAGATATTTTTATGTAAAATACTTTAAGTCTGATATTTTTATATAAAATATTTTTATCTTGCAAAGACTAATAATTTTTTTTGTCTTTAACGGAAATGTATCTTCCAACGATTTTTCCTTCACGGTGAAGAAGACATTTCCCCAGCATCAAGCCTTCGATCGGCCACCACGCCAACCTACCACGACAGGGGCCGGAATGATTTTGGCATTAGCATGTTAATTTTTTTTTTCTAGACATTATAATTTTTTGAATTATTTTTATTGTTGTTGTTATTATTATAGGTGTGATGTATTTTTATAAGTTGGATGTAATTAATTCATGAAGTTCATCTTCAGGGTTTTAATCTAATTTTTGACATGTGTAAGTTAGTTTATTTACTTTATTAATATTTTTTCTTGTCATGGGTGTGATGTATTTCTAATTTTTTAGTGGAGCAATTAATTCCATAAATACCATTCTCAATATTTTATTATGTTTTTTTAATTGGTCAATAAAATAATTATTAGGTTGCATGTCATGTAATTCATTTCCCTAATGAATCCATTTTAAATGGTAAAATTATAATATTTTTTATATAAGATTATTAGAATGGACGTATTTAAAGTGGTGTTATGGTACTTGGATTGCTTATGTATTAATATATTTAAGTTTTATCTAATAAAGTTTTGACATCTACTAAAAAAAATTATATATATAAGAGGTCCATCTCGTCATGTAGGCATATTAACAAAAAAAATCAAATTATTGATACCAAGTTGAATAGAGAAAAATATGATGAGAATTTCCCAACTAAATACTTAGAATCATTATTTTTTAACACAAATTTATTACAAATTCTTTTTTCTTTAACCATTTGAAAAATCATACCATAAACTTTATCTTAAGATTATATTGAATACTTTTTGGTAAGGTGTAAAAGTAGAAAAATTCTGAAATCTATTTTTTTTTTATGATAGATCAACTCATATCATGTCCTTCGAGTTGTTTAACAATCTATCATTATATAGGAGTTGATTTACATGTTATTTGATTTTTTTATTTTTTTAATTAGGCCACTTTTCTTAATAAAATTATAAAATAAAATGATACAAAAAAATATTTAAAAATAATAATTCAAAATTTAATCTTGATATGGATCGAGAAAATAAAATACAGTATATAGTTTTCTTAAAACAAATTATAACCTTTTTATTTTAGTTTTAGGATATGGATTTTTTCTAAATTTAATTTCAATCAATAAAAGAAACTTTGAAGATTGATAACCGGTTGGAAAAAAAATTAAATTCCATAAAAATTAATTTTATAGGTAAATGTTCTATTAATATCTTTTTTTTTTCAAATATACACAAATATAATTAAGTCGATAACACACGAACAATATTGACTATAATAATATAAACAAGATACTAAATAATTGACTCTGTGTGAATAATTAAATTTGTATTATCCCTGTAATGCAGTACAAACAACAAGGTGTTCTGATAAAACTCTTTCAATTCGAATTTCAGTTCATATCCTGCTATTAGCTTATTTGTGTAAAAAATCATCTCATTTATAAATTTAAATGGTTAAATAAAATTTTAAAATATAATTTATATTATTTTTTAATATATTTATTTAAATAAAAGTTATGTAAATTTAAAACTTATATATATTTATATTATTTTATATTTATTTTTTATTAATAAAATTAAAAATAATTAAATTTAAATTTATAATCATTTAAGTTTTTAACTTGAAACTTGTATAAATTTATACTATTTTATAATTTTAATTAAAAAATATAATATGTATAATAAAATTTAAATTCATAACTATTTAGTTATTAAAACTTTTAAAATTGTGTTACATAATTATCTTACTAAAAAAATTTAGCTTATTAAATAAATTTTTAATATATAATTTATATTATTTTATAAGAATTTGAGGTGACGTTTTTACTTCCTGAGGCACAATCATGCCACCATCTTAAAGCTTCAATCCTTGTGTAAATTGACGAAGATCCCTCGAGACTACTGTGAGTGAAAGATTTTAAATAGAATATTTAAATATATATTATGGTTTTTAAATATTTTATTTAAAATTACCGCCAATAAAAAATAAGACACAGGCCAAACTATATTATTTTGTTAAAATTTTCTTAAATTATGTTATTTTAACAAATTTTTTATGTATAGTATTGATTTTTTTTAAAAAAATAATGGGACAAAAAGGGTAAACAAAAACAATATTTTTTCTTTCTTTAATGTTTTTGAAAAGACAAATATAGATGATATTAAAACCTTTTATAAAAAATATTATTCTAGATTAGCTTTAATTCATGATGCAAGAAGATTTTGTTTTTCTTCATTGCTTGAGCAATAAAATTCATAGATAGACTCTCTTTTTTTTAAGTGCCAGGAAAATAAAAAAACTATATCCTCCTTTATCAATGAGGATCAAAAGTCCATCCTAATAAAATGGGGCTAAATTAATAGTTAATCATTCACTAATCAAGGGGGATTGCCCAGTAATATGGGTTTTAGTAAAATTTACTGAAACAATAACTATATCAAATTATTTAGAAGACTGAATTTACTGTTAAAGAATGAATTTAACTAAAAAATTTAAATTATTAAATAAAATTTTTATTATTTTCTAATACACTCCTTAAATAAAATTTTATGTACTTAAATTTTATACATGTCCACCTAATATTATGATGAATTTTTATCAAATAAATAAAAATAATAAGGTTCAAAGTTATTATTGCTTGATTATTAAAATTTTAAAACCATGTTAAAGAAATAATTTAATTCAAATTTTAAATTATTAAATAAAATTTTAAATAATAATTTATATTATTTTAAAATTTTATCCTCTAGCTTGCTTTAAATTGAATTGAAGCTAAATTTATGTTAAATATGTGAAATGTTGGGATATACAATGAAAGGGGAATTCGGGAAATACAGTAAGTTTAATCCAAAGTATAACTACGGAACTTAAAATCATAATTAAAAAAAAAATCATTGAACTTTAATTATACCACAGAAGATCAACAAGCTTTCAAACCCACATGCAGATTAATTCAAGAATAACACATGATGTCATATATAGAAAATTATTGTAATTAGGACTGATCATGGTTCTATTTTAATTTAAAAATTTAACCAAACCATAAAATAATATTTTTTATTGATATAAACCGGATTGAATTGAAAACTGGTTCAAACCAAACTAGTTTTATTTGATTTGAATTGATTTTTTAATATTAAAATATTTTTTTTATTATTATTGTTATTATTATTATTATTGCTGCAAAGACTATAAAGAAATGATTATAAAATAAACTAGAGTGATGATATAAAGTAAGATTTAATGTTAACGTACGAGAGAGAATAGCTCAAAGGAAAATCAGGGAGGGAAATGACGGGTAAGGCGGCTTGAAATGAAAAAAATGGGAAGGGGAAGGGGAATGGAGAAAGGAAAAGGCCACTTGAGAGCTGTTTGAATAAAGAGTGGGGGGCTGCAGAGGTTGGGTTAGAGTATTTAAATTTAAAATATTTCTTTTGATTTTTTAGATTTAATTAAATTAATTTGATTTAATCTGATTTAAATTTTTGTTAATTGGAACATAATTAGACCAGATTAGACCGGGTGATTTTATTATTTTTTAATTAGTTTTTTCTATTCATTTAATTTTTTTAGTTATTTTTTCTTGAATTTTTAGATTTAATCGGTTGGTTTGTTTTTTAAACACTCTCAATTATAATATTACGTATTATGTACAGATTTACTCGAAGTTATTATACAAATTTATTATTCTCTACAATGAACTTGAAACGAAACGGGCAGTGGATGATGGACCAAATTCAAAAACCTATCCCTTGACTCCCAATCTTTCACAAGCTTAAGTCTGGACACCAAGTCTTGACTAGAATATTGAATAATCGCCCAAGCTGTTGAGTTTTGAACTGAACAGCCCATGGTGTTTAGGATTGATTATGTTCTTGAAAAAGATTAATTTGTTTTTGAATAATTTTTTTTATATTTTTAAATTATTTTGATTTGCTGATATTACTAATAAATTTTAAAAAATAAAAAATAATATATTTTATATGAAAACACTTAAAATAATTTATATAAAATTGTAAAATAAGTATTGAAACTTGTTGAAAGTGTTGGAATAGTTGCTTTTTAAAATATTTTGTTTAAAAAATATATCAAAATAATATTTTTTAAAAAAATTATTTTTGACATCAACATGTAAAAAAAATATAAAAAATTATTTTTAAAATAAAAAAACAAATAATCCTTAAATTTACCTATATCCAAATACATAGCTATAAAAGAGAATACGGGAATAAGGGGATGATTGAATGCTCTTTGCCTGCCACTCTAAGAAAACTTGGCTTTTCAAGCAAACCATTCGAGCCGAGAAATTATCATGTTTCATGCTCGATCCCTTAAATATCCCTACATTCCATATATGATCCTCTTCAGGGCCCGTTGATCCTGAGATATACACCGTTAGATCACAATGATCACAGCTTTGGCAAACTCAACATTGATGCCGAGAATACAAGAAATACACGCTAGTTTAACCGTGCAGGAAAACCTAACTAAACATATCCGCTAGCATTCTCGAACCCGTAGCTTCAAGAGGAAGAATAAATAAAAAATAGACAATTTTTTTTTTAAATCCGGAAATAATAATTATTTACTTTTACGGTAGAAAATAATAATAGGATATTGAGAGATGTGAACCTTTTCTAGCATCTGTGAACTCACTACCTACCTATTGATGGTTGGACGGCTCTTATTGTTCGATTAATCCACTCAGTACGGTGACTTTTATTTTTAGTTTTTTTTTTAAATATATTTTTTTAAAATATCAAATTAATATTTTTTATAGTTTAAGTTTGCTGAAGTAAAAAATAAAAAAATATTATTTTATTATATTTTTACTTCAAATATTTTTAAAATGTATTTGTACTATAATATTAAAAATTATAATTTTTAAACTTGATCTGTAATTAATTCAATTAAAGATTTAGATCATAAGTTTCCACAATGTTATCCTTAATTAACTTCATTATTTTTTTATAAAATTAAATTATATTATTTTTATTAAATAAATAAATAATTAACAAGAGTTTCACCTCAACTAGGTTTTTAATTTTTTTTAATTTATTTTTATTTTAATATTAGGTTAACTTGAGCTGATTTAGCTCATCAAATAAAATTGAGTTTTAAAATTATTTAAAAATTTTTTTTATATATTTTTTTATTTATCTAGAATTATT
>SRLM01000153.1:2728381-2795430 GCA_015708895.1 Populus ilicifolia | reverse complement strand
CAGCAACCAGACGTCCATCTTTTTATCGTGCTTTTCTTTCTTTTATATATATATATATATATATATATATATAGAAAGGAATACACGATAAAACTGGATGCGGAGAGAGACAGAGACGTGAACGGAGACACGTTTCCTCTATTTTCTCTTTCACCACGCTAAATCCTTCCTCTTCCCATTATCCTTCTCTCTTTCAAATTCCTCTGAAGAAACCTTCAAAGAAAAAAAAAATCAAATTAATCACCTAAATCATATTCTCTGTGCCATAAAATTATTTAATTTTTTAGACAATCAAAAATATTTATTCATCTCTTTGTATATTCCTCCATTTCTCTTAATCATTCTCTTAATTGGGTTTTCTTTAGATCTTTTTTTTTTGCCTCAAAACACCCCCCAAAAAAACATTTTTTTTGAAGTTGAATTGGTGGTTTTTTTAATATATATATGTATTTTTATTTTTGCCTTTAGTTTAGCTGCTTTTTTTTTCATATAAATAAAATTGGAAGTCATGGATGCGCTTGTAACCTAGCAGATTCAATTTTTTATTTTGGGTTGAGTTCAGGGTTTTTTTTCCCCTGTTCGATTTCTACTATGGTTTTTTGATTCTTCAAAAAAGGAGCAGTCTTTTGTTATGTTAAAAAGGGAAATTGGAGAATCAGATGTTATAGCAAATTGGGTATTTGTTACCTTGTTTTCTTTTTGACTTTTGTTGATACTATTATGAGGAATAGTATTAACAGTGATGTTCAACAACAGCAGCAGAAGAATTTGCAAGGGAGAGTTAATGGTAATAATATTAATAATAATGGTTTTTTACCGAGCTCGTTTCGGGCGATTTCGAGTTATTTGAGGATTGTTTCGTCCGGTGCATCAACGGTTGCGAGGTCTGCTGCGTCGGTTGCACAGTCTATTGTCGATAGGGATGATGATGCCAATCATGATCAGGTAAAAAAGTAAAAAAATTAAACTTTTTTTTATAACTTTTTTGTCTATGTTGTGTAAGATTGTAGAGAAGCGAAGATGTTAGATTGTTGATTTATGGTTAGAGAGATTGAATGTGCAATCTAGTTAGGCTATATGGTTTTTGTTTCTGGTATTTTAGAGAGGGCCACGTTGAATTTTTAATTGAAAGTATTGTTCTTTTTAAGAGGTTTGTGTACATGTGTGTGAACGTGTGAATCTAAAGTGCTCAAGTTGAGATTGGGAATAAAGTGGGATTTTTGAAGCATAAGCAGTTCATATACGGGGTGTGATTTAGTTTGGAAATTAAAAGATGGTGTTAAATTTGTGATCCAAGTCAAGATTATGGAGTTTGAATGTGCACAATAGCTCATTTATGGTGTTTTGATACTATTAAATGTCTTCTTTATTAGTTAAAAGTGGTTTAATTCAGTGTAGGCAGGGGAAATTTGGAACTGGTTGTTATATTTGAGTGAAAGAGGGAATGGTGGATGGATGGTGAGGGATGGAAGAGTAGGAAAGGTACTTCCTTACATGACTGAGTGGATTATGAACCTTCTCCTTTGATTCTGATGTATTTTCAAGTGAACAAAGTTGAAATAATTAAGAGAGAAGAGAGAAGGCATGAATGGAGTTGGTTTTTGCTTTCTTATCTTTCATCTAGATACTCTTTTATTAGTCAAATCAAACAATAGAAGTTTAGGTTCAAAGTTTGATTTCTTTCCTAACTTTCCTTGCATCTCAAATAACTGGAGAGATGGATTACTTTTTGTCTTCCTATCTTTTAGTTCTAAGCCAATTCATCCCTTCCCTAACCAAATAAACTTTTCATGTGAAAGATATGGTGAACTGTGGTGCTAGCCATTTCAAACTTGTTTAATAAATTGATGTTTGGGGACTTCAAATATATCTTTCAATTGATTTAGGGGACATTGATAGATATAAATACAAGTCTTCTGTAATTTTATTTTGGATGATAAATCTGATGTTCTCTGCTGCAATTCAGAGAGTGAAAGTTCTAGCATGCTCATTTGTAATTATCTTGCAAGTTAAATCACAGTGATTTGGACTGTTGATTTTATAATCCACTATAAATTGAATGGGATACTAGTGTATGACTTCTGGTCATAATGGAGAGAAGTTGAAATACTGGGTGCACAGAAATCTGGCCTGTTGATTTGGAGTTCTTGAAATCAAGATCTGAATGGAGAGAGCTCTGATCCTTTATCATTTGTATAATATGCAGGTCTGCTGGGCTGGGTTTGACAAATTAGAGGGTGATGATGATGTCATTCGTCAAGTCCTCTTATTGGGATATCAGTCTGGTTTCCAGGTTTGGGATGTTGAAGAAGCAAATAATGTCCGCGACCTTGTTTCCAGACATGATGGTCCTGTGTCATTCTTACAAATGCTACCAAAACCAATAACATCAAAGAGATCAGAAGACAAGTTTGCTAACAACCGACCTCTTTTGGTAGTTTGTGCTGATGGTGTACAAGATGGGAATGTTTCTAATAACCACGACCCTGTTAATGGTAGCACTGTGTCAACTGTTGTCCGGTTTTATTCTCTTAGATCTCAGTCTTATGTACACGTGCTAAAGTTCAGATCAGCTGTTTATTCTGTAAGGTGCAGCTCTCGAATTGTGGCTATTTCTCAATCGTCTCAGGTTTGTTTGCTTGTGCTGATTTGTCTTTTTTCAAGCATCATTTTTTTTTTCAGCATGTGATAATTAGGCTTTTCTGATGCAGGTACATTGTTTTAATGCCACAACATTGCAGCGGGAATATACTATTCTTACAAACCCTATGGTCATGGGTTCTCCTGGTTCTGGGGGTATAGGCTACGGGCCTCTAGCAGTTGGTCCCAGGTGGCTGGCTTATAGTGGAAGTCCAGTTGTGGTTTCCAATTCTGGTCGTGTGAGCCCACAACATCTAACACCTTCTGTGAGTTTTTCTGGCTTCACTTCAAATGGGAGCTTGGTTGCTCATTATGCAAAAGAATCAAGCAAGCAACTTGCTGCTGGAATTGTGACCCTGGGAGACATGGGATATAAGAGGCTGTCCAGGTATTGTTCGGAGCTCTTACCTGATTCCCATGGTTCCCTCCAGTCAGGGAGTCCTAGCTGGAAAAGCAATGGAACTGTTAATGGCTATTTTCCAGATGCAGATAACATTGGAATGGTGTGTATTGTGCTTCTCCTTTTGTTTTGTTCCAAGTGCTACTAGAACCTTTCTGTTCCACACTGTTTCTGTTTACCTTTATGTTAATTCTAAAGTAAATGTGTTTTGTTTGCTTTAATGAGTTTCTTTTTGGAGAAATGCATGATATTACTTTATAACAATGGCACCTTAAGAGTATTAACTGGCACCCCTATGCAAGTAATGTTCATTTTTTTGGAGGGATGAATTTCTGCCCAGGAATGTTATGTTAGGAAGTGGTTATGAGATGATGCTATTGTGTTTCATCTGCATGTCTTTTCTGCCTCGATTTGGATTTTCTTTAATGAATTGGTACAGGTATCATTGCTCTGGTAGAATCCTCCCTCTTATGTACCTTTTGTTTTTCAGGTTGTTGTCAGGGATATTGTCAGTAAACTTGCTATTGCCCAGTTTAGAGCACACAAGAGTCCTATCTCTGCTTTGTGCTTTGATTCTAGTGGGACCCTTTTAGTGACCGCCTCAGTCCAGGGTCATAACATTAATGTTTTCAAAATAATGCCTGGACTCCAAGGAAGCTCCTCTGCTGGTGCATCTCATATACACCTGTACAGGCTGCAACGTGGATTTACAAATGCAGTAAGACCAGAACAATTGTTCTTATATTTTGTTTTGGATTATTGCATCATGTGCAGATAGATTTGATCTTTGTTTATGTCTCTTCTGGTTTTATTTCTTAGGTTATACAGGACATCAGTTTCAGTGATGACAGCTACTGGATTATGATAAGTTCAACAAGGGGAACAAGCCATTTGTTTGCTATTAATCCCTTGGGAGGATCGATTAACTTTCAATCTTCTGAATCTGGTCATGTCATGAAAAATAGTGGATTGGGAGTAATGACCAAGCCGACTGTTCGTTGCCTGCCCAGTTTAGGTTTACAAATGCATGGTCAACAGAGCCTTTGTGCATCTGGCCCCCCACTCACACTATCTGCTGTCAGCAGAATAAGAAATGGAAATAATGGGTGGAGAGGCACTGTAACTGGTGCTGCAGTGGCTGCTACAGGCAGACAGGGTTACCTTTCCAGTGCTATTGCCTCATCTTTTCACAAATGCAAAGGCAGTAATGATATGTATGTGGATGGAGCGTCTTTCAAGTCGAAGTACCATCTTCTAGTTTTCTCTCCTTCTGGTTCCATGATACAATATGCATTGAGGATTTCAGCTAGTGTAGATTCAGTGGCAATTGCATCTGGACTTAATGCAACTTATGAATCAGCTGCGGAAAATGCAACTTATGAATCAGCTGCGGAAAATGATGGAAGGTTAGTAGTTGAGGCAATGCAGAAGTGGAATATATGTCAGAAACAAAATCGAAGAGACCGAGAGGATAATGCTGATATATATGGTGAGAATGGGAATTCTGATAGCAACAAGATACATCCTGAAGGCATAAAGAAAGGAAATAGTATATATCCTGAAGATAGTGCAGTCACAAATGCAAAGATCAGCTCTGAGGAAAAGCATTATTTGTATATTTCTGAAGCTGAACTGCACATGCATCAACCTCGTTTTCCATTATGGGCAAAACCTGAGGTATTTTAAAAAACTGTTAATAAAAAACATGCACATTTTAATTCGTGTCTGAAATGCTGTCAATTGGTTGCCAGATATACTTCCAATCAATGATGACAGCGGGGATAAAAGTGGATGATGCAGATGCATTGCAAGGGGAAATTGAGATTGAAAGAATTCCAACTCGCATGATTGAAGCAAGATCAAAAGACCTGGTCCCACTTTTTGATTATCTTCAAACACCAAAATTTCTACATACAAGGTAGGCATAAAAGTTTTGTATCCATTTACTTTTCTGATTATGTTGAGGTCTTCAACTTTATTGAATAAAACTCGTTAGCCCCTTCAAAATGGAAAAATCCCTCCGGTTTAAAAAGCGTCAAAAGAATTTGGCCTTTTACAGATTGGAGTTCAATTTTGTATGTAGAAGGCTCTTGTTTCCTACCAAAATAGATTTGTTTCTCAGCAGAAAATTTTATATTTTTGCTGATATCAATGTTTTCTTATTTTTACCCGGTATAGTTTGTTTTGAAATGATCCTACCTTATGTGACTTAATCTGTAGAAAGAAAAAAAATTGTTACTGTGCTGATCAAGTGTTTTTTGATTATAGTTTTTTCACCTGATTGCACTTTTTATTTAATTCCTCAGAAGATGGCCTCAAAGTTGATCACAAGCATTTTAGATTCCTAGTGTAGATGTATATTCTATTTTATGGTCAAACAAATTCATTTCCTCAAATGCTATTAAGTTGACAGGGGATAAAAACATTTTGATTTTTGGCAGCATGTATTTTTGTGGGCTGATCAGATTGGAGCATTTATTGAGGGATGATTGAATCATGAAATCCATGACCAAGGAAAACTTTGTTTAATTTTTTGGTACTGTAAGCGGCTAAGTTTTAGAAGTTGCAGGTTACTGAAACATCTTTATTGGAGTCCACATCATTGATTTATTTATTATTTCCTGTTCTTCCTTTCATAATTTTTTATGTGCAACAGTGAGAACCCATATTGATTATCATGCAAATATAATTTCTACCACTTACAGGGTTCCTTCCTTAGATAGCAATAGCAACAGGCGTCTGCAGCATCAAAGTTACGGGCCATCTGAAAATGGCAGGCTTTCTTGCAGGAGCAGCTCTGGCTCCCTTGATTCCATGACTGAGAATGGTGCTGTAGTGGCTGAACTTCACAATGCTGTTGAAGAAACAGGGTGGAATGGTTCTAGGATGCCAGTAGAAACTAGGGGCATTGTAAATAGCAACGGCAGCCCTGAAACTAATTCTCGGCTTGAGGTTGTAAATAATAGAGAGAGCTCAAGAACGGAGGCTCAGCTCAAGTTTGTAAATAATAACAATGAAGGTCTGAAAATGGAGAATCAATTTGAAAATGGAGGTGATGAATTTGATTAGAGGTAATTTTCTACACGTGAAATCTTTTTAGTTCATCAAAACGAGTGCGTTGAGATTTATCATGCTGCCAGACACTAACGTGCTTACCTTTTCCTTTCAGGTGTGCAGTTATTCTTTTATTATGTGGAAGGTTCATTAACCATGTTAAATATTGTGGACAAGAGTGAGGCTTAGGTGGTTTGACTGAGAAGCGGAGTTGTGGATTACTGCTAATCTGTTACTGGGGTTTCGTACTTCCGTTCACTTTGTAAATAACCGACGAATATTCCCCACCAATCCGTTGGGATGTGTAAATAACTTCATAACTTTAGTTCCTTAAACAGGTTACGTACCACGCCGCTCCGCAGTTTGGATCACAGATCTTTTTAACCAAAAAACGTAATTGGAATTTTTTTGATATTATTATTAAACATAAAGGCAATCGACTGCATCCACCTTACATGAAGAACTGAAAGGTTTGTTGCAGTCTTGTTGCTAGACTGCTGTATCTCGTGGCGCCGCTGCAACTAGGATTGTTGTTATCTCAGTTGCTGCTACTATTTTGCTTGATCTGGTACTGTGTTTTGCATCCACCACTATTGGCGAAGGTGTTGTTTGCTGCAACTGGTTTATTCTAATGATTATCTTCTTTTAGTTTATCTTGGCTGATTTATGAGACATGCTTTATCCATTGATGTTGGATATGCATCTCAAAGTGGTTTTATAAATTCAGCTATTCAACCTGGTGGTGTGACTGGTAAAAAAACTCGGATTAATTTGCTATCTGGTCAGACTACGGAAAACCAGGTTAAAACTCGTGGTTTTTTTTCTTTTTTAAAATGAATGTTATTTTTATTTTTTATATAAAAAAGATTAATTTTGGTCAATTTGCCTAACCTTTAACTCAAAACTTGTTTTAGATTAACATCAAGTTTTGTTTTAGATTAACATTAAGTTAGGTTTAAATGGAAAGAAAGTAACTATGGTGTCTTCAGGTTCATCCATTATAGTAACAATTGACAAAAATAGGTATAATGTCACCATGTACTAACTACTTCTGTTATGGATTTTAAATGGTGGTCGTGGATTTGTATCTGTTAAGATATTATTTAGGAGTGAGTTTTAACTTGTTTTTCGTTGAAATTTGATTTATTTTTTTGTTTAAAATTAATTGTTTTAGTATTTTGTTTTGATGTACTTATATTTAAAATAATTTTTTTAAAATAAAAATTTTTATTTTTATATTTTTTAAAGTACAAATTATTTTAAAAAATAACCATTATTAAACTTTCAAATACCGTCTTAATCTTTAAAGCACTCAGTCTGAAACCTGGTGATAGAGATTCTTGTGATCCCCCTATTCTTTGCAATTCATAATTATCTCAAATTGATATATAATGTCAATTGTGTATCTACTTTAGTTGATTTGACCGCTATTTTATCACTATAATTATCATTAGTTCTAACCTTATCCAATAATCTTATTTGAATGCCTCGCATAACCGAGGAATCAAATTGTTTAGTATTAATGTATCCATTTTTCTGCCTTTTTTTGAAATCTCAACAGTAGAGGGACTATATTATTTTAATGGCATCTTTTCAGGAAAGTGTTTGTCTACCATATGCATGCTCTCATCATCCCCTAGAAAGCAGGCATGGTTGTGGCATCGTTGTTTTGGGACATGCATGTATTTACGATCTGTTTCTAGTCGCGTGCTTACCTTCAAAACATCATGGGTTTTCTCTCTTCTTATATACTACGTCAGCCTTATCGTCTGATATTACTGCCTCGAGCTTTTAGTTGTGTTTTCTTAGTTCACTTTCCAAAATATTTGCGTACTTGATCCATGTGCATCAAAGTGTGTTTTTTGTTGGCTATGTATTTCATCAAAGGGCTATAAGATGTTTTTTGTCACAGATAAAATAAGCTATGGATTGTTAAAAGAAGCTGACATGCTCTTGTGTCAATCTTCAAGTATGCCTATTGAACAAAACCATGACCTGAAAGAACTTGCAGATCAAGTACCTACTGATAAGGGAAGATATCAAAGGTTGGTTGGTCGATTAATCTATTTTTCACATATAAGACACGCTATAATTAAATGAATAACATATCAGAAAATACTACACTCTAATTTACTTGTAAATTGTTAATTTTTAGTTATAAAATAAAGAAATCAATGTGATATTCATAACGTTTTTATATTCTTACATGGGTTTTTATTCTTATCCGAGCAGAACACAAGCAAAAAGATTGTACAGACATGGTCTTTGTTCTCTCAGGTTCTCCAAGGATAGAGGACCTGCCTGGATGCATGTTCTGTTTGCGTTTTGCAGTCATGTCTGGAGAATTTCCTGCTTGCTTGTCAGTATCAGAGATTGGTCATCAGCTTGCTAGTTCATAAATCGATTATATTGTGAATATATCAGACCAATCACGCCCTAAGTAATCTGATTGCTATTCTCTACAATACTGATCAGCTTGATTTGTTACTGGAGAAGAATAGTTCCCTGTTCTTGCACACCAAATACTGTCCAAAACGAGGAGTCATTTTCCATTTAGAAGCCCTGTGATGCCGAAGTCCAAACTCCCTTCAACATGCTACAGAGCAAAAAAACTTCATTTGTTGGCAAAGTTAAGTGGCACCAACCGACAAACCTTCTAGTTAAATATATATATATATATATATATATATATATATTTTATCAAACCCTTCCTCTCAACTTCCCTCCTTCAGTGCCAAGCCAAAGTACTCCAAACCCTTTAAAGCCTCTTCTAAGTCCCACGTCTCTTTCTCCTTAACAACCCTCTTCGATCTTTCTCATGTATATTACAACGTTCAAAAAACAAGCCTAACACACACACACTCACACACATGTCTAGCCCAATTGCTAAGCAAGTTTAATTAGGTAACTGATAGAAACCTCCTTAAATTAACTCCTACCAAATCCTTCCTCTTATAGCCGCGTTCTTTCAAATTCGACTCATCAGTTCTTCTTTGAGTGCGACTGCCAAATGATGAAATAACCAACCAAGAAAAGACAACAAGAAACTGCTCTACTTTTGGGGTTGATATTGCTTCATGTTTCTTGGTTTTGCTGTATTTTAGGTGTTCGGTTTGAAATAAAATGCAGCTTCATATATCACCAAGTTTGAGGCATGTAACAGTTCTTCCAGGAAATGGTGTTAGAGAATTTATCAAAGTGAAGGTTAGAGCAAGAAGGGTTTCGTATCGAATGCTCTTCTACTCTCTCTTGTTCTTCACATTTATTCTTCGGTTTGTGTTCCTTTTGTCCACCGCTGACACCATTGATGCAGAAACCAAGTGCTCTACACTAGGTACATTTTCAATATTAGTATATTGCATTAATTTCTTTTCGGTTCTTCTTGTCATGTCTTTTAGTAGATTTTCAAAATGCAGATTGCTTGCGTTGATTGATGATATAGTTAAGGATTTAAGAAGAATGTTTGTCCAAAGCTAGAGATTAATGAATCTTAAGATATAGCTTCAAATTATGAACATTTTTTTTTTAAGATTGATACAGAACAACCAATGACTGGCCTGTTACGTATAGAATAGGAGTCAATGGCGTTTTAATTTTAGTTTTTTTTTATTTAACAATAGCATTGAATCAAAATTTCGATGGGAAATGATGATTTGGCTATCGAAGAAAGCTCATATATATATATATATATTATCCAAAAGAAATTGAGGATAAAAAATCATGGAATGAATTAGATCCAAATAAATAAATAAATACAAGGATAAACTTGGAAATGAATTAAGTTAAAGAAAGGCTGATGAGAAAATATGTTACTTTTTGGGTACCAAATGCATGGCTATTATGAAAAAAATAGAAACTTAAAGACCAAATTAGAAGATATTAATCCTTTGGGGCACCAAAGCATAAGGTAGTTCTGAACCTGTCAAACACTTTTGCCCCAACATCAGGCTATTTCATTGACAATTATCATTAATTAAACAACCATATACAGCTAGTCAATTGTTAGCACATCAACATATCTGAAAGGGAAAGATTCAACCATTTGATACATTCACCAATGGTTGGTGTGAAACCACCCTCTGCCCTTAAGAGGTTGCCTTAATATGTATTGTGTGCTTGGTGTTGCGGTAATTTTTGTGAGTATTATTTATAAAAATAGATTAGAAAAAAGTTATAAATTATAGTCTTCGCTTTAAATAAGGTTCTTAGTGAGAGTTTTAAGTGAAAATCTATTTAAAGTCACAATGTGTGTTAATTAACTAAATACTTTTAAAATTATAGTGAGGCCAAATGAATCCTTAATCCTAATATTGTTTAGAATGAGGATGATAATATTATTAGTACTTGATAATGAAATATAATTTGGTATTTAACAGCTTAATGATCTAGCCTTGATATTTAATCCAATACTGATAGGTTGCCTGGGGAAAAGACTAAGACCAAGATTATTGGGGAGAAGGCTTGATTCTGCTGTAAGCTCCTTAACCCTTGAATTTGATTTTGTGTATCAAACTTTCTATAATGTTAATTGCCAATGATTGGATTCATTGTTTGGTGTCTAAAGGTACCGGAGGTGATATATGAAGTACTAGAACAACCACTAGACAATGATGAATTAAAGGGAAGAGATGATATTCCTCAGACAATGGAGGAATTTATGGATGAAGTGAAAAACAGCATATTTGATGCAAAATCTTTTGCTCTCAAGCTCAGAGAAATGGTATCTTATGGTTTATATCTGCTGTTTGATGTCCATACTAACTGATGGGAATTCTCATTGTCAATTAACAATCGATATTTTTCAGGTCACTCTACTCGAACAGAGGACTAGAAATGCCAAAATCCAAGAATATCTGTACAGGCATGTCGCGTCAAGTAGCATACCTAAACAGCTCCTTTGCCTTGCCTTGAGGTTAGCCCATGAACACTCCACCAATGCAGCTGCTCGACGCCAGCTCCCATTGCCGGAACTCGTCCCTGCACTCGTCGACAATTCTTATTTTCACTTTGTCCTAGCTTCAGACAATGTGCTTGCTGCTTCTGTAGTCGCCAATTCACTTGTCCAAAATGCTTTGCGCCCCGAAAAGTTTGTTCTGCACATAATAACAGATAGGAAAACGTATACGCCCATGCAAGCATGGTTCTCGTTGCACCCTCTATCTCCTTCAATAATTGAGGTCAAGGCATTGCATCATTTTGATTGGTTCGCAAAGGGGAAAGTCCCAGTTTTAGAAGCAATGGAAAAGGATCTAAGGGTGAGGTCACGGTTTAGAGGGGGCTCATCTGCAATCGTGGAAAATAACATCGATAAACCTCATGTTGTCGCAGCAAAGCTGCAAACACTTGGTCCCAAATACAATTCAGTGATGAATCACATTCGAATTCATCTACCTGAGGTAATAACGTTTCAGCAATGTTATACAAACATGAGCTTTATTCAATCCTCATAATGCTTAGTGTCAATGTTCCTGCTTTTGCAGTTGTTCCCAAGTCTAAACAAGGTTGTGTTCCTAGACGATGACATCGTGGTGCAGACGGATCTTTCGCCTCTTTGGGACATTGACATGAATGGAAAGATTAATGGGGCAGTAGAAACCTGTCGAGGACAAGACAAGTTTGTCATGTCGAAGCGGTTAAAGAACTATTTGAACTTCTCTCATCCTTTGATAGCAAAAAATTTCAACCCGAACGAATGTGCTTGGGCTTATGGCATGAATATCTTCGATTTAGAAGCTTGGAGGAAAACCAACATAAGCATAACATATCATCAATGGGTTGAAGAGGTAATCACCGATATAAATCACATTGTTTCCAAGCAACATGTGACGATCCTCAACATTCAGTAATCGAAAATTGTTCTCATTTTCTCCTTGCAGAACTTGAAATCAGGCCTGAGTTTGTGGCAGCTAGGAACATTACCACCAGGTCTAATAGCATTCCGTGGTCACGTCCATGTTATAGATCCTTTTTGGCATATGTTGGGGCTAGCTACCAAGAAAATACTAGTTTGGCCGACGCTGAGACTGCCGGCGTCATCCATTTCAACGGTCGAGCAAAGCCTTGGCTAGATATAGCATTCCCTCAACTCCGGCCCCTGTGGGCCAAGTACATCAACTCTTCTGACAAGTTCATTACGGGCTGTCATATTAGGACATCATAACTTGAATTTTGAGAGGATAACGTTGACCGCCATGGTGGTTAATACATGTCTATGTATATCTACATGAGGGGGAAAAAAGGAAAGAGGAGAGAATTCCTCACAAATTCAAGGTCTTGACTTCAGAATGTAAAGATATACACAACCACAGCCATTTGTTTGATTGATTTTTTTAGAACTCTTCTCTGTGGCTGAAAATTGTTCCCTTGCCTTCCCTTTTTACTTCAATTCTCATTTCAATTTTAATGAGAAAATTATGTTCAAGGATTTTCAACCATTGCCAACATCCTGGACATTAAAACTGGGCGAGGATTGATCCGGGCATAATTATCATTTGGATTCCAAATTTTCATGAGCCAACTACAATTTTATTTTTATTTTTTTAAAATTTAATTATTAGCTCGAATTAACTTATCATATCAAATTAAATATAATAATTATGATGAATATTTATTTATAGATTATTTTCCTTTTTAAAAGATAACAGAACATTTTGGCTTTCGGATTGATCAAAATGATTTTGGAAGGGGAAAAAATAAAATTAGTAAGACAATTTCCTTTATATCACATTATACCAAACATATGTGGTTCATTATAACGATTATCTAATGACACTACCACTCAGAATAGAACATCTGCACGCAGCCGAAAAAGGAACAAGAAATCATTTGGTTGGATTCATAGGATTAAATTTAAATCAAATTTTATCAAGAAAGTAAATCCGGGTTAAATGGAAAAGGGCCTAAATCAAAATTGAATCAATTAAGGTAAAAATCAATAGATTATATTGATAAGGGTGAAGAACTACAATTTTTGACGGTGAAGAGTCATGATATAACTCTTCATCCTTATTTCTTATAATACTTTATTAATATAAATAATATTGATTAGGTTTGAATTCATAACATTGTGTAAATTTGTCTGACTAATCAATGCAACATGGAAATAAAGGGGAAAAAAACATAAATAATACTTTATTTATATAAATAATAGTGTTTTCTTGGTTTTTTGTTATGTTTTTTTTTGGTTTTGTAGCTTTTAGTCTTCCTCTAGTGTTTTTATGCAACGGATGCTCAAAATAAAGGGAAAAAAAACAGAAGGCAAACATCGTTATCTGAACTATGACTAGGCGCTACAAAATGGTGATAATTGTGGTTAATTAAGCAATTAAAGATTAATAATTGGAGAAAAATCACTAAGTACATCCTTAAATTATATCCTACTCTCTTCTGGTTATATTTGACACTGAAGCTTTGAAAAACTTAGCATACTTGGTAGTTATTGGGTATTGTAGCCAAACATCGAAGGAGCATACTTTGAAATCTATTGTCTTATTTAGTTCTAACTCGAGGTTGAGTCTTCTATTAGTGGAAAGAAATGACATAGAAAACCTATCCAAGGATGTTCTTGGACCAGGTCGATAGGTAAAAGCCTAAGAAGATGACTTGGAAGGAAAAACTTGAGTTGTTGTATTGACAGCCAGAGGTTTTGACTAGAGTGTCTGATTAATACAAATCTTATCAATCCAGAAAGGTGATTAGGAGGCCGATAGCCTAGTGGTGAGCATGAAGCTATTAAAGGCTGTTTTCAAGGTCAAAATCTTCTTTAAAGACTTACTTTCAGGCTCTTTTCTGATTCAAACCCCTATAATCGACCTATATTACTCATGTTTAGAAATTATTAGATATATTGATGCCCGTGTTATACCGAGTCAAATTTCTTTTATTAACATAAAATAAATATACATATATACATACATACATATNTATATATACATATATATATATATACATATACAATAATACATGATAAAACAATAATACATACATATACATACATACATACATACATACATATATATATATATACATATATATATATATATATACATATGATGACATGCATAAAAGGAATACTTTTCAAAAACAAAAATCACAAAATTTAATTCACATGCAACTCAAAGCTGACTTATTTTTTAAGGAGATATTTGGCTCCATGGAGTACCTAAAAGTATTGTGCATGAGTATGATATTAAATTTTTTAACCATTTTTAGAAGGTTTTGTGGGGGAATTTAAAAACAAAATTATTATTTTTTACTATTTATTATTCACAAATAGATAATTGAATTGAAGTAATAAATAAGACTTTAATATTGTTAAGAACTATCATTAAAAATAATTTAAAAAATTAAAAAAATTACTTGCTATTTATTGAATTTTATTATAATAGGAGTATTCATTCTATTACTGATTATTCTCCTTTTGAAATTATTTATAGCTTTAATCATTTAGTTTGATTTATTTGCATATTAATAAAAATAGTAATCTTGATAATAATAGAAAAACACATATAATAAAGGGTATCTATGAGAATACGAGGCACTAGCTACGGGAAAAAAAAAGCATTCAAAACTAATAAAAAATGAAATAGAGTTATTCTTTGACAAGATGATTGCATATATAAAAAGAAAAAAATTATTGAATAAAAAGCATCTAAGTAAGTAAATGTGTTTATAAAATATTTAGGTAATTGGGGATTTCAATTAAGCAATATCAATAAGTGAAGATTAGAAATTCATCAATTTAATCTATGTATAAGAGGGAATTTGATCCATCTACTTCATAAGCTATTAATTCTAACAATTAGAACTTATTTTTTTTAATACATAGTTTTATTCTATTAAGCATAAATTTTTATCCAAGTGTTACATCAGAATAAGGTTTTCAAAGGTCTTGTTTTATATTAAAATGAAATATAAAGCTAATAAGACATTAAAAAAGCATTGCAATAAAGTTTAGAAGCTACTATATAAGAATTGTATTAGTTTCCTAAATAATTTAAATTTTTTTTTTGTATTTTTTTAAAACTTTTTTGTTATTTTTTCAATATTTTTAGGTTGTTTGCACTTGGTATAAATAGGATATTTATCTTGTAGTTAGGTCTTTTTTTACATATTTTAATTTTAATAACTATTATTGTGTGTTGTGAGATATTTCTCTTTCTTTGGTTCTTCAAATAATTTCTCTTGACTTATCAAAAAATTAATTAATTTTCATGGTGTACTTCATACTTTTCATTTATAATTTTATGTAATCTCTATAATTGTTAGGTGAGGTTTGTTATTATAAACCTGATGCCCCATATAAGTTATTAATATCAATTCCAAACATTATCTTAGTTTTTCATGATTTGATTTATAATTAATTTTAATTGTAGATTTTTGAATTTTTATATTCATAAGATTTGTATCATATTGGTTTTTTTTCTAACATTTTTTTTAATAAATCAAAACTAAACTTGCATGATCTTGGAGAATTGATGTTATGATTTTCTCCAAAATCTCAACATTATTAATAAAAAATATTTAAATAATAAGATTTCTAAGTACTATCATATCTTTATAGTCCGACAATGAAATCGTTTAGTATTAATTAAATCCTCAACATTGAATAAACCATAGAACTTTATTTAACCAAATCATAGTTTTCATTCAAATATGTATTCAAATATGTCGTAGCTTCATTGTAACAACATTTCCTTTTGGCATCATTGTAATTGCGTGATGTGTTTTTCACCGAATTTAATTACAATATATATTACGTTTTATGTGATTGCTAAAACTGATTTATTTATCTACAATGAAGTTAAAATATAAGAAAATTACCCATAATAGAAGAACATAGAATAAAAAAAATACTTAGGATATAAATATATGCAAATAAAACTTTAATTTACACATCACAAACTTGTATACAGACAAGACAAGCCAAACTAGAAATGCAACTATAAAAATTAACCTAAGGGTAGATTAATATTATATACCACTTGTTATAAAACGATTCATAAAAAAATGTTTTTATGGAAAAAGAATAAAATAAAATTTTTAAAATTAAAAACTTAATCCAAAATGCGTACTTTACATTGAGAAGTTTTTATAAAAATTGGCAAAAAAAATTACATTATAAGAAGTTTGATTTTTAGAAGTTGGACTTCTCTTACAGTGTTTAAGATTCTTCATTTTGTACGAGTGGAGTTGAAGCTGGAGCAGGAGAGGAAATGATCGTTTCATATAGAACTTATGGTGGTAAGTGTGATGGAGCAAACAAAAGTATAACATTAGAAGATTCAAGCGAATTACCAAACTTCATTGACGCAAAATCCAGAGCATACATTCTCAAATTCTATTTACTTTCTTCCTGTTACATTTGACACCAAATCCTTGAAAAACCTAGCAGACTTGGTAATTGGCGAATTGATAGCCATCAGATTGTACAAAACATTCTCTACTTCACCAATGGATGGTCGTGCCTTGAACCTTGAAACAACCTTCAATTCTCCTCCTTCTTCTTCAACAAGAACAGTCCATTTCTCACCACTCACAACCCCATCTCTGACACACTTGAAGATCACTCCTTTTCGCTTGCTCAAAATACCTCTAACCTCCAATCCCATGAATGAATATACCACTTCAAAGGATCTCACAAAGCCACTCAAATCGCCAAACTCGTTCTCCTCTCCAAACCCCCATTTGGGGTTGAATATGACTACTGGCTTTGGGTACAAAATATCAGTAACAGTTTTGATATCAGGCAACTGTGAAGTCTCTGGCCCCAGAAACACTGCCACTTCGGAAGAACTCAAAATTCTGTTGTCTGTGTTTCTGACTGAAGAAACATCGACGTGCTCAACATTTTTTGATGAATTGTAAGATCGAAATGCTTCTATGCCTCTGTTCTTCAATGTGGGACTCGGCCAGAGGATTAAAATCTTGACCGGTGTCCCTCTTCTCTTAATGGGCAGGTCTTTGAAAACATCAGAGGCAAGTTGAGAGAGAGAAGTTGGCGAGTCATCTATGACTGGGATTTCTACCTGGAATCTAGGTTGCTTCAGTTTCTTGAGTTTGCCAGCTAGTTTTGGGTTGTTTAGGGGCTTCTCTAGGGTGGTTGAGAGACAGGTTTTGGCTTGAACAATGGCTTCTTCTTTGGAGGTAGGAAGGGAGCTGGAGGAAGATAACGAGTGGATAGAAAGAGCGGGACTTCTGGATTGGTAAAGGAGAGGTAAGGGGAAGGAAACACGGGAATGGACAAGGTTGTGGTGGTGGTGGTGGTTTTCTGGGAAAGCAATACATGGAAAGAGAGTTTCATGTTGAAGAAATTGTGTAGAACGATGTGTAGTTTTGAATGATTGAATGTGAAATTTGAGGAAATTGGAAGCCATGGGTGTTCTTGTAAACAGGATAACAAGATTTTGAAACCAAGACGGCACACGAGCTGGAAGTAGATAAAAGAGGTATCATGGCAGATTGGCAACCACATAACGCTGGCGTAATGATGGGCCACGAATGGAAGAGGTATTGAAAAAGCAACTTTAAATCATACCACCCACCGATCAAGATTGTAAACCAATTACAGAAACCGAAGAAACAGACAAGATTTTGATTACAAAGTGATGTTGATTGCAGAGTGGGAAACCTATTTTTAACGGATATAAACCCTTTTGACCCTTTTTTATTTATTTATTTTTCATGTTCAAGAGAAAAAGCATGTCCAGAGTAAAGGCTTGACAGCTTGTTAAATTCTGGATATGCTGCGTTTGATACTAGCCAAATTCAGACATGATTAGCCTTACAGTATGTGAAGTTCCTAGCATACTTACGAGAATCCACATCCTTTGTTAGAACGCTCGTGAGAATAACCATACTCAATTCACATGTTTAAGAAAATAAGATAATATAGTTTTGATAAATATATCAAGAAACTTGATAATTTGTTAAATTCATGATAATATATATCTAGCTAATAAATCAAGTTCAAAATACTTGAATTTAATAGTCCATCAAATCCCAAACAATATGAATTTAGCAAATATATTAGACCTAATACACACTTGACAATTAATCAAGTTTATGATAACGACCATCCTCTCTTGACAATCCTAAAAAATAACAATCTTCTCTTGAGTCTAACTTAAAAAAAAAACTTAATTTTCATGAGTATAGCTATTTTTGATATCTTAAACTTTAATTTTCTTATACCTTTTAGATATATAAAAGTTCTTTAATAGTTCATCATATTTCCATCAAATATTAATATAAATATATGATATATTTATCCTTTATTAAATATTAACAGAGTAAGATAACACCGTTTAAGTATATAAAAGTTCTTTAAGAACCCTATATTTCAATCAAATATTAATATAGGTATAAATTATATTTATCTTTCGTTAAATGCTATCATGGTAAGATTATACTATAAATCCTTCTTTTTATAAAAAATTAGAACTTATGAACTATATATATCATGATACATTTAAAATAAAATTTATAATGTTTATTTTTTATTGTATATATATTTTCAGAGCATTGCTCTAAAATATTCTTGTATTTTTTTTTAAAAAATATTTATTTAAATACTAAAAAGTCTCCACCTTTATTAAAAAAAACTTTTGCAAGTAATATAACCTACTAAACTCAGAAACTATCAAATACCTTAATTAAAAAAATGAATGAAATTATTAAAATCAATTAATTAATTAATTTAAGACTTCATGACAAATTGCATGATCACAAGCCTAGGAAACGCAAACAAATCATTAAATCAACAGTTATGGCCATCCAAATCTAAACTTTATTAAAGAGACAAGCTTCCCTTGCCAAACACCATGCCAAGCTTTTCAAATGGAAACGTTGAATTTTATGGTCTAATTATACTTTTTTAAAAATTTTAATTTTTAAAATTATTTTGGATTGTTTTAATATATTATTGTTATAAATAATTTTTTTTAAAAAATATTACATTAATTTATTTATATAAAAAAATTAAAAAATAATTGCTATCATAATATCAAATATTTCTTCTTTTACTATGATAAAAAGAGATTAAAATTCCTAATCCTCCCATCAATTAAAAAAATAAATTAGTCCAGTTTACCCAATTCTAATAAAAATAAAATAAAATAACACTACACTATAAAAACACAATCTTCTCCTGTCTACCACTTCAAAAGGGCACCAAATGCAAAATGATAAATGGAAACTAATAAGAAAATCTACTCAAAAAATTCAAATTAAACAACACAAAATTCAAATGTCAACAAAACCCAAAATTTTTTCCATCTTAAACAGAAAAAACGAGTTCAATTATTCAATCAACAGAAATTAGAAACAACCATAATTCAATTAGCAAAAAGCTTAAAACTTTACCTTAATTTCTTCCAATTTCTCTGCGTTTTATCAACAAACAGAAAGCGGACATGCATAAAATCTAAGTGGATTCTTGACAAGGATTTTTTTTTTTCATGGTGA
This sequence comes from Populus ilicifolia, assembly GCA_015708895.1. Taxonomy (NCBI): domain Eukaryota; kingdom Viridiplantae; phylum Streptophyta; class Magnoliopsida; order Malpighiales; family Salicaceae; genus Populus; species Populus ilicifolia. The sequence continues at coordinate 2,775,872 of SRLM01000153.1, read as the reverse complement.
AATAAGTTTTACTTATTATAGAGAGAAGAGATGGATTCAAGTCTATTTAAAAATATAGTTGCAGTTTTTTTAAAATATTTTTAATTTAAAAATATATCAAAATAATATTTTTTATTATTTAAAAATTATATTTGATATTAGTGCATTAAAATAATTTAAAAAAATAAAAAATAATTCAAAATAAAAAATAAAATAAAATTTAAAATATTTTTAAAATATAAAAGCAAGATAAACGGAGATAAGAAACTAGAGTACCCGGTGCTTCCTCTTACATTCTCCACCCTCATTTGGTCTCCGAGGTACGCTGGAACTATGCCTTCATTTCCCCGCGAACGACGGTGTCCTATCTTCTCTCACGCCACTTGCCACCAACAACTAGGGAGTGCTACAGTGCTCGCTATATTTAGCGAGCACTGTTCATATAGCGAGCACTGTTCTAAAGAGCATGAATTTTATGGGAAAACACCCATACTAGCTAACTATTATAGCTGAGGAGCCATGATTGAGAGCATGGCTATGATGCTCTCAAGGCATTAACCAGTTTCCAATTTCCAATTTCCGTTGCTGCTTTCATGTTTATGAGAAAACATAATTCCACTAGCTGTGTTGATTGGACGAGGCCAGACACCACAAGTTCTTGACATAATATTCTAATCTGTTCAAAGGCCTGGTACATCGCTACAGTTTGAAATGGCAGTTTCACTCAATCAACACAGCATGAAAGCATTGTAGGGGACTGATTTGGGCTGGATGAGGATATTCCAGTCAGGGTTGTATGGTTGATAATTGGATATAGATCTTCAGGTTAACCCAGACTCAACTTACTGCCATCCCTGATTAAAAAGAACAGGGTAGATGCATGCCTAATTCCTCAGCCATTGAGGACACGAGATGAGCACTCAACCAGAGTGAAAATTTATTTATTCAAATACCGTGCAGTGATCCCCTGGTTTGAAGAGTCCCACGGCCAGCACAGATTAAGGGGAAGCCATAGACGTTACCAGTAACATATGAACTGGAAGAAACCAGTCAACTTCTATAGCTAAAGAAACCCCTACAAGCAGTCAAACCGAAACATAGCTTGCCAGACTAAGCTTATTAAATTTACAAGTGAACACCAGCAACGATTCATATAAGGTCCAGGTTGAAATACAATCAGTCAGCCACCAAATCCAGTGAGAAAACATCAGCAAAAACTAATGCAGACAAAGCAATGGCAAAATAAATGCATTTTGTTTGGGTGCCGTGCAAAATGCAAACCCAATTCATAGCAGGTCACCAACTCAAGCAACTGGTGGGCGGAGCACATGATCTTGCGATGTATCCACTGCAGCAGGTGGCATGAACTGCCACATGGCAACCCCTGGATAACTAATGAAGGGCATTAATTTGTTGCTAGGTGCTTGGGCTTGAGTAGTGAATGCTGCAGGGATTGCAGGCGGGGCAGGCATGAAGCTGGGTTGTGAGTTCATGGTTTTCAGCTGCTGCTCCAACTTCTCCTTCTCTGCCTTCAGCCTCTGCTTCTCATCGCGAAGCTCATTCTTCTCAGCCTATGGAAGACAAAGGAAAGTTCAAAAGAATTGCAGCGGTTGTATTAGGTGGCAGGATATTATGCAAAGGGAAGAAATCAAACACATAAATAAATAGCTAGAGCCCAGAAGTCCATCACAATAAAAAATAGAATCTGAAGACCTTCAACTCTTTAATCTTCTCTTGAAGACTTGAATTTGAGTCCTTCAACTTCTGGGCTTCACCTCGTAACTGAGTCACAGCGCGGACAGCATCAACCAAAATAGCAGCCTTGTCTGTTTTGGGAGTTCTCCCAGGATCCAAGATAGAGCCCAACTCCATAAACCTTGTAGACATTCCAAATACAGAGAGTGAGTGCCTAGGAGAGGGACACAGAGAGATAGAGACAAAAAGGGATGCAAAAGAATATGAGAGTACTTGTCATTTAGCCTATCCCTCCGCAACTTTTCCCTACATGCTTTGGAGCTAGACACGCTACACGATTCAGATCTACTCCTGCAGCAAGGAAACATGTGTGAGAGAGAGGTGGGATGAAATCACTCCACAACATGCACAATCCAATCCACTTACTTAAAATGTAAAACAGACAAACAAATAATTCATGCATGTATCACACTTTTGAACATGCAAAACAGATTAACATAGTACCTTGTTAAAAATTATTCCATAAAATGCATATAGAATAGAAGACATGATAACTCACACTTTTGTACATGCAAAACAGATTAATATCATCTTCATGATGCTTGTTTAGAAACACCTGTTACATGTATGTTGGGACTGGTAGAAATAGTTATCATACAGTAGTAAAAAGAAAAATTCAACGAATACAATTGGAATGATTATCTTATTCAAATATATTGGCATAATATCTTTCAGACTTTCAATTCAAAGACAACCATTAACAGCAAGCATGATTGCAAGAGACTTAACAGTAAAGGACAATCTGGTTTATTTTTCCTCAATCATAATTATCTACGCTCTGAAACCAGGTCTATGGTGTTCTGTCTTAGCATAAAGGCAGCAAAAGGTGGGTGCAATTCTCAATTCCAACTCCCAAACTTTCCAAGGAAAACACATATACGGGGAATAAAGTTGAATCAGCTCAATAATATCAATAACCACATAATCATTACAGGGAATTCAACACCCAACCCCAACCCCAACCCCAACCCCAACCCCTTCCTTTTTAAAGGGACTAGAGCAGAGAAAGACAAAAGAAGTTGTACCTCTTCTTGGAGTTTGGTTCCTTCTGCACATCACAATCCCCAAACGATCCATCAATTTCCACACTATACATGTAATCACACTTGCACAAATGGAGTTAGAAGATCAAGTGAATAACCACAAAACAACAAGAAAGATGACATTCAAATCCAATTTAAGTACCTGTTACAAGTATGTAATTTATATATCCAAAACAAGAATAGTGAATGTCACAAAAGATAGAAAAAAGGAGGCGAGCGGGGAAAAAAAGACTAACAAGGAACTTAGAACGGAAAATACAAAAAGGCCCTTCAAGTGAAAAGGGTTGTTATCTCTCACTCTCATTAATGGAAATATGAAACACTAATTACGAAGCAAAAGTCAAAAGCTGCCCATTTCAAACTATTATAAAAGAAAGAAAGTGAACCCTCGCTGTTTGCAAGTTCCTAATTCATAAAGAAAATCCATGTGCCATACTTGCAACTTACACAAGGTCTCAATAAGTACTACCCTCTTGTCCACTTGCTTATACAGTTGAGTACTGCCTCATTATACAATATAGCTATACTATTCGTCTGTGTAAATGATGCAAATCAAACATCCACTACTTAAAACTGAAGCTCATTTCACATAAAAAAGAAGAAGAAGAAGAGTAAAAGCAAATTGGCCTCTAACTACAAGATTATTCAAGTTAAATACGCCCCATAGTAACCACCCTTCAAATTTCCGCCAAGACGCACCGCAATTCATCTTGTAATCAACCTACTAGTTAAATCAAATCATGCATCAACCACCAAATTCTCAAAGGAATAATCCAAAAGTAAATCATGCCTTGAACAATTACATAACTCATTTGAAACTCACTTAACTACTTGCATTAACAAGCACAAAACAACCAAAAATCATAGAATCTCACTATTCTTAACAAACCCTAGTCAATAAAACCCCTAAATCAGCCAAAACAGAAATAAATCCCTGCCTTTTATATTAATATGATCTAAAAAGCAACGAAAATTCTAGGGAAATTGGGAAATTTAACGAAAATTCAAAGAAAATCCTACCCGAATTTAGGAGACGAAGAAGTAACAACAGGAGCGAAAGCGTTTAAGGTTTGGTGGTGCTGTTGAGCCGGGGGCGAAGGAGATGGCCAGGAGAAACCAGAGAAATTGGGATCATGAACTGTAATATCATCCATAAAATACGAATCACTCACCCAACCCGCGTTTCCCGTTGACGCCATTTCTCCCCTTTCCACTCAATCAGCAATTGATTTCCCAGAAATATTTTGTGGGTGTGTTTTTTCTGTTCGAATTTTCCTGGAAAACAAACAGGAGAGAGGGGAGAGGGTTATATAAAGGTGTTGGTGTTTCGGGNATACGATGACAGGCAGAGCATCCGTAGTGGCGGGGGGGGGGGGGGGGGGGGGGGGGGGGAGCAGAAGAGGATATGATTGGTGGAAGGTGGTGGTGGTGGTGGTGAAGATTCGTTCGTCACGCTGCACACCCACTTCCACCCTCCAGTATCCGCTTCTTTTGGGCTTTTCTCGTTGGGCTTTCTTTACCAATGAATTTTGGTTTTGGGTATTGCTTTTTTGTTATTATTATTATTATTATTATCTTTATCACCAGTAAACTTGGTTACGTTGTGGTGATGATGCCACCCGTTCTTTTTTATGTTTCAAGTGGGACTTGAGAACGATTAACAAAAAAGAGTCTTCAATCTTGATCACTGGAATTGCGCTTTCCAACTATAGTTCCAGGAGAGAGAATAGAATATGATTCTATTACATTCAAATTGACTCAAATACGGAACTCAACCCACCATAAAATCAGCTTCAATTAAGTAATTGGAAGCTTTACAAATTATTATTATTATTATTATAAGAAAACTACAGGCTGCGGATAAAATTTATATCCACATCTATAAAATACTATTTATTAAAATAGTATTTATTTTGTTTATGTATTTTTATTTTTTAATCCCATTATTAAATTTTTCTAGGAATTATATTTTATAAATTTTTTTTGTTAGGTTATTTACCGGTTTTATGGATTTGATTTTTTTTATCTCATTTGTAACCTTTAAATTTATTGAAAGTGGAGCTTTCAAATTTTTTTATTTGTTTTTAATAAATTTATTTTGATCTCATAATTCAAGTTCTAGATTTAACAAGTTAGCTTGAATTAACTTGAGTTATTATTTTTTTTTCTAATTGAATTTTAGTTAATTTATCCTTCAACAGTAGGTTGGTTAAAAATTAAGTTTTATAATTTTTTTTATTTTCTATAAGATTATCCTGATCTTATAACCTAGGTTGTAGATTCGGCAAGGTAACTTGGGTTAATTCTATTTATTTTTTTTAGGTTTTTTTAATTAAATATTTTTTAATCAGACTTTCATAAATTTTTTTATTTGTATTTTGTAGGTTTACCATAATTTCTTACTTAAATCATGAGTTTGGTAATTTGACTCGATTTATTTTTTTTTATTTTTAATCCATCCTCTAGCAACTCATTCTTTTTTTTATTTAGTTTTTTTTTACAATTTAATCCTTTAATATTTTATGAATTGAGATTTTTGCTTCATTATTTTTTAGAATTTGTTTTCTGTAGGGTCAATTGCTGGCGTATTACTAGGATTACAAGTTTTGAAGGTTAGAACGAGTTGATTCTTATTATTTTCAAGTTCTTTTTATAAAATTATTTTTAATTTCATCCTTCAATATTTGATTGATTGATAATTAGTATTCATGTTCTTTTTTTTTCACTTTTTTTTTATGTAGTTATCTCAATCTTATGATCATGGTTGCGAAGTTAGAAAGTTAATTTGGGTTGACTTAATTTTTTTTATTATTTTTTTAAAGATAAATATTTTTTTCTAGTTTTATCCTTCAACACTAAGTCGTTTAATAATTAAAATTCATAATTTTATTTAATTTGTTTTCAACCAAGTTACCCTAATATCAATTGTTAATATTGATATATTAAATCAATCTGGATTTCACCGCTTCACCTATTAAATTTATGATATGAATGATGGACTCTTCACTTAGTTGAATTTTGTGAATGGGTATAAAAACTTTTTTTTAACTATTCTTTACTTAATTATTAGATAATAAAAATAAACATTTAAAATTAAGCACAAATCAAGTTTAAAATTAATTTAAAATGATTAACTATATAAAAAAAACAAACAATTTATGAGAATAATTCACAGAGCCTGTAAAAAAAATAGTGAAAGCTAAAGATCACATAGATCCCTCTATGCTATCGATATTTACTGGACCCTAACACAGAAAGACTCCATTTCCAGTCTTTGCAGTGCAAGCATCGTTGTAATACCTGAAAAATCACAGAGCATCAAATAATTAGTTCATGTTTAACATATATACAATGTTGCTTATTTCGAGAATAATTCGTTCATGTGTAATTAATTAGTAGCTGGAGATCACATAAAATTATTAATTAAATTATGTTTCTGGAGATCAAAATTGTTTGATTAGTTGGTATAATACAAACCCTCATTAATTATATATGATTAACGGCTACTAAAGTGAATTCTTCTAATGTGATCTGTTTGATTCAAATAGGATCAAAATAATCATACATTAGTGAAAAGACAGCTTCTCATCCATAGTTTTCTAGATGCGATCATACAATGTCAGCAGCAGATCAGCAACGCCTTCTCCACTGTAACAGCACGGAAAATCAGAATATTACTACATTAAATCTAGAACGAGAGTGGATTTCATAGAGCAGTTAGGAAAGCTAAGAAAAACAAAGAATCTAGGGAGGGATTTGGACATGCCTAACTGTGCTAGTAGGTAGAATCCTGACAGCTTCTACTACTTTCTTCATTAACGCAGTTTTAACCTGGGATTGGAAACCATAGATTATAACTCGGATGAGAAAACGAATTGAGAAATCACTCTGTAAAAAGATGGTGAAAAGTAGACAAACCTGTTTGATCCTTGAAGATAACTCAGATTGCACCTCAGCCCTCTGCTGGGGTACTGCCCTTGAAATTGGAGTGTTTGGGCACTTTTTCCATCCTAAGAGTTTGTCCACCTGCATAATGCATAATTTCAAGAAAAATAATAATTAGAGGATCAAGAATTAAAACAACGCCCTTTTTACGGAAGAAAAAGAAGATTTTATTCAATATATTCGTTACTAGGCTAGACCTGATCTATTCATAATAGATGAGCCTAGTCCAAATTATTAAAGAGGTTATTAAAAAAAGTAACTGTCTCTTTTAATTATATATAAAGGTACATAACTCATATAAAAAAATAAGTTTTTATTATTAAAAGAACAAAGTTCTTTCTTTCTTTTCTCCCATCTTGATTATCTGCATTGACTTAACAAGATTTAAAAAGATGTTTGTACTGTGGAATATCATTTTGATTCTAGTAATTGAAGTGGTACTGAAGTAATTGATCCAAGAATAAAAAAATGAATTCTCACAAATAAGTTTTCCTTTCCGATCTATATAGTATCAGAGTCATTTTTTTTAATATTACTTTTATGTAGTATATCTATTATTATATGAACGATAGATGTAAATTTTATATTAAAAAAATTACTTTCATTGAGAATTTTGAATTTATAAAATTTTATGAAATAATTTAGTTATAAATCTATTTTTTTATAATTAATTTTATTATCAATTCATGTGTGAATTGATGATGGAAATGAAAATGAAAATTAAAATTAAAAGCTATCATTTTTATTTTTATTTTTATTTTTAATTAATTGCAAATGTAGTAATTAATTAACTGTTATTAAAAAAACCGAATCAACACATCTTTTGAAAGATGTGTGTGTNTTAATAATTATTAATATTAAGAATAATATTAAGACAATTAATATTATTTTTTTGGTTAATATAAATTGTCAAATTATAGAGCAATTTATTTATTGTTAAAATAAATTTTTTAATTTTTATATTTTTTTTAACATATATGATGATACATGCTTTAATTAAATATTAAGTATAATATTTATATGTTTTTGGAATATTTTGTTGTAGTGGATAGGTAATAACAAATGATATCAATGTGGAATATTATTTGTTGGGTTATACCTTTAATCATGATTATATATATCATTAGATAAGTAAACTAGCTATAAGTGATGTTTATGAATTCTACATGGAACATCAAATATTAATTGTTCTCAATTCTCTACCTGAGGAGTGGATGCTGATGCGACTATTGTTGGAATATAGGCTAAAATCCTTAGATTTCAACAATCTCATGGATGAAATGCTGCTTGAGAGGGAACATTAGTATGCCAAAAAGGGTATACAACGCATTAGAAGAAGCACAAGTCGTTTAGATGCTGCTACTAAATTCATTCCATGGTTTAAGTAGAATGAACTTGGAGGAGATGACTTTGATGAAGTAGATGATGTAATTAGAGACCCTATTTATGTGCCTGAAATATAAAAAAAAAATTCTAAAAATTATTATTCTTAATATTGTTTTTTTAAGATGATTTGTTGTTTAATTGTGAACAGAATATTTATGCAGTTTAATTACATTTTATGCATATATATGATAATATATATATATATATGATAATATATGTAACCTAATTAGTGGGAGTTATTAGTTGAAACTAATAATTATAATTTTTCACTTGTTTAAATTTTCAATAATAATTAGACCATACAAATAAAAATTGATTAAGTGTTTAACATTCTTTTCATTTCTATTGTATGTGTTAGATTATTATTTGTTTAATTTAGAATGGAGTGGCAAAATATGTCAATTAAATTGTACTAAATACTAATATTTGTAATTCTTGTCAATAAAGCTTAATATGGTTGCATCTAAAAGTATTATTGTTGATTTGAACCATGAAGACAAACTAAGTGAAAAGAATTACGATGTTTGGCATCGTAAAATTGAGTATCTCCTGGAAGAACAAGAAATGGTGGAAACAATTACACAACCGATGACTAAACCTGAGCAAGAAAACACTACTCAACACAGGCTTGATATGGAAGCATATCAAACCTATAAACATAAGGATCGTGTAGCTCGCGTTTTAATGTTGAGCAGCATAAGAAATGATATAATGCTGCATTTTGAAGGCATTGCTTAGCTCAATTTGTTTGGGATGCAGTAAAGATTCAGTATAGAGAAACCTCCACAACAAGACTTCGTCAGTTAACCCTTAAATTTGATGAGGCAACATCTTACAGTCATGTCTAACATAATTAGTGAATTAAGGGGTGCTAGGCATGAGATAACTGATGAACAACAAATCCAAGCAGTTATCCGCTCTTTACCAAGTAATTGGGAACACATGCGTGTTAACCTTATCCACAATGACAACATTAAGACATTTGGCAATGTTGCTCGTCATGTCGAGCTTGAAGAAGATCGACTTCATGCTGAAAAGCCTATAAATGAGGCTTTTATGTCTGAGACAAGGATGCATGGAGCATATAGCTCTAAATATAAAAAGGGTAAGGCTAAAGGTTCCAAATATGGCAAGAGAGGAATAAAAGCAAGTAGTCATGGACATAAACTCAAGCATGGGAAACACGACGGTAAGAAAAACAAGAATATGAATTGTTTCACTTGTAGTAAACCTAGTCACTTTGTTCGTAATTGCACTAAGTCAAAGGTAATGTTTAACCATAATCATCACTCTGACTTATACAATAGCAGTTGTTTAATGCTTGCTGAATCTATTCCTTTTTGGACCATAGACTTAGGAGCAATTGACCACATATCAAGGGATCGAACAACTTTTATGGAATTTCGTCGAATTCCAAAAGTAAGTAGATACATATACATGGGGAATAATGCTTTCGCTGCTGTGCTTGGGATCGGTACCTATAAACTGGATTTGCAGGGTGGTCGCACACTTTATCTTCATGATGTGCCCTACGCTTCAGAAGTTCGATAGAATCTTGTGTTTGTTCTTAATTTACTCTAATTAGGCTTTAAAATTGTGTTTATTGGTTGTTGTATAAAAATACATCTGGATAATATTTTCTATGATTCTGATTTTGTATTAAATGGTTTTATGGTGTTAGACACTTTTACTTATCCTTCTATAAACCTTTGCACAAATACTCATGTCCTCAAAACCAGCACAAACTCTCAAAACAAAGGAAATTCAAAGTTATATAAATTAATTTTTAAATATAATTAAATTTTAAATTTGATTCATAGTTAAATTAAATTGAATTATTAAAAATCTAATTATATCTTTAAATTTAAATTTTATACAAATTTATTGGATAATTATTTAATTTAATTTTAAATCTGTATTTATTTCTTTGATTTTAAGTACAATAGGGTAAATAAATCTCCAAGTGTCATCTCTAATTCAAGTTTAATTCTTATATATATTTGTAATTCTTCTCGACCAACTTTTGTCAAAACTTCAATATCTGTATTATTATTATTTTATATTTTATTGTTATTTTAAAAGGTTACATTTAGAAGAATAACTCAAAAATATATTATAATAATAATAATAATAATTATTATTATTATTATTATTGATCGGATGACATCAATGTTTGCCATGGGATAACAACATGTTACTTTTTTTTGCTCATAAGAAAGAGTGAATCAAGTTTTTAAATTTTTAAAAATTTATTTTTACTTGACAACACTTGAAAAAAACACTATAAACATTAAAAAACTCATTTTCAATATAAAGCATTCTCTAATCACGTTAAAAAATAAAAATCCAACAAAATAAAAAGATCTCAATCTGATTTTATTTTTTTTTGGCATGTTCGGAGGGAACACCAACTCCATTGAACATTTCCTTTCCAAGATGAATTAATTGATATTTAGAGATATTTTTATTATCAAAATATGATCGGATGAACCCTTTCTCTTGCTTCTTCATTTTCCATTAAATTTCTCTCTACTATCTCAATATTTAGAGACCAAAATGTGAAAAAAAATAAAGTTGAGGACTGAAACTAAAAGAACAAGGACCAAACATGTATAAATTAAAATTAAGGGATCAAATTAATTTTTTCCGCTTTTTATTAATAGCACATATGAAAAAAAATTGTTTTTTTATCTGTGTTAATTTTGATCCCTTTTCTTTTAATTTTTTTAACAATAACCTAAATTCTAATTTTATAAAATTAATTGTTAATTTAAAGTTTGATTATAATTATAATTGTATAATATTAACGAGTCCAAGGCTTATGACCCGAATATGGGGCAAGAAGTGGACACTCATAATGATGTCAACAAATTCTCGGGGAACCAAGGCAGGATTTCCCTTAAAACGAGCATCATGGATACCTGTTATTTTTTATTATTATTAATATAAATATTTGTGCCAGCTTGTTAATATCTTAATTAATTTTATAGATTTTAAAATTAATAACTAAATAAACCTAATAATCATGTTTTTTTTGGGTACAAATACGCTCGAGATTATAGATACTTGTTACTTGCTAATAAGGGAGAGCCACGTTATTTTCAGAGCCAGTCAAAACTATGTCCAATACAAGGCGTTAAGGTAGTTGAAGCTCAGAAGACATGTGCAAAGGCGACGTGGGAATTAATGATACAATGACAAGAGATTTTATATTTGATTAATGATCAAAATTTGGTGGATCTAGATAAATCTGGAAGTGAATCGAAGCGAAGGTTTCTATTTCAGGTCCTTCTAGTATCACCAAGCGGTCGTGATTAAATTGTACAGGATTGGCGCAGTTGGGTTAAACCATTTTCTTTTAATATAAAAAAAATTCAAAAAATAATAATTTTTTTAAATAAAAAAATTTAATATTCGAATCATTTACTTATTTAGATTCAATAAATTTAATTAGTTTAATAATATGATAAAAAGATTGATGACAACAAGAGATAATTCAAAATAATAATAATAATAATTTAAATTAATTTGGATTAATTTATCAAATGAATAACCTTTTATATAAAATCAGGATAACTTTTAAAAAAAATATAAAAATATAATAAAATTTAATTTTTAACAAATATAATATTAGAGGATGTAATTAAAAAAAATTAATTACAAAAAAACATAAAAAACTTAAGTTAACTTGCACTAACCTTCTAAATATGCGGTCTGAATCTTAAAATTAGGATCATTGTATAAAAAAACAAATGTAAAAAAATTATTAAATTAAATCCTTGAAAAATAAAATATTGAGGGACAAGATTAAAAGAAAATTTTCAATATAAAATATCTAATATAAAACAAACAACAACCAAAAAAATAAAGAATAAACTTAATATAAAAATTAAATTAAATTAAATATTGAGATGATAAAATTAAAAAATAAATTCAATTAAGAAAATTATTCAAAGAAAAAAATAGCAATTAAAAAATGACGACAAAATCTAATAGTAAAAAAAAACTAAAGAATAATGAAATCATAAAAACATAATAATTCTAAAAACTATGATAAATAAAACAAATAACAATGATGATCAAATTTTACAAATAAAAATACTGAAGTACAATGAAATGAGAAGAAATAATTTAATCTAATAAATTATTTTAAATAAAATAAATAATAATTAAAAAAATATTAACCAAATACAAAAAAAATCAAAATAAAAAGTTACTTTGAAAATTAAGAAGGTGAGGCATATAAATCAAAGAAGAGAAAAAGAAAAAAAATATTACTAACGCTAAATTAAAGGTCAGTAAGCTGCATGTCATGCTAGAAATAAAGGGTCTTTTAAGACGATTTTAAATATATCAATACTAACTATTTTTTACTATTATGAATTGTCGTACGCACCCTTTAAACACAACAAGAGTGATAAATATATTGATGCGTGCAATGGACGTGTTATTAACTTTTACTTTTAAAATTATTAAAATATCAAATTGTTTACTACGATGAAAATGTGAAAAAACTTCTAAAAATAAGTTAAAGAAAATTTTTTATGAGGATCATTTAGTTATTTTATTATATTTTAAAAAAATAAAAACTTGAAAAAGACCTTGAGTGCTACTTACATATTTTTTTTTAAAGATAATTTAATTTTTTTACCTTTTTCTAAAGGTTAAAAAATAAATATATGCTATTAATTAATATAATAAATCTTATAAAAAGACTATATTACCAAAATAGCTAAACCATTGATTTTTTTTAAATGGGTAAAATAATAATTACACGGTAATAATAAATTGTGTCTTAAGTATAATAGTAAAATTGCCTTGCCATTCAAAATTACACGGTGATTTTATTGAGGATTCAACATGCACAAGTAATGCTGAGGAGTTTTGAAAGCAGATGCAAGCAATTGATAAATTATCCGACACACCCAACATTATTCTACTAACGGTATTTAATTAATTAAATTGTTTTATATTACTGTTATAATTAACAAGATCCTTTTACTATTCAGTCAATTTACAATTAAGACCCTCGTACTTGTGGTTTGTTAAAGGTGTGACGTGGAAAACTTGGATGAAACCAAGCTGGACAAACAAAAAATATTTTTTTTATTAATTTTCTGGATTTTTAAGATAAGAAATTAAAAATGAAAATCCCAGTTAACAACCCTACTCTGCTCGTAAATAAGCTATTTCTTTTTTTTGGTATTTGTAAATATAGTTTTGGTTTTTATAAAGTTTTTTATTTAAAAATATATTAAAATAATATTTTTTATTTTTAAAAAGTTATTTTTAATACTAGTTTATTAAAATTATTAAAAAATACCAAAAAAATTAACTTAAAAAAAATTAAAATATTTTTTAAATACAATACCAATAAAACCACGGAGCTCCACCTTTTCAAAATCATCAAAATTACATGATTGATCAACGTCATATCATTTGCTTATAATAAAAAACAAATTCATGGATATCATTGGTATAAATTAATTCTTTTAAAATAAAAAATATTTTTTAATATATTTTTAAATAAAAAATACTTTAAACCATTATTATAATTACCGACAGCCCGGACGATGCGGGGAGAGAGAGGGGGGTGATATTTTCTTAAAAATATCAAGAAGCTGATAAATGCCTAGGGTAATTTGGGAATTGCAGGCTTTAAAAATTAATTTTTTATTCATCGCACTTTTCTGCATCCAAATTTGACAGTGACACGTAACAACATCCTTCACAACATCAAGTTATGAAGGTCTTGATTATAAACGGCATGTTTTAAGGATGTCGTTTATAACTCTATGATAAACGAAGCTCACTAATAAACACCAAAATTTAAAAATAAAGTACAGAGAAACATTAACTTTTTTTTTTTTTCGAATTCGAAGTAGAAGACCTCAATTGATTTGTTGTGCGGTCCAGATTTGTAGGCTAATGATGTTTTTCCAAGATCATTAACTACTCAAAATGAATGGGTTTTGATCAAACAAGGATTGGCGCACAAATAACACGTGTAAATTCAATGTTAATTCCATGCTTACACAAAATTAATCAAAAAGAAAAAAAAAACAAATCAATGTCTCTGATTTTATTGCATTGAGGTCCAAAAAAACAAAATTTCATTCATCTCATCAAAATTCCCTAGAATTCAGGTTATAGAAAGTCTGGTACATGGCAAATTCCTGTACTCTTATGCCCATGACATGCTTGGAGGAGGACCGGAGGAGAGAAAGAACCCGTAAACCCATGAACTAAATCCTTCCAAAGCAAAATTGGATTTAGGTCAGAAAAAACAAAATCCCATTCACCTCATCAAAAGTCCCAAGAATTCAGGTTATAGAACGCCTGAGGCATGGCAAATTCCGGTACTAGAACGCCTAAGAATCGTAAGGAGGAGAAATCAACCAGTATCCTAACAGTAACAACGGTAGGGCGAAAAACACAAGAGAGAAAGCCACATACCCATGCCCATTCCCATGAAATGAATTTCTTAGAAAACCCATAAGATACTTACCAAAAAAAAAAAAGAAAACCCATAAGGCCATGAAACTCATTACTGTTACTACTGCCCAATACTACCGTGTTCAATGGCTCAATATCTTCTTCGTGCACATCCCCTGCACTTTGTTCCAGATTTATCTCTTGTTCAACTTCCGCAACTTCACTGTTGCGATTGTCATCCCCACCAGATTGCAAATCTGTCGCATGATCGCCCTCCTGAATTACGGAGGAAGAACTTACAGGAGGAGGAACAATGTCACCAATGCCAACATCATCCATAACTATTCGATTAAACGGAGGGTCGATATGACATCTCTCCAAGGCCAATATTAATAGGTCAATGTCATTGTGGAGATTTTCGTTGTTATTCATGGTTGTCAAACGAAAGAAGTTCGCCTTCAATCAAGAAACAGGGGTTGCTGGGTTCCAAGAAACAGGAAACAGATGTTTTTGGGTGTGTCTGTCTTAAAGATTGCAATGTGAGTATCTTAATGGGAAAAAGAAAACAGGTTTTCTTGAGGGAGGGGACAGCAATGTTCTGTTCGAAAATCAAAAGAAACAGAAGTGGAAAACAAGGTATAGAATGTGGAGGCAGATAGAGAGAGAGTTGGGCGCAGAAAAAGGCGTCTTTTTCAATAAGGAAACGAAATATGGAAGTTTGATTTTTTTGAAGGTCAAAACAATGGGTTTTATCTAGTTCAGAGAGTTGGGCAGAGAGAAAAATTGGTGGATTATATCAATATGGAAATGAAAGCGCAGTTGAACCAAACTCTTTTTTGAGCGAGCTGGGAGAGAGCGCGAGAGATGTTATGTGTAGTGAAGAGTAAATGTGAAGACAGAGAGAAAGAAATGGCTGTTTAACAAGGAGACCAGCTTTTTGAACACAACGTAACTTCACAAGGAGCCCAAGATTTATATCGAAAACAATGTCCCTGACTTCATCTACAATTGATAGGAGTTGATATCTCATATCCTTCAGTATATATGTTATGCATAGCATGTTGTCTCCACAGGATTTTTGCTAGGCTCATAACGAACCAGTTTCTATGCAATCCATACACTTAAGACCAATTTTTTTTCCTCGATCTTCTGTAAATGGTGCGAAAACTAACTCACTGATGCAGAAGAAGCAAATAATGGAAAGTGTAGAGAAAGTTTGGAGATGCCAAGACTTGCAAATTTGAAGAACAACGGGTTGTGTATATAGCGAAAGAGTAATCTGTTGAAAGGAAACTAAAATGGGTTTTCAAAAGTAGTCAAGGTAACCGTTATGACCAGGTAGTTGATGCACATATGTGCATGCAAGCTGGGGACGGATGATAAGATGCAGGTATTGGGAAATTGAGGATGGAAACTGGTTTGAAAGAACTCAGTGCATTGATGAAGTTGTTTGTCAAGCATATTGGTTAAACTGACGATGAGAACTTTCCGATACAACAAATTGCTAAGGTTCTTGGAACTCCTTGTGTCTATGCATGAACATAGCCTTCTAGGGTGAGGAGAAAACTGGTAAGCTGATTAAATTTAAAAAAAAAATGAAAAAATCAAATCATAAAAAAATTCAATAAAACGGATTAGAATATTTAAAAAAATTATTTGATTGAGTTTAGTTTTAGTTTATAAATTTAAAACTGAAAAACTTTAACCAAATTTAACCAATTTTGTTAAAAATAATCAAACCAAGCCCTATCAAAAAACCAAACTAAACCAAGCCCAAATAAAAAAAAATATCTCAAAAAAATATAATATAAAATAACCAAACTAAATGAAATAAAATCAAAATTAATTGGTAAATTTTTAGTTTTTAATATAAAATAACTAAAATAAAATTGATTTGGTCTTTATATAAGGTCCAATCATATTTTTCTCCTCAAGGTACATGTCGGATATATATGTGTGTGTTTATTAATGGAGATAAAAATCATTCTTGTTTATATTTTTTTTTTGAGGTAAAAATAATTGATATACATGAACATTTTTTTAAGGAAACAAAATACAGGGATAAAAAAAATGAATATATATATATGTTTATTGATGGAGATAAAAATCATTTTTGTTTATATTTTTTTTTAGGTAAAAATAATTGAGATACATGAAACTTTTTTTAAGGAAACGAAATATAGGGATGAAAAAAATGAATATATATATATATATATATGTTTATTAATGGAGATAAAAATCATTTTTGTTTATATTTTTTTGATGTAAAAATAATTGAGATATATGAACCTTTTTTAAGGAAACGAAATAGAGGGATGAAAAAATGAAAGTTTGTTTCCATCGTTGTCCTCGTAAACTTTATAATATTCCGATAACTAACCCTAAAAACAAAACCTTAAATGAAATGCCATCTTCCTTGACACCATCAACAATGCTTAAAATCTGGGTATAACTTCCTTGACACCATCAACAATGCTTAAAATCTGGGTATAACATTTTCGCCATTGTCTTCATGTGTTTCTCGAAGCAGCTTAGATTTGTTTGCTTTTAGTAATTATGATCCGACTTATCTTTTTTGACTTGCGATCCTTAAATATGATCAACTACAAAAGGACCAAAAAAAAAAAAAAAGCACCTCCATGCTATAGATCTTTACTGTACCCTAACACAGAAAGACTCCATTTCCAACGTTTGCCTGTTGTAATATCTGAAAAATCACAGGGCATCAAATGAAAATCAGAATAGAACCGAAACTACTAAGCGGTGTATATTTTGGTACCCAGTTGATTTGATTTTTCGACCCATATTTGTTTTCGAGAACTAAGAAGATGATATTGAGGTTACTTGTTTTTAAAAATCTATATCATTGGTTTAATATTTAAAAAAAAACACTAAATATATTATAAATATTTTTTTGGGTAACTAATTATTATCTAAGTTAATTTATATGCATCTCAATTAATATTTTTAAAATTTTAAAATTAATAATTAAATAAGCTTTTAATATTTTTTAGATTTGTGGCACTCGAATTAACAATGTAACCTCTAAAAAATAAACTAAAAACCTGACAAGTTAGACTACATCTCATAGAGTTAATATATTCCAATCTTATTATTTGTTTAGGAATGGTAGTGATTTTTCTAATATTGTATATTTTTTATCTGATCCGATATTAGCTTATACATCAATTGAATTTTTGTTTCAGCAATGTTAAAGATATATTTTTCATTTCAATCCGAGAACAAAAAAATTTCTTGTTTATACTTTTTTAAAAGCTCTCATGGGTCAAAGAAAAAGTCAGTCAAATAAAGGTTATTAATCCTTTCATGGCACAAACAACCTCTTAGTCTTTCCCCTCCCGTTTCAGCAAAACTTAAAACTCCATTTAATGCCTGAAAATTGCAAATAAAATGTGAAGAAATGAAGATAGTTATTAAAGATGATCTGTTAAAAAATAATCTTTTCAGATAGTTATTAAAGATGAATCAAATTCAACATTATTGATCAACAATTTGTCAAAATAAAAAATAAAATAATTAGAAAGCAAATAAAAATTTTTAATTGAAGGGTTAAATTGAGTTGAAAATAGCTTTTAAAAAATAAAAAATAAATCAAAATAATAAGGATCAAATTAAAAAAAATAAAAACTTTACTTGAATGATGAAATTAAAAGTAAAAAAAATAACAAAAGTGCAAGGTGAAAACATTAAAAATTAAAAGAATAAGGACTAAAATAAAAAAAACAAAATATATATAAAAAATATAATTGAATGACTAAATTAAAAAAAAACTTACATAAAAGAATAAGAACAAAATAAAAAAAACTAGAAAAACAAAAACTAAAATTAAAAAAACAAAAAGGATAATCATGCACTTTATTTAATAGAAAAAAATAAAATAAAAAAACCACCAACAATAATCTAACCACCATACATCACACCATATAAAAAAAGATATGATATTGAATTCATTAAAATGATGGAAGGTCAGATTTAGCAAACGAGTAGCGTCACATTCACCGCTTAAATAATATAAACACTATTTATTGTAACATTCACCGCTTAATATAAATACTATTTATTTATTAATGCGTGTGAAGTTTAAAAACAACAAATATGATCTTATTTATTAAAAAATTAAAAAGTTAAAATAAAAATATCAAAAGAACCCTGTGACCTTTATAATTACTTAAAACCCCAAGTGAAAGTACAAAAATGCCTCAAAATGCAAAACTTATTATGTATTTTCTATGGCAAAAAAAATACTTTAATTGTACATAAATAATTAAAAAAAATCCCCAACAATTTTTTAATTCTAGAGATAAAAAATATTTTTACTGTATAAAATTTTATAAAAATTCAAAACAGTTTTGTGCAATAACTCTAAATTTTAATGATTTTGAGGGTATCAAATTATTTTTAATGCTAAAAAAAAAAGATAACTCTGAATAATTTTTTAATAACCAATAAATCAATAAAAAAATCAAAATATCACCATCCATGAGGTTTCATTTTTTCCCACTCAAGAAAAAATAATAATTTTACTATAACAATTTATAATAAATTATATCCGATACTAGAGTAAAACTTTCGAGTTTCTATTAATACTTATTAAAACCCTGAACTGGTTCCAATCCACCAAATGACCGAGGTCGAGTATTTACCACCTGATGGTGGCAAATATTTTTGCAACTGCTGTTGATTACCAGCTCATAAGTGGACTGCTAGTACCATATTGATTTCCTTCATGTATTGACCATCTCTGGTTTAAGATGGTCAAGATTACATATTTAGTGTGTTTACTTCAAGATTTTTGGATTGTCTAAGCAGATATTTGCTTATTCTAAGAGCAATATTTCCCTGATTCAAATAGGATCAAAAGAATCATACATTAGTGAAAAGACTTCTCATCCATAGTTTTCTGGATGCGATCATACAATGTCAGCAGCAGATCAGCAACGCCTTCTCCACTGTAACAACATGGAAACTCAGAATATTACTACATTGAGACTGAAAGGAGAGTGAATTTCATAAAGCAGTTAGGAAAGCCAAGGAAAACAAAGGATCTAGGGAGGGACCAGGACATGCCTAACTGTGCTAGTAGGTAGAATCCTGACAGCTTCTACTCCTTCCTTCGCTAACGCAGTTTTAACCTGGGGTTGGAAACCATAAATTATAAAAAGGATGATAAAACGAATTGAGAAAACACTCCGTAAAAGATGGTGAAAATAGACAAACTTGTTTGATCCTTGAAGATAACTCAGATTGCACCTCTGTCCTCTGCAGGGGTACTGCCCTTGAAATAGGAGTGTTGGGGCAATTTTTCCATCCTAAAAGTTTGTCCACCTGCATAATTTCGAGACAAAAAAAAAAAAACAATTAGAGGATCAAGAATTAAAGCAAAGCCCCTTTTGCTGAACAAGAAGAAGACCTTATTCAATACAAGGACGAAATCCTTGTGAAACAATCTCAAGAGCTTGACTGATTCAATTATTTCATGATCGACCCCAACAGCAATGTCAAGAACTAAAACAGGAAGATCACATGAAAGCCATGCCCGCAGACGCTTATTAGAATCTGACTCAACAGCGGAGATATCAACGATGAGTAAACCAGGAAGATTGATTGATAAAGGACCATCCACTTCTCTCTCTTCTGCTGCTGCTGCTCTCTCCTCTATGTACTTGGCTGGAAAGAAAGCGGCACTCCTGCCACCATGATTTTGCTGCTGCTGCTGCTTCTTTATATCATCATAGCTTCCCATATATTCCAACAATTTGGTTTTCCCACAATCTGTTTGACCCATAATACAGCAAACCGGAACCTTCTCAACAGACATTGTCGCTCCAATTGCCCTGATGACGTGATTGATGGCTTTAGTTCTATATATATATATATATATAGAAGAAGGAAATTCCGAAGTGAAAATAGGAAATATATAGAAGAAGGAAACTGACTATGTATTTCCTTTTCCGAAGTGCTAAAGGAAGAGTCCCAAAACAAGAAGCGGTGTGCTTACAGCGGCGATGTCACAAGCCGGTTCGAGTCCTGTCCCTGTCTAAGAACGTCAAGATGATGGATGTGGACAATTGCAGGACGTTTTTGAAGCTCATGATCACCGGAAATTAAATAAGAAAGGAGCTCTCTCTTCCGTTATTCCTGGTGACCGTCAGCGTCACCAATTAATTCGTAATTATAAGACATATTTATATATTACCGCCATTGTTTTCTTTTTATCTATCCATTTCTCAAGAGAAAAAGAAGAAACAATTTGTATTTCATTGTGTATTTTATAAATGATAAATATGTCATATTCTGTTGCTCCAAAAAGATTGATTGACTTTCTAATTCCGTTCTTCTCAAAATTATTTTCCTACAATATTCTTAATTAATTCATATTTTTGTAACAGATCTACAATTACAAATGCAGTATCTTAGAAAATGGCAACCTGGCGTATCAATTAATGCCATTCATAATCCATACAGAAAATCAAACATGACATTCACTTTTGATTGGGAAAAAAAATGCATTTAATCTTTTTGATTCTATAAAATAATCATTCAGAAAAATATGCCATGTTTATCATAATCTTAAAACTTGATGATCATTTTATGAATAAGTTGAACATATCAATGTTCAACTTGGAAAACATGTTAAAATTTAATATATTCTTAAAAATATCTTTACATTATTATTAAAATAATTATTTTATTATTTTTTAGGTGAGTTATTAAATAAAAAATTAATTCAATGATTTTTTTATTTAACGTGAATTTAATCGACGAGCATGATATAGTGTTGATATAAAAGAATCGAATCTTAATTGTTTCAATTATGTTCAGAATATATATATATATATATATATATATATAATTGTTGCATATTGAAATATTGCATTCTCATGAGAAGGTAAATCAAAATTGATTCATTTAGAAAAGCAAGAAATTAGCAATACAAGTAAAAGATGATATATTTTTATTTTATTTTTCATCTATACAGTAATAATCAGGTGATCATTATGATTAATTTACTTTAAAAAAATAATATTTATATTTACATAATTCAGTTACATAAAATAAAATAAATTCGACATGGAAAAAAAAACCTTATAATCAAACTCAAGATCTCTTTTCATTCATTATTTCCATAACTCAAAATGTTTCTTCTAATTTTTTCATGTTGATATTGCATTAACCATTAAAAAAACATGGTAATGTGCCATAATAAATTTAGAAATGAATTCAAAAGGCAACTCGCAATAAAAACTTTCATTTATCTCTTCTTTAGTAAAGGGATTGTTTCCATTTGATTTCCCAACAATATTGATTTTTTTTTAATCTACTGATGTGATGATGTGGCATATTAATTAATAAAAAACTAAAATAAAGCAGGATTTTAATGTACCTTTCCTTAAAAAAACACTATTCATTTGAATAGTGTTTCCCCTTCATAAAAACCCTTTTTTTTCTAATTTATGTTTTTTAATTTTAATTTTATTTTTTAACGTTAGATTTATTATATATTGTACTATATTTTTTTTCCATTTAGTTTTTATTAATTTATCATAATCCTATAGTCGGGACCACATATTGTTTTTTTCTTTTTTAATTAATTTTTTTATTAATTTTATCTTATAATATTAGATTGATTAAAAATTAAACTTTTAAATTTGTTTTGATTTACTTTTTATGATACTATTTTATATTTTTTTAATTGATTTTTTATTTAAATTTTATTTTTTTAATATTGAATTTATTAAAAATTAAGCTCGAGGACAGGATAATATGTTCTGCTCCTTTGCTTTATCCTATATTAAAATTCCAAGGTCTGAAATCTGCTCAACTTCTAGAATACAGAGATGGTTATGTCCAAAACACAGGGGCATAATTGAAAATGATTCTTTTAACATTTGGTGCACAATATGCATAAGAAATGGTCTGTATTTTAAATGCCAAGCCTAATTGGGGCAAATTGTCCTCTGTGAGGATATTTTTCTGGTGATCAGAAGTGACCAACACTTCCTGTAATGGATATAACAGGAGTCTCAACAAAGAACTCATTACAGTTGCTCAAAACTGCCACTCTCACCTTGCACAATGGCTCATCTAGCAAACTTCAATGTTGTCACTGAGACCCTTCCAGCCACACCAAAGGTTACCAACGTGCAGAAAGCCTGAAAAAGGATGAAAATAACTGGATTGTTTAGCAATAAGACGATTAATCTTCAAGAGAACTCATTTCAAACCACAATACTAGCTTTAGGCCTTGCTTCAATAGCTCCTACTAGAAACTCCAGTACTGGCGTCTCTCTCGCAGAGGACAATTGGTTCTCATTGTATAAAAAAGAGTTGCTTGAGTGTAGAGTTCTGACGTGGTTGCTGCTACCATTGTTCATTGTTTATGCAATGCAGAACTTGCAAATGAGGAGACAGGCACCCGTTCTTTTCCGGAGAAGGGAATCTAAATAGCGAATGTTGCGTTGAAAGGAAGCATGCGCAGGGTTAAGAGATATGCCTTCGATCGCCTGGCTCTGGAGGACTTGATAGGACCAGACACCCTTAACTGTCAGGAAGTACTTGAGAATCAAGTCCACCTTCATGTACTACGATTTCGACAAGATCATCTCCGCAGTTCCGGTCAGTGATAAGCAACCTCTTACTGATAACAGATTGTTAGAAAATTTTGAAAAGGTAAACCAATGGTTCCATGCACATAAATTTCGCCACTTGATTGCTGAAACTTCCTTTTATATGAACTTGAACTTCGAAAGCTTTATTTGCACTAATTGTTCAGCTTCTGATTCATTGACAGCTTGAAGATGCATCAAGGAGGAAAAACCTGTCTGATACAGAATCAAGTTATCGAGACACAATAGTACTCCTGCAAGATGTCATGCAACAGAATCCAATTGATCTGCGGAGTAAATTTACCTATTATCCGGATGGATTCAATGCGAGTCCAGCTTTTCCAGTGATGGAAAAATATATTCACATTACAGTGTACTTTCTATTGATTCCTAAATTGCAATTTAGCCTTCCCACTTTTATTTCAAAATTCTTGTCCATTTACTTTTAGGCAAAAGGCACAGATATAAACTCTAATGCAAGGGGATAAAAGAAAATACGAAGTAGGCAAGTACAATAGTGAATTACATTCTCAATTACAAAAACAATACAACGTAGTTTCACTACACAAGTTACTACCAGCTCATGTTAGGATCACTCTCACTTTCTCAATTTACCAATACCCATGACGGAGATACATAATACTATCAACTCGTGTTAGAATCAGCCCAAGCTCAAGCGAGACTCAAACGACCGCATGTTGGCTTGACGTCGAGGAATACCTATCTCACAAGCATTAACCCTGGATGCAAATCGGAGTGAGCAAAGTGACTCACCCGCTGAAGAGTGATCAGGTGATATGTTTACGAACATCAGTGTCTTTGAGTCTCCACCCAAACATGGCTGAAATAAGATGGAATTGAAGAACAAAAATATCTTAGATCACCAAGATAAACCAAAACAGTGGGAAAGCATGATGTGGAATGATCATGTTAGCCAGGATTTAATTTGAAATGCCACCTAATTACATTTAGCTTCCCAGAAAAACTATTCAAGTAAATTTTCTTGGGATGCATGTAGGTAGGTCGGTCAAACATATAATTCTGTAGCACAAAAGCTCCAAGAAGATATTAATTTATATATCAAAACCTTTTGGCTGACATGATGGCTAGGAGATCTTAACAAGATAGAAGAAAATACTTGATGCAGCATGGAAGAAAAATAAAACTTCATGTAATAGTTTAGTGTGAAGATCTTCGAAGAAGAATTATCCTTACACCTAAGAAAGTTGTTGTGTATGAGATTTTGCTTCTAGAATCAAATAAATAAAAAAGACTTGATCTATCAAAGATAATTCCATAGAAGTAGCAGCTTAAAATTGATCTTCCAAGTCCTTTGAGCTACTTACCTGCAGAAGATAAGTAAGCTTTGAGTGTCTAAACGGCACATGATCCTCCTTCTTTGCCAATGCAAATATAACATTGCTTAAAGATGATAAACTTTTATTGATAGCCTGATAAAAATTGCACGAAGAAAGTAATTGATTACAAAGAGTGAATAAATCATAAAATATTATCAGATCATAATAGTTAATTCACATACTTGGGTTTCTCTCAATCTATCTCCAGTTGAGCCACTCTTAGAAAGACGCTCACTCCCAGCAAGATCAATAAGATTCAAAACACCTTGTACTTGTTGTTCTGTGTTCTAAGGGATGCAAACAGACATTCAATTTAAAGAGGAGAAAAGAAAAGGAACAACATAAAAGACTTTAAAATAAACAAGAGTATTCTTGCCTCATTAACACCAGATATTCGCAATGTGAAAACAAAGTGACTTCTAGATGATTGCTCGTTCATTTGAGTCTTGCCAACGGACCTACAAGAAGCAAAATTTTAATTTGTGGTTCCATGTCCCTGTATATGAGGGGAAAACGAGTTTAAAACAGACAACACATTGTAGTTGTGTGTGCATGTCAAGCAATTTTCCTTTTTTAAGACAACCTAAAGTAGATTGTTTTACCGCCATTTTTTATCCAGAGTAGCAGGTATCAACAATAAGTAGAGTTGCCAACACAAAAAGAAATATGGAGATTCACAAACATTGCAAACAAATACAGTATTGTATAAACATACTAGATGGTTAAAACGTCTATTTTGGTCACACATAACCATATTGTCGAGATTAAAGTAAATAACTTGAGAAAGCTTAAGGAAAATTCATGTTCCAAACTGTACTCACCTACAATGAGATGCCTGATCCAAAAGAAAAGAAACCTCTCTAGTACTGCAAACGTCCACAACAGTAAGATCGGAAACAAGGGTGTTCCCATTGGCATCATGTTTAATTGCATATTGCTTTCCATTACTACCATACTCTGTTCGTGATGAGTCTTTTGTCGACAATAAATCTCGAATTGTTTCATTGTATATTTCCAACATTGATACCTGTTATTGTTGTATAAATAAAATTATGTCGTTGATTCTAACAAAGAAAATCTAATGGCATTACTATTCACCTGCATTTCATATCTCCAGCCTTGGGACTGAAGAGATTGCCTAGTCTGGAATATTTGTTCTAATGACCTGGGAATCAATCCCTTCTGCTCCGGGTTTCCTGATTTGCCCATCATGGTATAAGTTTTACCTGAACCTGTTTGGCCATAGGCAAAGATGCAAACCTGGAAAAACAAAGCTAATCATCTCTTAAGGCAAAAGAAAAGAGAAGTTCAAGATTTCTCTTTCCATCACTAAATGAAAGAACAACTTAAGATAACTTTAGTGCCAATATAACTGAAAAATTAAGAAGGGACAATGAATTGAAACAATTGATTTAAAGTGGGAAAAGCTAATGAGAGCCCTTAGGGCACCCATTCAGCATTATCTGAAAGCATTTATTGGACTTGTTTATTGTTAAATCGTGTTTTAAAAAAAAAAAGAGGAGTAATATTCAAATGAAAGTCAATGATATTAATTAAAAATATAAAATAATTGTTATGTTACATGTTCATGTTTTTGATTGGGAAAAAAGAAAACAATCAAATTAGCACATAAGTGCACACATGCAGTTGCTATTTCCCACATGTGCTCTTGAAATTGCAATAGAAAAGACTTGGTGTTGGATAAATCACCTTATAGCCATCAAGAGCACTTTGAACAAGCTGTGAAATCTCCACAAAAACATCCTCTTGTGATGCATCAGGCATAAAAACTTTATCGAAAGTGAAAGCATATTTTTGCCCTGTTGAGTACATAAACATAACATTAGTTTGAAAGGTTCAAGATACATCAATTTGAACAAGAAAATAATTTCGCAGACTACAAAATGTTCTGTCTAATATTAAGTTATTTCAAGCATACCATTTTGTGTCAATTCAATGGCTCGCCCTAGAGCTTCTGTCGTTGTGGGATAAGATACAACTTCTCCATCAGAACCAGGACTGTCCTCTGATATCAGAGGACGCACTCGACAAAACACACGAATATTTCCCTTTAGTTCCTGCAGCGTAGCAGAGCTTCATAAGATAAATGTATGTTGCACTCAAATAGAAAATAGTTAAGAGACTTTGCGATTACCAATATTGCATTGTGTAGTTTTTTTCGAAACTTCTCTCCTTCAACAATTTTAAGTTCTGCATCTTCTAAGCGGTTCTGTAACTCGCTTATAAGTTTCTTTTGTGCTTCAAATTCAGTTTTTGTCTCAAATACAGATAAATCAGATACCTAAAAAGAGAATAACCCTAAGCATGAAAATAAATCCAAATGACAAAATAAAATAGCTGCAAACAAGAAAATGAAAAATCTCTGGAAAAATAGATAATAATACCCTTAATTTATTTTGGGTAGCCTCAAGCTCATCCTGCAGAGTCCTCAACTGGTTACTCTGGGATAAACATTTTTCCTGTGCATAAATTTAACATGTAAGGAAATATAATTGTAAATGTGTGGGAAGTCAAATCAAGTTTTAAAACAAACCTTCAATTCATTAGATTTTTCAACAAGCTCTTCACAATTAACTACTTCAGCTGTTAAAGTTTGCACTTGCAATAGCAGACCATCACGATCCTCGCTCACCTGTTGCAACTCTGCCCTTAAAGATGCAACTTCATTCACCAGTGTGTCCTTTTGCTTTGTAACTTCATCCACAGATGCCTGATAGGATTATCCATCAATAATAGAGTCAGAATACTAAAAGAAAAGTAGAGAAAAAGTTTTTCAACTATGCTTAGACGAGGTAAAATATAGTTAGAAAACAATGCAGGGATAGTTTACGGACCACATATAACTACCAACATTAACATGCCCCCACTAAGATCAAATGCCATGATTTGACAACCTTTAACAAAGCTATGCAAAGAGGTCTCAAGTTAAAACCTCTACTTTATAACCAAAAAAAAAAATAACAAAAGGCTGTGCAAGAAAATAAGTTGGTACTAACTGAATATCCTTGGACCAGACAAAATCTTATCCAAATGATTTCATGGTCAGAGAACTCAACCTAATTAAAAATTTATGTCTATGATGAGGTCCATTTTAATAGTTTATCCATCTCAAAACCCTTGGCAAAGGAATGTGGATTGTGTACCTTCCCCATTGAATATTGAGAACACTTTCCTATAGCAAGGGAATTTAAGTTAGATTGCTGAACTGGGACAAGCTCACCAGATTTATTCACTGTTTGCTTCTCTATGCAGATGTCAATTCCTGTAATGCTAGGTTTTTTGTCGTCAAAAGTTAAATATAGGCAGACCCATACTTTCAGAACTGCCATCTTTATCCTTCAAGATCAAGAACGTTGGCATTCAAATTTTAACTTTAATGTTAAATGAAAAGCATTTTTCAACCTTCCTTACATCCCACATTACAGATCTGTAAGTCAAGATATCAATATTCCAAACAGCTTAGAATTTTAGGTTGTATAATTTTTCAATTTTGTATGGTAACACCCTTTGAGATGAAGTTATAACATTTTAGCAACTTAAGATATCACAATTAAACTGCTTAACATAAAGAAGCCTCTTTAGTGGAATTCAATTTCCCATGTTTTGGATACATTTTGTTAGTAATGTATATATAATTTGAGTCTTGACTCTGTACATCTTTCCTTCCTAAACCAGTTATATTCACAACATTCTTAATCTTTTGGGCAGCCTTACTTTTGAACAGTTTTATTTCAAGAAAATGCTTCTATCCACAATTTTCAAGTGTTCCTTAGTGAAAACTAGATCTATAACAGAGGGTAAATATTGCTGGCCTACATTATGTAAGTAATAGGTCCAACATATATTGCAAATGATGCTTGAAGCCCAAGTGCATCAATGCTCAATGGCAATCCTGATAACAGAGAGTTGGAACTACAAACTTGTAAGTGTTTTTGTCATGTGTGCAACAACAAAACCAACTAGTAGAATGTTTCTTTCTGTACTCTGAGCTATAAATAATGGTCCTAGCTACCTCATAGGTAATACTTACTAATAAAAGTTTTTCTCCTAACTACTGATCGCTTTCTTCTAAACAAGTGTCTGCTCTTGCAAGCACATTGAATTCAGCTTCCCGACTATCCATTAAGAATAACATTGCACCATGCAGTTAACTAGTGTATGTCATGGGAAATGATTCAACACTTCAACAAGAAGAAAAAAAAAAAGGAAGACCAATAAAAGCTTACTTTGCATGAATTATATTGATCTTGCAATGACATGCATTGACCCCTTAAGGTGCTAAGATTCTCAACTATAGCAGCTTTCTCTTTTTCTCCACGCTTTACATTTTCATGAGCTGTATCAAGATCTGTCTGAAGCTTGCTATTGTAGAGTTGTAAGCTTGAATTGTACTCCTGTAGTAACTTGTACATATCGCTTACTGATGTTATCTGGAGGATTCAACAAAGAATATAAGCACACAAGATAGGTCACTTCTATAAAATAATCAGGACTAATTCAAAAAACATTTATTATGTTACCCTTTGGTTAGCACTTTGAAGCTCTCTTTGAATCTTTCCTTGCTCTTCCAAGAGGGAAGCTTGTGACTTCTCAACAGTAAGTCTGGCCTCTTTCTCTCTGGCAAGAGAATCCAATGCAGCCTGGAGAATCAAGAAAAGAAGAAATCAATTCACAAAGCAGTATTTTATTGGTGAAGCATGCTTAAGTTTTAATTTACTCTTTCTTACCAACTTCTCAGATTCCTCTTTGGAAAGTTTTTCCTGCAGAGAAGCAAGGCTCTTTCTCAACTCCACGATAATCAAACTCAACTCTTCTTCTTTGTTTTTCAGAATCAAATCTAAAATGAACAAAAAGTTCCATTAGCAACCATATGCTTAGTTAGCAACCAATAAACACAAAGAAAAATAAAATAAACACAGAGAAAAATAAGTTAAACAATAATTAAGCGTACCCATTTCAGCACATTTACTCTCTGTAAAATCCAATGCATTTTGCAACTTCTCCTGCTCAAAGAGGTAACCTCCTTCTAGCTCTTGAAACCATTTGATACAAAGCCTTAACCTCTTTATATAATCCATCATGTTTTCACATCTTTCCTACATAACCACCCCAAAGCAACCAACATTAAAACACAATTGCCAATTAACTGTTTTAAAATTAACAGAAGAAAAAATAAAAACAAAAACTTTCACTAACCTTGTAATTGAACTTGTTTTTGTATTTCATTCTCTCATTCAACAAGCCATAAACATCTTCTCTTGTGAACTCAAACCCACCATACTCTGATCCAGCATTACTAGGTGGTACACTATTTAGACCAACCACTTCCTCACCATTTACTACTGAAAACTCATGCCTCATTCTGCCATTATTTGCCGTCCCAACCATTTTTTCTCAAATCCAAGTTCTTGCCACTTATCTACACGCACCTCATCACCAATGTACTTCTAAGAAAATAACAAAAAGAAAACAGAAAAGAAAAAAACATTAGCCCAAAATAGAAAACAAAAATCTAATTCCTCACATGGAGATGAGAACCCTGATTTTTAAACAGTAAAAAAAAGAAGAAGAAGCTTTACATGTGAAGATCACAAATAAAATTCTCTTTAAATACGATGACAACAACAAACAACAACAGAACAAAATATCATTATCTACAAAAAAAGACCAGACCCATTAGTAAGAAGAGCATAAAGAAGGAAACCCACATTTTAGAAATTTGAAAGGAGCTCACTTGTGCAGAAGGATTAGTAGCAGTAGGAATGGATATGGTAGGGGAGTTAAGACTTGAGTGGAGTCTTGTTCTGATTCTTACAGGTCAGTTTGAAGCAGCAGGGGAAAGACAGAGTTTGTGTTTTTTATTATTATTATTATATTTTTTTAAAGAAACCTAGCAGTACTAGTGATATTTATTTATTTTGAGATATATATTAAGGAGGGCACGGTGAGTTTGCTGGGGCCATTGATTGTTTTCAAAGCTACCAACGAGAATCACAAGCGTTGCTTTTCAGAGCAGGAAGGAAATATTTATCTGCAGAGGGGGGGCAGATAATTTGGGAAGGAACTGTGAAATTGGAGGGTTTTTTTTTTTACTTAACAAAAATTATTTAAGTATCTATCATTCTTGATGAAGTCACGGGTAGCGACTTGCCAAAAGTTATAAATGTCAATTGCGATATTGAGTGTGTGATTTTTGAGTAGTAGATATTATTTATGAATTTATTAAAAAAATTTATCTTGAAATAATTTTTTTAATTATTAATTCTTTATCTAAAAAACCATAAGTCCTATAGTTTAAATAATCTTTTTTGCAATATCAAAATATAATTTTTATAAACAACACATAACGGCTTCAATCATAAATAATAAAATTAGACCAACAATTAACATAATATAACATACATGATATTTTATTAAAATTAAATTAATTATATATTTATTTATAATTCTCATAATATATATAAATATATAACTATATTCAGTAATCATCATATTTTATGGAAGGTTTTAGATCACTTATAAATACGTATGGAAAATCACCTTAACTCGTCCAACTAAAAAACAGGTTTATAACACTCATATAGGTGTGAGGAGTACTAATATCACTATAGCTCATGAATGAGCATGGGACACTCATTAATAGGCATGGACACTCGTAGATGAGCGAACATTCCCTATCACTCTCACAATAAGCAATCTTATATTTTGTAAATGTCACTTCAAGACAAATAGTCTTCTTATAACATAAATTGAGCGTAGTAGTGAAATGTCTAGTCTCACATCTTCTTATATGACAAACCATAAATCTAGTATATTTTTTGCATTCAAATTATATAAATAATATATTGATTAAAATCAATTTTATTTTATTATTACCTAAAATAAATGAATAGTGACCTGTGGATGACAATGTCAAATATATTATTATCCAAATTTACTAGATGTTTGATATGAGCATGATCTAATGACCAAAATTATATTAATCAACAGCATAAATTTTAAGTTAGTATTAAAAATGTCATTAATTCTAACAATCAGAGAATTTAAAATAATTATACATGAAGAAATAATAGATACGTCAGTAAGTTATCTTTTTTAAATATATTTTATGTAGTTGTAAGTATATATATGCAAGCACGCCCCCTGGCTGTCATTAGAAATGATCTAAAAATCCTCAATAAAGGTGAAAAAGAACAAAAGTATTGCATTCTAGTAATACTCATGAAAATAAGACCTTCAAACACATGAAATATGTATACTCGAGCATATATAACCAACTTGTCATCAATCATATCTACTAGGGGTCTTAAAATTTATATTCAACCATATTAATATAATGCAATCGCTCCGCTAATAGCACTTGTTCCAATATATGATTATAAAAAGCATGTATGTCAATTGACCTTTCAAGTTCAATTTACATAAAAAAATTATAAGTGTAAATTAAAAAATTTATTCAAGTATCTAATTAAATAAATCAATAATCACTTGTATAAGTAAATAAAAATCATTAACAATAACTAAAAGTGAAACTAGAAAAATAAAGAGATAAATATAAATCAAGATATTTCATCTTACAATATGGTATACTTACTTGTTGTGTATACTAATTTTTTTATTAAATTCAATTTTTCTTCAATCAAATCTTAATACAAATAGACAAACATATGAAATTGATTAAATAAAATAAAAGGAGAAAATAATATTATTCTAAATATATTTTTTTAATTTTTTAAAATAAATTTCATCTACATAAAACATAAAAAGAAATTTATAGATGAATTAGAATAATATTTTCAAAAATCTTATACATTTAAAACAATTTAAAAAAAAACTCTATTGAAAAAACTAAACAAGTAAAATAAAAAATCATAGAGGAGACATATTAATTGAAATATAAAGTAAAAAAAAGTATTTAAAAGAAAATACATGCTAAAAAAGGTATAGATTAAAATAAAACCAAAATTAGTTTTTTTTTAAAAAAAGTTTGTATAGTATAGTTGTCACAAGCACATTTCAAAGAAACAAGAAAAATGAATGGCTTGGATTACGAGCCCGATCGGGCTTAATAAATTGATTATATTTTAATTAGATGATAGAAAAAATATCTAACAATAATAGATGGATAAACTTTTTATATATAAAAAATCATGATAGCTTGAAAATAAAAAATTAGATAAAAAATGAATAAAAAAATTGTTCAAGTTAACACTGGTTAGCATGATGGACATGTATCCTAGGTAATTAGAGGAGAGCCAACTCGTGTTGACTTACAAAACTCATTGTCAAAGTCATAAGACGAGGTCAAGTCAGTAGAAAAAAACTAAAGAAAACTTATTTTTTAAAAAAAAATATTGAACTATGAAATCACTAAAAAAATAAGCAAAACAATGATATCAACCTTTATTAATCTTTTAAACCTATAATTCAAGTTAGTAAATTGAAAGCATAATAGATGAAAAAATAAAAAGTCAATTCTTAACAAATCAAATTCTCAAAGATAAAACCAAAAAAATAAATTACACAATAAAGGATAAATATATATATATATAATTAAAAGAATGATCATGAAAATAAAAATAAAAAATAAATAGAGAAAATTTTTTTTCTAAAGAGTTAAATCAAAAAGAAAAGAACCGTAACAAAAAAGAAAAAAAAGATCAAATAAAAAAATATCATAAGCTTTGATTAGAGGATAAAATTTAAAACCAATAAAACTTTGACAAAAAAAACTAAGAAAAAAATTAAAAATTAAAAGAATAAGATATGAATGGAGAAAGTAATAAATGACAAATTATAATTAAATAATTAAATTAAAAATAAATAATTTTTTTATAAAATAATCAAAAAATAAAGACTGAAATAAAAACACCAAAAATAAAAAGGATTGAGGTGTACTTTTTAATGGAGAAAAAAAAGAAAAAAAACAACCAGTAGAAATAAACTATTCATTCTCCACTATCATGCACCTTTTAAAGAGAAAAAGAATGTAGCGGTATTCTTGAAGACATGATGAAAGAGTAGGTTTTGTCAACCGGAGGCACCATAAACATCGACTAAAAAGCATTCGCCAATATTTTTTAAAATTTAAAAATTAATTATTTAATTTAAAAGGAGTAGAACACCCTTCATAAAATAACAAAAGAAAAACCAAATGAAATGATAAAAAATCCCTCGCATGCCTTACTTTTTCTTGATTCCAAGGGTAAAGGCGTCTCCTTATTGTATTTAAAAAGATAAAAAGAGACAAACACACTTGATCAATATCTTTAATTTTCTTTGATTTTATATGTATTTTAGTCATTTTAATATTTAGAAAAATAGTATTTATTCAAGAAAAAACGCATTAATATTTAAAAAAAATCTAAAAATAAATATTTTATATAGAATAATAATTGAGAACCTTTTCTCTTCTAAGGATGCAATATGTTTTATAGTTTTTTCTTTTTATTTTTTATTTGATTATAAATTGATCTATAATTTTAAATAAAAATTCAAATAAATAAAAATATAAACAGAACATGTTGACACTTTAATTAACTTCATGAGATTGTACTTTTAAATTAAATATGATCAAATGAGAATCGTGAAAGTTATATTTTTAATAAAGGACAAAATAAAAAGAGTAAGATAATTAATTTTTTGAATTTTCAATAAGAAACGTGCTGGTGGGACAACTAAATGAGGAAAAAAATGATTTTTACAGGACAAAGAAGGCGCAAAACATTCAAGTGTAAGGGCAGTTATGCTCAAAATTTCAGTATAGAGGTTAAATAACTAAATTCAAAAATATTAAAAACCACATGTAATTAATTTATTCTTATATAGTTTTCAGCCGGAAATGGAATATGAGCCTTCTAGATGGGGGAAAGAACGCTATAATTGTTAGGAGCTAGTAAGACTGAAATGCCCTTGGTTTTATTGTCATTTCCCAATTTCTTTTAGCTGCCATTCCTGAAATTGCAGCCTTGACTTTTGGTCTTGCTGTGCGGCTCGCCAAACAAACAAGGGAATTTTATTGTGGTGATTGCACAAACAAATTAAAAGAAACTAGGGAATCATTGTAGCATGACATTTTTTTCTATTTATTTTTTCATAAATTAAAATTATTTTTTATTTTTTTGAGTTTAATCCTTAATTGTTTTGTGCAATTTATCCCTTTTAAACTTAGAGTGTCATCTACTTACCTTTTTTTTAAGAAAATGATGGATTGAATATTAGGGGATTAAAGTGAAAATTATGAGTGAAATAGATGGCAGCTTCGAATTTTATTTTAAAAGTTTTTTTTATCCTTTATCTATTTTTGTTTATAAGTGATTAGTTCATTTAATTTTTAAAAATTTAATTTTGATATTAAAGTTCATTTATTTTATTTTTCAATCATTCCATGTGAGAAAAAAAAAGAAAATTATTAAATTTTAGCTTAGAAAAAAAATATGATGATTAAAAACAATTCAAACCACCACCAAAATAATTAAAATTAATATTAATAAATTCTATTTCATGGAGGTAGTTTTCACCTGAGTGTTTTTTTTCCTTGCTCAAGGAGACAAATCTGACAGCGATGATGTTTTTTAATTTAGGTTAATTTTTATTTCTTGAGTTGTTTCTAAGTTATAAATAAATTTATCATAATATTTAGAGTGCTTTTCTAGGTTTTTTAGATAAAAAAATAATTTAAAAATAAGTTTTTAAACCAAAAATACTGGAAGCTTATTTTTTTGCAACCTTTGGTCACTAAATTATTAGAAAGTAGATAACGCATGGTCAGTTATTTTTTTAAAAAAAGAACAAGGCTACCACTCTAAGAAATAAAAAAATAATAAAGACAGGCATTGGCTTGTATGTGTTGGGAGGCTCATGCACTAAGGTTATTTTTTTAATATTTAGGCATGTGAGGTCACAAGACCCAATTATCATATCTCACTTTTTCTAGGATTATTTTTTTTGTTATTTTATATTTGAGTTAAAAAATATTAAATTTAATTAAGTNGGGAGGCTCATGCACTAAGGTTATTTTTTTAATATTTAGGCATGTGAGGTCACAAGACCCAATTATCATATCTCATTTTTTCTAGGATTATTTTTTTTGTTATTTTATATTTGAGTTAAAAAAATATTAAATTTAATCAAGTTTATAAGTCGAGTTACAAATTTAACGGGTTAAAATACAACATTTATACTATTATTTGTTTTTCATGCCTTTTCTACCCTTTAAATTTTTTAAAAAGAAAACATAATTTTATTATTTGTTATTGATAATCTATTTTTTAAAACCAAACTATAATAATACAATTTCACCCTTTTTTTTATATCAATTATCTACTTTTGCAATCTTGACACCACATGTCAATCACAATTTTTTACTTTACTTGTTTTTTTAAAAAATTATATAAAAAATTATTATACACTTTACTTTACTGTTATATAATTAAATGGAATATAATGCTAAGATAAATTTTTTTTATTGAATTCAATGAAGTGTATAACTTGCTTTGTGAGTTTATTTAATTGTCTCGGTTTTTTTAATTTTTTTAATTAAATGTTATTTTTATTGATTTTTCCTTTAATATTAAGTTAATTTAGGATTAAGTTTTTTAATTTATTTTATTTAAGATTATTTTCATGAATTTTGTAAGTCAAATCAGATTAATCTAGATAAATAAAATGGTTTTCTATCTCAATATTATATAAAAATATCATTTAATTTATGATAAAAATCAATCTTTTTAGAAGATATATAATCAATACCTAGATATTTTTGTTTTTAAAAAAAGCTTAATATAACCTATCAATGTACTAATGGATACGAGAAAGTGTTTTGAAGGTTTTTTTTTTGTTTTTTTAGAAGAAAAAAACTTATAATATAAATAAAATTCATGACATGTAACCATTGGTGAGATTTTATTAGAGTGACTTTTCTTAGCATCGATTTTTTACACTTAATAATAATTTGTAATAATACTCATGCATTTGCGAAATGCATAACAGCTAAAATCAAATTACTGTATTACATTTTTCTTAGATCAAGATGCAACCTCTTTGCTAAAAAAATGCTTAGAATTAGAATTGTTTTGTTCTTGCATTGGCTTCCAGCTCTGATTAATATATAAAAAAGGGTCGTTTTATATAATTTGTTCTACCTCTCCTCGTATATTATTATTCATTATAATTAGATTTTTTTTATTTTTTTATGTTTTTTCTCAATTTAAATTTACCCTTCAATACAATACAAGATTTATTAAAAATTATATTTTATAGTTTTTTTTAATTTATTTTTTATAATTTTTTTTAAATTCATAATATAAACTATAAATTTAATATGTTGATTTGATTGATTCAAGTTTTTTTTTTGTTTTTTAACCTACTCGAACCATATTTGTATGGGTTATTTAAATTATTTTTAGTTGAGATAATTTTTATAATTTAATTTTTTTATTAAAAAATCATTAACAAATCTTTATATATATATATTAAAAAAAAGTGAATCTCACCTGCAATATAGTTGAAGTACAAAATAATAATCTAGAACACTCTAAAGGGCTTCAACACATGAAAGGAAAAGAAAAAAAAAAAAAAAAAAGCTGACAGCTTTTACATGACAACACTTTTCCTGGAAGCAATCTCAATACTGGAAAGCAAACCTCTTTGCCTTCCATTTTCCAACTAATTATTCGCACGAAAACAAATAAGTGGCATGATCAACTATTCCATATACACATCATAGTTATTAAAATCTACTTGTTTTTCACGGGTCAACTCACCTGATGATGTGATACCTGAATTTTATTTTAAACTATTTTGAATAGTAAACTAATTAAATCCAGCTAAAAATCAACTGAGTCTATTCCGTTTTTTATTATTTTTTTGTATAAATTAATATTGTTTTTATTTTTATCCCAATTGTTGTAATTTCAGGTTTTATTTAGATGTATCTAATGATTGATCAGTAATAATATAATTTAAAGAAACCTTACAACCTACCTAGTAACCTAGGTCTTGAACCCTACTGTATCTTGACGCAATTTTATTTGAATATTAAACCAGTTAAATCCAGCTAAAAAATCAATTGAATGAATTTCATTTTTTTATTAATTTTTATTTAAATTAATATTACTTTAGTCTATTTTTTAATTCTAAAATTTAAGCATGTCTAATAATTCACAAAAGGATTAGTAATAATATAATTTAGAATAATTTTTTAATTTAATAATCTAGGTTTTGAACATTTGAATCGAGTTTTATAGTTATGATAAACATATTAAAATTAAAAGAAAAAAGATGGATAACCTAATGTCAAGCTACTCTTGTTATGTAAATTAATTAGGTGGCAAATTGGGGAAGGTACTAGCCCTATAATGATATTGTTTATCAATCAAACACGAAAGTCACCTGCATTATCTTTGTTTTTAAAGACGGGCTGGGCAATGATTGTGTAATGCGTGAATAAGGATTGGATAAAGAAGAAGTTGACTGGAAGAGGTATAAAATAGGAAAATATTTGCCTGCCTGCTATCATCAAAGCTCGCAGCTACACAATAACGGAGGTAATAAACGCTTTGGGAACCGCGATGATTGATGTCTTCTCCCCAGATGACATCTCCTCCACTGATTCTGGAAGCAGCATAATTTGCACTCCTCCGCTTCAATCTAGCTGTTGAGATTTTTACATGGAACAGCTTTTTTATTTTTTATGTGAATGGATAGAATTAGCAGAATTTTATATAAAAATTTCTATTTGAATGTTCTTCTCGGGGTTCTAGATGAATGGCTAGAATTTAAAAAATTGAATAGATATTTTTATTGTTTAATTTGTAAAGTTAAATGAGAAAATTTATCCAAGCATTTTTGAGATGTATTTTTTTATATTTAAATTCATAATTTAATACTGAATTTTATCTTGAAAAAATAAAAAAATTTGATTATATAATTGATACAGGGCATGTTTGTTTTTGTGTTCTTTTTTATTTTTTAAGTTATTTTTTTATGCTGTTAAATTGTTTATATATGTTGGTTTTAAAAATAAAAAATTCTTATTTTAATATATTTTTTAATGAAAATAATTGCTGGTATAATATTAAACACTACCAGAATTTTCAAATTATCAACTCTAATTGATGATTAATGTCATCATCATAAGAAAAGGGAAAAACACCAATGTTATATACACAAATAATTTAATAAATCTTGCAAGATTGTCAATTTCCAAAACTAGAAAGGTAGTAAATGAGGCTAAATGAACTGAAGGAGCAAGGAGTCCCTTTCCCGTATCTCTAATAATTAAACTAGGGCACAACTTAGCAAAACCAAAATTACTATAATCTCTTTTGCCACAACTAATGACTGAATGGGAGTGCTGTAATTTTTAATTTTGGATATGTTCTGAAATCATGTTTTATTTAAAAAATATTAAATTAATATTTTTTAAATGATTTTATATACTAATATCATTAAAGAAACTTCTTTTAACATATTTTTAAATAAAAAATACTTCTAAAAATCATGATTATTTAACCAGAATAATTTTCTCTTTGCCTCAAATGGGTGTGGAGAATTTTTCACTTTCTCTATAACAAGAAACTCTCCCCTAGATTTGGCAACATATATAGATAAAAAGAGAGCAAGAGTCCCCATCTCACATGGTGGAAGTAGTTGCTGTATCCATTTGGCTTTTGGTGCTCAGTTCCATCCATGTGATCCTTTTCATGTGGTAACAATCTCTTTTTGGATGCTTCTGCTTTAGCCATGCTCGTTAACATTAAAGAGTGTTACATGGAGTTATGCTGAATTATTTCCCAAGTTGAAAAAACAATCGAATATTCTTTATACCTAATAAAACAATGTTCAGGCATCTTTCTTTTTTATGTTAATAGCTTAACTGTCATTTGCATTTCAAAATAGTTTGTTTAAATTAATAATGTCTTACAATAAAAGAAGTAAATATAAAATGGATAAAAACACATTTAATTAAAGAGAAAAATAAAAATATATACAAATAAATATATTTTGGGATAATTTTAAAATGAATTTTTATCATTTAAAATAAAATGGATTGAAAAACACATTCTTTTTATCTTCATTTTTTTTTTATCTCGATATGCTGACATGCTATCTAGTGCATGTGCATGTGCATGTCTTGTTGCTAGAGCACTTAGATTAGTAAACTAGTTTGTTGCATGTTAATCGCAATGCTAAGAGATTGGTGGCATTTGTCTGAATGATATTTGCCTGTTTATCAAGCAAACGAGGTAAGATCTGCCTTGATTCAGCGTAAAGATGATAAAAACTTCCATCTTCAATCAAACCTCTTTTATTTGGTGTCTTTGAATGCGTGATGAAGCATTAAAGAATGTTAAGTGGAAGAAGTTCTAGAAACAAATTAAAAAGGATCCAGGACTAGGGTAGTATTTTTAGCAATTAAAAAAAAAATATAGCTATTAATGCTAGCCGCTGTGATTTAAGTCTGCATTCAACAAAATGCCCAACAGAGAGAATAAAAGAAGAAGAAGAAGAAGGTTTCTTCGTATAGAACAAGCAAGCATCTTCTCGTGAGTGTGTGTATATTTCCTTTACTTGCTTTTATTATTTTGGATGTGATGTTGATTCTATATTTTATTTGTAAAGTAAAGGGAATTACTCATTTAATTTTGTACGTTTTTAATGATTGATCATTAGTTAACTAACTTGAGAGTTCTCTCACAACTTTTTTTGAATTCTCTTTCTAATATTTTGAGTGTAATAATTTTTTTATTATAAACCATATGAAAAATAAAAATAATTATATCCACCTTTATTTATTATATTCTTATAATAATTAAAGGGAGAAAAGTTAACAAATATATAGTGTTTGATATTGCGGTAAAAATATTGTTTATTTAAAATTAAATTTTTAATTTTTTTAGATTGTTTTAATGTATATATGTCAAAAATAAATTTTAAAAAATAAAAATATTTTGATACAATTTTGAAAAAAATACTTTAAAAAATAATAATTATTATTATAATATAAAATACTATATTAATAATTATTTGGTATTATAGTAGTTTTTATTTTTTGCCCAATCACGTAGAAAAGATAATTTCACTAGCTCAATAACTTTTGCCTTTTGTAATGTATTTTTGCATATAATTGCATTTCAAATCTTAACTTTGTAGAAATTAAAATAACATTTTATATATAAAAGGTTTGTTTTTATTTATTTTACAAGCAAGAATTCATCAAACACATATGTTTTAAAACATATTTTTATAAAACTACTGCTAATAATATGTTTTTAAAACATAATCGCAAAAACCACGGCAATATAAAACATTCAATTAGTCAAAAAGCAAAACCATTTTTTTTTTAATAAAAGAAAAAAAGCAACTCCATTTTTCAAAAAATATTAAGAGAAAAAAAAAAAGAGTACTTTTTAGTCAATTTAACCTCATAGCAATCATAGCTTAGTCAATTTCACTCCTTTGGTTAACCCGTGGGATCAAAATAAAACTTGATACTCTAATTATGTTGTCTGCAGTTTGTGTCAACACGAAGGCTTGTTCACCTATCCAAAATGCCTGCCAGTTTGCTTATTTTCCATGCTTGCTAGGAGCAACAAGAAAAGAACGGCAAAAAAAAAAAAAGAGAGAAAAATTTATGAGATTTACACCACTTATTTTTTCATTTAAAAAAATTAATTTTATATTACTTCAAATTATTTTAATATATTGATTTCAAAAATAATTTTTTAAAAATAAAAAATATTATTTTAATTTATTTTTGAAACAAAATACTTTAAAAAATAATTTTTATCTTCTACTACTCTCAAACATCTCATTAGAGTCCCTGTTTCATTGCCACATGGCAGGCACTATAGAGGGCTGGCTTGTGTTGATTGATAACGTGAAACTAAGTTCTAATTCGGCTTTTATTTATTTATTTATTTTGCTTTTCAGAGAAGGAAACCGCGTGCATGTGTTTATTAATTTATGATGAAATCAGTCCTATAGTTTATAAAAGATAATTTTAAAAGGATATATAATTTAATTGTTAAGAAAATATATTTCTTTTTTATACCTTTTAAATTCAGACCTTGAAAACCACGTGGAGAATAACATAGTCTTAATATTGCTCACGGAATGGATTTAATGTGAATTAGCATACAAAATAATATAAAAATACTTTATAGAAGAGAGATTCTTAGCCCACAATCTAAGGAAAAAATTCGGGCTAATTAATAATGCCAAGTCAAAAATGAAAACGTGTCTTAGGGGAGGGGTTTTCTTACAGATAAAAACTTAATGGGCCTTCTCAAACGGGTCCAAGCCAGCTTTGATTGAATCCACAATCATATTAAGGGCCCATTTCGGGATCCATTAATTCATCTTTTAGAATTTGGAAGAGATTGCTAAAATAGGGAAGAGAAAATGGAGATGCGGGGTATCGATCCCCGTACCTCTCGCATGCTAAGCGAGCGCTCTACCATCTGAGCTACATCCCCTTGATGCTATTTTATATATCAATAAATATATCAATGATTATCACATTCTTGGGTAATGAAAGGAGTGTGAAAGGCAAGATCATGGGCGTACAGTTGGCTCACGGAAGCGTCTTCTTCAGATGGCAAATGGCTTCCCTGATTTAGATTCGAAAGCTATGATTCTATGTTGCTTTCGTTTTGCCTTAAAGACTACTCGTGCCCTACAATGGACATAGACATAAACACAAACATTTGGACGCTTCAACTACATGGAAAGATGAAAGAAAATTTGGAAAAAAAGGCAAGTCAGACATGTATCTGTGTGTCGGATATAGGATCCCGAGTCCAAGCAACATTGCTATGTCTATCATCCCTTCCCTACTTATGTTTGGTTGCTTTACGCTCTTGGCTATCAGTTTGCATGAAAAACCTATGTTTTCTTTAACCAAAGACTGGCCTCTGATTTCAGAGACAATCATTGGATTATGCTGGGATCTTTCCTCAATATTCTTCATCAGCACTCTTGATGACAGTTATAGGAAATTTCAGAAAATAAAGGAGCTTGATTTGGCTTATGTTCGTTTCAACACAAGCATATATGTTACTGCTGAATCCAGTTGCTGATTTATTTTTATTTGTTGATGTTCAGTTTTCATAGTTTGCCCTTCCAGTAATTATTCAAATGCATGACAATCTTTTTGAGACGCTGTTAATTAGTCCTAGTCTTAGCACCTTTCAGGTGAACAGGAGGTAAAGATTTGTCAGGCTTAGGCTTTTGCCTATTGCCCAGTCTTAATGAACCTCTTCCCTTTCTCTTGATTTTTGGCCTGTTTTCTTTTTCTCTGTATGCTAGTAGTGAACTCTGCAGCTGGAAAGAAGATGAACTCTTTTTTGGTTATAATCCACTTCATGCCATCATGATCAGTCTCTTCATTCGTTGCTCGTTAGATCAGATGCTTGTAAGGTGAAAGCTATCCAAAACCCACCATGTGAAAGGAACCTTTGTTTCCTTAACAAGGGTTACTCAATAGTGCTTGCTCATGTTTCAAACATGATCCTTTGATTGGCATACCTCTACTCTCTTATAGCTAAAGGCTCGGCATAAATTATATTCTTACAGGGTTCTTGTCATTTACACTAACGATGTAAGAGATTTCATTATGCTAGGAATTGGGAGTAACATCACCTTTTAAAGTTTCATTTCTTACATTCGCGACTCACTTAAAACTTACAGATGATCAGAAATTTTGGCCAGGATGCCTTTTCCTGGAGCTGGAGGAGTATCAGAATCCAGGGAGCTCTTGGGAATTCTTACTTCTAGAAACATGTCATTACTCACATACGCCTCGGTATCTTTCCAATCAGCATCTCCTGGAAGCTCAAGCCTTCTAACATAACCATATTCCCACCAGTTGCCACTTCTCCAGTCTTTCGTTTTCGACTGATCTCTTTTCGGTTTCCACTGACCACTAATTTCCATGATTTTCCCATGTTCGACGAAGAATTGCACGGTATTATTCTCCAGTCCTGCCGTAACAGATCATAACATTTGAGAAAACTCAAAATCATTCCTTAAAGGGAAAATTTTCTTCAGTTTAAACCTATGGAGTTTTGGCCTTGTCTTCAAGTCTTCTGGTATAATCGTATTTAAGCCTGAGACTCCTTAGGTTTTATTGTTTCCTTGGTTCATAATCATCATTTCAAGCAAAGTTCAGAAATTTTAAAGATGTTCGTGAATTGCTAAGAACATTTACCTGATAAATCAGCTTTTAGTACATAGGCATCATCTGTCTGAAACCAATCAATATTAGTCTTGCCAGAGCTCCGAAGATTAGATAACAAGACATCTGACTCAAACTCCCAAAGTGGAAAGGCATCTGAAGGATCGAAATATTTTCCAAACAACAATGGACTGAACAGTGATCCGTCGCCAAAACTCCCATGCACTACTGGACTTCCCAGGGCAAAAAATCTTTTGAACATGTCCTCACTTAATGAAACACTCCATTTTTGCGGAGTTTGATCTTCTGTATGAACTTCTAGCTGTTTCCAATTTGCCATTACCAACTAGAGCTGAGAATTTTAAGAATTTTTCTTGGGGACAGTTTATACTTCATAGGCTTTTAGACTTCTTATAGTGTGAGAGCAGCCTTTTGAGAAAGCAAAGAACAAATTCCTTGAGAATATTAGGAGGGCTGTAAAGCAAGAAGGAATATATTCCTCACACCTTGTCCAACAGTAAGAAGTAATCGAAGAGCCATGCACCGAAGACATGTGGCTACCCACTGAAATAAGCATGCCAATAAATTATTTTGAAAGAAAGGACCAGAGCTCATTCCGCCTTTAGAAGAGAATCTTCAGAAGTTTTCCAGGAACTATATATACCTTGCTGTCCACTCAATCACAATGGCAGAACACTTCATCAGTTCTTTGTCTCTAACTCGTCACAATCTTGATGTGTTTAAGCGAATGAAAACACTTGGATTTGAAACTCAGACAATTTCTAGAGTACTCCAGGTAAACACCTTTTTGGGTCAAACTGTCATGCTGCTCAATAGTTTTGTATATTTTAA
This sequence comes from Populus ilicifolia, assembly GCA_015708895.1. NCBI lineage: Eukaryota > Viridiplantae > Streptophyta > Magnoliopsida > Malpighiales > Salicaceae > Populus > Populus ilicifolia. The sequence goes on along the minus strand of SRLM01000153.1, from coordinate 2,731,291 downwards.
GCTGAGGAGAAGAAGGATAGTAACTACGATTACTTGTAGAAAAAGGAAAGTAACGCGTAGATTAATTTTTTCCTTGGTCTGCCAAGTTCATGATGCTTCAAGTCCAAGGCAAGGTGAAATAAATGAGTCCATTGGTAGGATCCTGATTCCTGATCACTGGTGAACTATTCCTAACCTTTATTTTGCAGCACCAACCATTTTGGTACTGTTTTTCAGAGACAGGGAAGAGCAAGATATTGGTCTGCATACTGTTTATGTTTTCAGATCAGGCAAAAGAACAAAAGTATATAGCTTTATCATGATTTATATGTTAATGACAACATGATTTGTATGCAAAATACTGTTTTAATTGCATTAACATAGAATTTACGCGGAAATCCTGCTATAATCATATGCAAAATTTGCTTGATCCCGCCAGCTTAAAGTTTGCTTTTGATGCAATTGCTGACTTGGAGATGAAAAATGCTGATGTCAAGAGGAATATTTCCATTGTAATGCCACGCTGCACATTCTTCCTTTCATGCTTACAATTTTCATATCTCTAATCTTTCTTGTTTCAGCACCCATAATTCTACTAACTGCTGTATTTGAGGCTTTATGCATTGCGATGCATCTTCAATGACATCCATGGGAGTTACTTTTCTAAAAGTAGCATTAGTATCTGCTCTATGGATGCTTGAATTTCTAGTCATGAGTAATGGGGCACAGGCAAAAGAGCCCGAACACAAATTACAGATGCAGTTATCTCTAAAGGCAAGGGCTAATCCTGTGTCGCCCCTTCTTAGACAAGCTGAGAGGATAGGCTGGGAGGCATCTGCAGATGGATAGAGGATAAGATAAGATGATCCTGATCAGCTGATCAACACGGCAGAAAAGGCAGCAATTTGACAACTTCATTAGCTTGGAATCAAGCTACCGTGAAGAGTACTGTAAAACTAACAGAGGAAAAGGTCATGTTCATTGTCTTGGTGTGTCATCCTTGGCCTCTTGGTGTGGTTTCTTTCTCTAATCGTTTGGCAAATTTCTTACAGAACTGACATCGAAGTCAAAGATTAGGTCAAATTTATGGGAATTGAGAAGTTGGCCAGCAGCTGCAAATTAGGGAACCAAAGCTTGAACTTCGTTTTGAAGGAAAACATGATTTGAGAAAAAATTAAAATTTAAATGTAGGGAGCTAAAGCTTGGAATTCATCCTTGGCCTTTTGGTGCTCCAAATCGTATTTCTAAAAAAATTAATTTTTTTATAAAATATCAATTTTTTTTGATACGTTAATATTAAAAATAATTTTTAAAATATTTAAAAATTATTTTAATTTATCTTGACATAATTTTTTTTTTAAAAAATCGCAAACACATTTTTAAATAGATATTTTAATTTAAAATCATATTTATATGTATTTTGAAAGAATTGTATTTAGCATGAAAAGCATTAAATTGATTTATTTTTTTAATATTTTTTGATGATTTATTGTGGTGGTGTTAAATATTTTTTTTTTAAAATAAAAAATTTATTTTGATATAATTTGAAGGAATAAAGACTTTTCATCTAGAACATTAAACCTCTGTTTTCAAATGAGAAGAAAATTCAATGGAGCTTAGAAACATGGTCTGTGGAATAGAAAATCCTCGGAGATTTCCATAAATTCTTGCAAAATAGCAGGCGCCAGATAAGATACATTTGACACGTGGTGGACTTGAGTAACCGGGTTCCATGCCCCGATTATATTAAATTAATATAATTTTAAAATTACTTTTTATATTGATGCATCAAAATAATCTAAATACAAAAAAATTACTTTAAATAAAAAAAGTTATTTTGTAAAAATATAATTTCAAAATACATGTTTAAATATAATCTTAAAAATAAATTTTAATTTGATTACGGCGAGCATAAAGGATTTGTCAACTTATATAAACATTAGCTTATATTAATTTTTTTAATCAAAATCTCAATTCTTTACTACTCCTGGAATTGAACTAGCAAAGCTAAACAGCAGTTTGCTATGTATATTACGTGCAACGACACGCAAAGCATAGTTTAATTGGTTAATAATATGATTAAGTAAAACTTATTTAATCATATTAGATTTTTAATGTTTAAAGTATTTTAATTAAAAATGACTCCTGATTAGTCTGATGATTTAGTTTTTTAATTAAACTCTAAATGGTATTTAGAAACTTTAATTAATTTTATATTTCTTGTTTAAGAAATGAATTAAAAAAATATATAAAAGAAGAAGAAGAAGCCTCCTTGTTGATTTGATTTGGCAAGCCATATTTATTTTCTCTCAACTTTGTTGGTTTCGGTGTTAAGAAATGGAAGATACGAGGAACCTCCATGGTTTGACAAACCGTGTAACGTTTGAGGAATGCTAAGCTATTTCTTTCCCTTTGCCCCCAGGAAAGTCATCCCACCCCCCAGTTCGCAGATTCCTTTCTATTTAGGATATAGCGATCGGGAGTATAATTATAATTATTTTGTAAAATAGTTTTTATTTTAAAATATATTAAAATAATATTTTTTATTTTTAAAAACTATTTTTATATCAATATATTTAAATAATTTACAAAAAACCAAAATATATTAATTTATATGAAAAAATTTCAAATATTTTTAAAATACAAAAATAAACAGAACTCATCGTGTCGTGATTATTGTAATATAATTTTTAAAGTATTTTTATTTTAAAATATATTAAAATGATATATTTTTATTTTTTAAAATTTATTTTTAATATTAGTATATGAAAATAGTCTAAAATTATAAAAAATAATAATTTAAAACTAAAAAAATAAAATAAAAATTAAAAACACAATTACACACTAATTTTAATATTACATGTACAATCAGATTTTTCATGCTAAAATATCTATTAATAATATTTTATAAAAAAAATAATGTCAGCAAAT
>SRLM01000153.1:2655277-2727984 GCA_015708895.1 Populus ilicifolia | reverse complement strand
TCACTGAGTTTACAAAAATAAATGGAACCCATCAAATCACTTTAAATAAAAACACTTGTAAGTTATTATATCAAAAACGAAAATAGAAGAAGAAGAAGAAGAACCTTTTTAATTCAGGCATGCAATTATAACATCTTCGGTTGAATGGTTGTAGTTAGTTTTTTTAAAAAAATTATTTTAAAATAAAATTATTTTTATTTTTAAAAAATTATGTTTAATATTAATATATCAAAATATCTAAAAATCTAAAAAACTATTTAATATATAAAAAAATTATTTTTTTAAATATTTTTAAAATACAAAAACAAACAAAATTTTAATATTGTTTGAAAAAAATAAAACTTGTTAACCCTAAATTTTTAAGCATGTTGAGATTATGATGTAAAGAAAAATAGAGTTTCTTATTAAATGCGATGTTTTAAATTACTCACGCATTCTATCAAAGTGTAAGGGGAGTAATTATTTAAATAAAAAAATGATTTTTTAAGAATAGTTCTTTTATACTTTCGAAATAAATTTTTAAAAATAAAAAATATTATTTAAATTAATACAATAGCAAACATTATATCACACTGTCCAAAGCAACGGTCAGTGGCAGATGCTGTTAGAATTCCTCACCGTAAGCAGAGGTGGCTGAGAGGGGGTGGGGGTAGGTGGGCGACGTGTTGAATAACACGAAGAAGGAACCCACCCGTGAGCCCAGCGAATCTACATCTGGCACTGCTGCAAGTGCTCTAATAAAGAGACATCATAGAATTCGACTGTCCACGCTCGGCACGGTATAATCCCCACGCGTCGAGATAAATTTCAAATTATTTAATTTGAAACATAAAAAGCTGGGTAAAATAATTTCAAGATTAACATATTAATTGCAAAGAATGCATTGCCACTTGATTATTTTCTTTTATGTTTATAAGTATTTTAGTGCGGACCACACCGTAGACTTACCCAAGATGCTGTTTGAAAGTAAGGTTTAAATAATTTTTTAAAAATAAAAAATATTTTAAAAAACAACTATTATACCCTAATCATCACTGCTCATCGTAATTAAGAGTCCGACAATCACCAGTCAACAGATTTTCAAAAAAAAAAAAAAAGGCTCAATTTCTTTTTCTAGAAAGAGAGAAGAAATTTGAAGTGAATAAAAAATCTAGTATTTGGGTTATCCTGACCGCGTCCATCTGTCTCTTCTTTCTCGCTCTGTCTATCTTTTATCTCAAGAAGCCCACCAACATCAATCGACTAGTTTCAAAAGAATAAGGTTTCATTGCAATAAATAAAGTGAAAATTTACAATTTTTCTGAAGTTCTTTGTCAGCTCTTACTTTTCAATGAAACCTTATTGAAGGAAGAGAGGGACAAAAAAGAAAAATTCACCGTTTTCCAGGTCAACAACATTGTCTATTCATGCACAGCCGACGTCCCTTCTGAGCTTCATTTGATTGGATCTAGTCAATATCTAACACCCTTTTGTTTTTCATAACAAATCTCCTTCACATTTTGGATTTTCTATGTATGTCACAGGTCCTAAATAACGCTCGTTTCTGTAAATTCTTTGTGGGTTTCGCTATTTATGTTATTTGATTCTATTTTTTAACCTGTTGGAGGAGATATATTCCGAGTCTTGTTTGGTGAATTGAGTTTTGATTCCAAGTTTGAATTTTTAGGCAAAAACTTTATCTGGGTTTTTGAGAATTAGCATCTAGATTTTGGTGGTTGGGTTGTGTCAAGAGGCTTATCTTGATAGAAGTTGAAAATAGTCAAAAGCTTGAAGCTTCTTGAGTTGGTTTTGTGTGTTATGAAGGTGTTGTAAGGGTTTTGATCCTTCTACCAGTGGTTTAACTATTGATGAAATGAGAAGGATATTTCATGCTTACAAGGATGAATCAACAACAAGTGGTTCATATGAAGTCAAGTTGTTTCAGTTTCTTGGTGATTCTGCTATGTGCATCGGTGGTGGTGAGCTTGGATCACAGGGGAAGGACAGAGGAAGTGTTTTTGAGGCAATTAGTTAATCCAGCAACTGGAGATGTTGATAAGGACACGGTAGGACTTTATACCATACATACTCTTACATAATTATATTGCTTATAATTTAATAAATTTGTGATAATAATTGAGGTTATCGTGCTTCAAATACCTTTTGCATGCTGATAGATTGTCAGTTGGGGATGTCAAACTGCTGTTTATGCCTCTTACAAACTAGAAATGAGAGTTATGGCGTGTTGTATGGTTCATGGTTCGAAGGTTTAGATTCATCATAATTATGCAAATCGGTGTCAAATTATTTGTATAATATGAATATTGGCTGATAAATTTATGTCACAATGAGTTATACTTTTGTAACATTTCATCGAGATGTATGATTTAACCTTGTTGCACCCCTCGTGAAGCACGATCACAACACTGTTTACTCTGAGTCCTGAATTTCTTCCCTTTTCTTCTTTGTTTAGGGCCTTGTGAATTTTTCTTAAATATTAATTTTGGGCACTGGAGGAGGGGAGGATCAGATGGAACTGCTGTGATTATTTAATTCTTTTGTCATATAAAAAGCAATAATAATTTTTTTTATCTGAAAACTAGTCATTGTTGAAGATAAAAATTGATCAATGATAAGGATCATAATACCACAATAAACTTTGACCTTAGGTGTATTATGCACCATTGCATCCATGATTATATCCATTTTGCATATGCCTATGTCTATGTCTAAGTAGGGATATGCTCTTCCAAGTTCTTCCTATGTACTGATTATGTTGTCTTCTCTTGTTCTCGCTCCCCCCCCCCTGCAAATATGGCATAGCATTCATTTGCTTATTTTCTTTTTCTTAATGTGTGTGTGTGAGAGAGAGAGAGAGAGAGAGATGCAACCTCACATGTCTGCTGCTTGTTCTTAATTCATATTCATATATGTCTGCTTCTTAATGTGCATCTGAAATACCAGTATAATCTTCTCAAATAGGCAAATATTTACTTGAATTTGTTTTGGATTGCAGGCAGAGCTACTATGCATCATTTGCAAGGTAGATTTGATTTGCCTGAAGGAAGCTGGTGGAAATCCTAACTTATTTTTACCAGAGGAAACATTTAGTGGGGCTGATGAACTTAGCGCAAAGGGCTGGTCAGTGGCAGAAGAAAACAGTCAGAGATTGATTAAATCCCTGCATTCCCAGTTAAAGGAAACTCTTTTAGATTGTATAAGAAAAAACAGTTTTCTGTTCCATGTTTCTGGAGATGAAGGTGGCGCAGATATTTATCACTCAACTCTTCTAAATTCGTTATTTCATAGGCATGCTGGTGCAAGAAGGAATTTACTTCAGAGCATTGCAGAGGTTCCAGCCCCAGCGCCTGCTGTTGGATCCCTGATTCCTAGCCCTGCACCGGCTACAGATCTGGCTCTTTCTCCAGTTTCCACTCCAAACCCTGCTCCTTCACCGCAGGAGCTATTTTTTCCTCAACTATCACCACCTCCTCTCAGTCTCAGCGAAAACTCTTCTGGAGGTCCAACTTCTGGTCCAAATATTGAGCCAGCTAATGGAAAAAATAACAATAAAACAGTTCTCATTGCAGTCCTTGTGACTGCTGCAGTGACATTTGTTCTTGCAGCATTGTTCTTCTTGTTCTGCACTACAGTTTGTAGGAGAGGATCTGGTGCAGGACGAAATGATGAAAGGCCCCTTCTTAGCATAAGCTTAAGTGACTATTCTGTTGGTTAGTACATGAACTGTTATATGTTTCCTTTTAATCTACAATTCTTTAATACAGTCCTGATATTGCTTCAAAAATTTGATCTTCCAGGTTCCACACATAAAACTTTTGGTTTAGGAAATTCTATCAAAGAAGAGAAGCTTGGTCATCAATCTTTTGGTAATATGTCAAACCATGAGAAAAGGGGATCACCTTTGGAGAGCAATTTTTATAACTCTGATGCTCAGAATGTATCGTTAGATGAAAGTCTGTCATTAGGAGTTGTTAGTGGTGCTTCCAAATTCTCTACTGACAACAAGATGAACATACTTGTACCACCTCCACCAGGAAGGACAGGCAACAACCCTTTTCTGAAGCCTCCTCCTGGAAGGGCAGAACCACTTCCCCATGAACCGCCTGCTAATCACAGGCCTCCTCCCAGTAGGGCTGGTCCTACTCCTTCCCCTCCCCCTCCCCCTCCTGCACCACCTGCCCCTGTGAAATCATCCAGTAGTGTGCCCCCTCCTCCCCGTGGTTCACCTCCACCACCTATTGCTCCTGGAGTGAAACCTGGTCCACGCCCTCCACCACCTCCAACTGGAGGTTCCGCTCCTCGACCACCACCACCAATGCCCCCAGGTCCAAAGGCTCCTCGACCCCCTCTTGGATCAAAGCGTCCTTCCAATAGTGCATCTAGTGAAGGGGCTGGTTTGGGGGATGATGCTGATGCTCCTAAAACCAAACTAAAGCCATTTTTCTGGGATAAAGTTCTAGCCAACCCTGATCATTCAATGGTTTGGCATCAGATTAAATCAGGATCGTTCCAGTGAGTTACAATTTTAATTTTAATTTTGTTGTTCATGAATCTCTAAATAACCTTTGCTGCTGAATATGTTTATACAGGTTCAATGAGGAAATGATAGAAACCCTGTTTGGATATGCACCTGATAAAAACAAAAATGAACACAAGAAAGAGTCTTCTTCTCAAGATCCTTCACCCCAGTATATTCAAATACTTGATCCGAAAAAGGCACAAAATTTGTCTATTCTTTTGCGGGCACTGAATGTGACAATAGAGGAAGTCTGTGATGCGCTTCGTGAAGGTGATCAACTCTCTTTGCTTCTTTCAGTAGATATGCATTCATGGATAAGTTGAATTGCTCCATTTCCCAATAATTTCAATTTATTTATTTGTTTTTTTCTTGTTTGGGAGGTGTTGGGGGGTGGGGGTTTTGTGGTGGTTTTGGCTGTCCTGTTCCTTGTCTAGTAAAATCTTTTTACACACCATTTCTGTCTAGTATGGCTGATTTTAATGATGGTGTGGCTGTTTGGATGGTATGTAATTACCCCATTTCATTGGTTGTGGAATTTTGGTGTGGCTGTGTGGATGGTATGTAATTACCCCATTTCATTGGTTGTGGAATTTAAGTAGCAATAGTGTCCTTTGGTTTTAATGCATCAACATATTCTAACATCTGTTAGTTAATGCAGGAAACGAGCTTCCTGTAGAGCTTCTTCAAAATTTGTTGAGGATGGCACCCACAGCAGATGAAGAACTGAAGCTTAGGCTCTACGGTGGTGAACTTTCTCAACTTGGGCCTGCTGAGAGGTTCCTAAAAGCATTGGTTGACATACCATTTGCTTTTAAACGAATGGAAGCCCTGCTTTTCATGTGCATTCTACAGGAAGAGGTTGCTGCCACTAAAGAGTCTTTTGAAACCTTAGAGGTAGGAAGCTGGATACTGTATTTCTTTTCAGCGCTTGGTTTAATTCTTGCTTGTAAATGTTGGTTGTCATTTTTAACAATGCGTTGGAAATATCCATGCTCATGGTCTGATGATGAACTTGATAGTTGCACTTTTTCTACGTATGGGGAAGTAGACCGTATGATTTTGGAAAGGTATACCAAATTGTGGAGATGTATTTTAAAAATCATTAAAATATTTGTAAGAAATTTTTTTGTGGAGAGCCACAACAGTATTTTTTGCAAAAAATAAAATAAAATACATATTGATATCAGTTCGGTGCCTTGAATCGGTTTCCCTTCATATGTGACTTGGAAAGTGCATGCATCCCTGCTAATGCATAGAGCGAAAGAGACCAGCCACTTATTAGACATCAGAGGATGGGTAGGATATTATAGAAAAGATAGCATTTGTAGAATACTGACCTAAGTTTGGCTTTTAGAACGCATGCATGTTCTTGCATATAAGATGCCTGGCTTTATAAAAATATTCCTACATTTGTAAAATTTGAATATACTAGCATGTAGAGGTTGTCAGTTTCTATTGGTTATGATAAAGTCCCAGCATCTCATAATGGACTCTCTTTTCTGGCAATTTCTTGAATTTCTCCACTTGCCAAAATCCAATGTGATGCCATCTCCATTGAATATGGCAGGTTGCTTGCAAGGAACTCAGAAATAGTCGGTTGTTCCTCAAGCTTCTGGAAGCTGTTCTTAAAACAGGCAACCGAATGAATGATGGAACATTTCGTGGCGGTGCACAAGCATTCAAGCTTGACACACTTTTGAAATTATCTGATGTAAAGGGAATAGATGGGAAGACTACTCTCTTGCACTTTGTTGTTCAGGAGATAATTCGCTCAGAAGGTGTGAGAGCTGCTCGTGCTGGACGAGAGAGCCGGAGCATCTCCAGTGTCAGTGTAAAAACTGACGATCTCCTTGATGACATTTCCCCTGATACAGAAGACAACTATAGCAGTCTTGGTCTTCAGGTTGTTTCTCAATTGAGCAGTGAACTAGAAAATGTCAAAAGAGCAGCGGTTGTGGATGCTGACAGCTTAACAGGATCTGTGGCTAAACTTGGGCAGTCCGTGGTAGTAACCAGAAATTTCCTGAATAAAGACATGAAGAATTTAGAGGAAAATAGTGGATTCCATGAAACATTAAAAAGTTTTGTGCAGAATGCTGAGGTTGATATCATGTCACTTATGGAAGAAGAAAAAAGAATTGTGGCTCTGGTGAAGAGCACTGGTGATTATTTCCATGGGAATGCTGGGAAAGATGAGGGTTTACGATTATTCATCATTGTACGAGACTTCTTAATAATATTAGATAAGGTATGCAAAGAGGTGGGAGAGGCGCAAAAGAGGTCAGCAAAAACATGGAAAAAAGAGGCGTCAACTGCATCATCTCCCTCTCATAAGCACCAGCAACCCTCACCTGATATTCGCCAGCGGCTATTTCCAGCAATTGCAGAGCGACGAATGGGAGATTCTACTTCCAGTTCAGATGATGAGGGTTAATCTGAAAGAGGTAAGCTAAGACCCTATCAATAATTAATTTGTGGTTTTTCCATTTAGAATTTATACAAACATACACAAACTAACGTTATTCTGTGAACTTCAGATTAATGAAGAAATTAAGGAAATCCTTCACTTGTGGTATCCAGGTTGCTGATATCATGGGAGTGTAAATTACCCTTCAAGTCATTTGGTGGTGGTATCCACATTTTGAGGGAATCGTGGGGAAGTGCTCGAAAGCTGCCAAATTGCGTTCACACATGGAGACCAAATTGCAAATTCAGCAGATGGATTAATGGAGCTGAAAACAGATAGTAAATTAAGCCAGAAATTTCAGTCGGGGCTCAATGGATTCATGTTTAAAAATCCCTTAAATGTATTAACTTGTGCGTTGGTAGCCTGTTAGGTGTATTGATGTTTATTCTTCTTCCATTTGAAATTCTTTGTTCAAACAAGATTGATTCTTTTTGTAGAATTTGGATGTCAATAGTGGAGCAATTAGATTGGAAATTACAATAGCATAAAAACAGTTGGTTTCTCCTTTGATGTTAAATAGCAATCCGGAATGTTGAAGATCAGTATATGATGGAACTATAGACCCTCGAGTTAGAGTTTGTATTTTACATTTAAAAAGTATTTTTTTAAATTAAATATTTTTTAAAGATTTTGTAAGCAAGATTCTCGTTAAGCAGAATGAGAATGCTGGTGGTTCTGTTGGTTCGTATTCAAACCAAGAGGAGAATGTGGAGTAGTATGTTGGTGGTTAAGGAGACTCTAAGATAAAACCAGCTGGCATCAAAGCTTTGCATGAAAGGAAAGCATGAAGAAGCTGAGAAAGTTGTAATGTTTCCACTTACTGTCTTTTGTTTCACCCATACTCTAATAAAGAATCAAGCTTCAGGAGGGAATGGGATTCTCTCGTCCTTGGGAGAAATTTAGTTAATTTTATATATTTCTTTGGAGCATGAAAAACAATGCGAGGAAAACACGTTCAGTAAATTGATGGATGGATTATTACACGATACTGTAGGACAAAAGCTAAGAGCGTTGCAATGGCGTTGTTATTTCCCTGGTCCTAATCCGAGCTCTAAGTGCTATTCATTTCCTTAGAAATGAGATAAATTCAGGGTGAGATCAAGATCAGTTGAGTAAAAGTGTTGCTATTAAGTACTCCTTTTCGAGTCACTTCACTGTCAGCAGGACCTGAGTCAATCAAAAAAGCTTTTAAAATTTTGAAGATTGTTGTATAAAAACTTGCACTTCTCTAATCTTGGCATACTATGATATCTGTGTCGGTAACAACAGTTTCCGAGGTTCATCGCCACTTTCCAGATATATTTTAAGAATTTGGATGCAAGCTACTTTCGAGGTCTTGCATGGAAAAACAATCATGTTTTCATGGATTCTTTATATTTTCTGAGTCAAATTGTAAATGCACGAACTTTTTATTGGCGATTAGCTGGTTTCATTTGCTTTGTTTTATCAGCAAGAGGCTGAGAACATCAAGGCGAAGCAGGGTTGCCGGAGAAAATTCTAATAGACCTCAGATAATCTCTGGCACAAACAGGTAACTTAACACATGATTTTCCTATTAAATATGTATGTTCTTTGAGCTTCTATCAAATACTTATGTTTGCTCAACTTGATTCAGCAACTCCACATGCCATTGTTTTTGTTTTTGTTTTTGTTTTTGTTTTCGTTTTCGTTTTTGTTCGTATCCTTATTTTCGAAAATTTGCAATTTATGCTCATCACTTTTATAATAATTTCTCTCGTATTGTTCTTTTCAGATATGCTATTCAAGGTGTTTCTGCGAGAAGAAAGGAGGATGAAGATGCTGATAGGCATCTTGCTCAATGGTCAGGCTGACGATGAATATGATTTTGAAGATGGCCTGGGGAGCAAGTCCCATAAGAAGGGCAGAGACAGTGATCAAAAGGTCTCTGAGACAAATTATCTCGCAAAGCGCATTTTGACGCAGCAAGAACGCTGTCATTTTACCTTTGCGAATCCAAACCGGCCAAAACATCTTGTTGTGTCGATAGCAAACTTCACATATTTGATGTTGCCTCGGTGGCAGCCTATTGTGCCTGGTCACAGCTGCTTCTTGCCAATGCAGGTAAGCTTAGTCTACTTGCTTGGAACAGAGTAGGCTCAGTTACCAGTTGTATGATTTGTATTTTTCACCCTTGAATTACAACTTGTCATTTGTCTTGGATTTGTTCTAATAGATTGCATTTGGGAGAATTGATCTGTCTCATAATTATAGTCAACAATTTGAAAAGCTGTCTCTATTTGAAATTATCCGTCTGTATTTGAATTACTAGTATTTGTCTTGGATTTGTTCTAATAGATGGCCCAAAGATTCTCGAGAACATGAAACAAGAATTGTCTCGATGATTTAGGAAGCAAAATAAAGTCATCCACATCGTGACGTAAACGATAAAGGATTTTATTTCAAGGAATGCCATAGGCGAACCTTCTGTTATTTCTGCTCTTCACCTGGTTTTTGTCTTTGCAGCATGACTCAGCCGCAAGGAATGTTGACAATAATGTGTGGGAAGAAATTCGAAATTCCAAGAAATGTCTGATGATGATGTTCTTCAAGCAAGAGAAGGATTTAGTGTTTCTTGAAACAGTGATCAGCTTGTCAAAACAAAGGCGCCATTGTTTCATCGAGTGTATTCCTTTGCCTCGAGAAATTGCTAAGCAACCCCCTCTCTATTTAAGAAGGTTAGCTTTTTCTTATTAATTTCCTGTTTTTGATGAATCAATTTTTCCTTTTTTAGTTTTCAGTTAGTTTTCTAGACTTTACCGGATTATCTCCAAAGAGAGAAGAGCTGATCTGTTGGTAACTATTGATTGAGTGCACTTTGAAAAATATCGTTAATCTTTTTCTACCTTCGCTTAGACAAAGAGTTGTCATCAGGAACAGAGAGGAAAAAACATGAAAGTTAACATGAAAGGATTGCCAGTGCACTGTAACAATTATGTTCTCTAATATTTACCAAATTGTTGAAAGTAAATGGGGTCAATGTGATGAATATATAACAGCAGGGAGAAACCACAATGAAAAGTAACTTATATCCATGCAAGATTTTGTGCATCCTTCTGATATAACCCAGTAGCTTTCTTTCTAGGAACAATGTCAGCACCAGCCATATGTAGTTGTTGCTTGTATACGAGGACAAATACTTGACTTGCGCACTCCTTTCCATGTTCACTTTTCCATTCCTAACAAATACTTGCACTAGTTACTGAAGTTCATTTCAGGCAATTCATGAAGCTGAAGATGAGTAGAGTCAACACAACACAAAGAAGCTCACTGATACAAGTGAGAAAGGACTTCGTGGTTCAATCTCAACGGACTTCCCTTACTTTCATGTTGAATTTGGTCTACATAGGGGGTTTGTCCATGGTATCGATGACAAGAAAAACTTTAAAAGCAGCCTTGGTAATGTTATGAGAGGAATGTTGCATCTACCTGAGGAAGACATGTACCGACGCCAGAGGCATGGATCGATGGAATCACACAAAAACTGGCAGTTGCACATAAACTATTTTTCTGGCAAATAGCTTTTAGATAGCCTCACTCTTTATGAACTTCTGTATTCAAGAGCTCTTTGGAATGCGCCCTGCTTCTAAACTGGGATGCAAAAATTTGCGAAGACAGCTCCGTAGAAACAAGCATTTGATACTCCAACAGCTTAGATAGCCAGTCTTGAAGCTAGAATTCAGGACAAGACGGGTTTCCCACTAGCAGTTGATTTTTTTGTTGGAAAATAGCTAGAAGATGGCAACACTTCTGCTAATTTGCAACATCTCTGAACTTCTGATTGGGCTGGCTTTGAAAATGCCGTGGCAAGGTCCTGTTATTCACATAATGCTTTCTTCCCATTTTGCTGTGGATGGTTGTGCTGTAGATAGCCTTATTTGTAAATCAGGAAGTTCTTGTAGCTGCAAAATCAACTTCGACTGGTAATGGTATGTGAGATGCCGTGTTCATTAACATAGATATAAATTCAAGATTCACCAAGAAGTTACAGATAACAATAAAAATTCTGTTTCATTAGCTCATAATACTGTATCTTTTGATTATTAATTCAATCGTATCAGTTCTAACTATGATTCTTTTGTATTTTCAAATGAGATAATTGCTTTATTGTTTTGCATTTGAACTTGGAAAAATCATTGCTTTAAAGTATCAATCCAGACTTCTTTGATTTAAGAGAGGAAGAGAAGAGGGTTGCGTAATTTAGTGACTAATTTGTATTGTTAATCTAATTAATAATATATTTGGTGCTGTAATTTAGTGACTAATTTGTATTGTTGTTTTTATATGTTTAATTAATAATTTGTATGGTTGTTTTTCAAAGAATTTTTATTTGAAAATATATTTATATATTTTAAAAAAAATTAACACATTAAAATAATTAAAATATATATATACACACAACTAGAAAAAGAGGATCTTAACCTTGTATACTGAAAAACCATTTGGGAAAATTTTGATTTTTTTTCTTAAAATTAATTTTTTTATTTTATGTTTTTGAATCATACCATATTAAAAATTATTTTTAAAAAATAAAAAAATTGTTTAATATATTTTTAAGTAAAATATACTTTAAAAAATAATTATTACTATATTTCTAAACACTTCATAAGTCCCAAGAGGACATAGAGATGGTTCTTGAAATATCCCCCTTGATATAAATTAATAAGTAAGTTTTTAAAAATAAAATAAATTTATTTTAAAAATATTTTTAAAATTAAATTTCATATTATTAAAATAAAAAATATAAGGAAATATCTTTTTATGTATTATTGTTTTTTCTACCCCTAAACAACAATCAAACGTGACTTAGAACTGGAAATGCTGCATATTTCAATAAATAATATTAATTAATTTTAAATAATATCAATAAATATAAATAATTTTTTAATCTATTTTAAAAGTTAATTTGATTTTGGAAATAATTTTAATATCTCTGAAAATAATTTATTGTTTTGTAGTTTATTTCTGGAAAAATTAAAATAATTTTTAATTCATTTTAAATAATATATAAATATAGTTAATTTTTTCTCTATTTTAAAGATTAACTTTATTTTATAAATAATTTTAATATTGCTGAAAATAATTTATAGATTTACCACTGTGTCCCCCTATAAAAATTATGAGAGAAATTCCAAGCAAATAAAACCTCTGAAGCCAAGCCCAAACCAATATAGTAGGCCCAAGTTACCAGGCCGACGAACCTCTCACACCGTTAAAATCGAAACCCTGACGCCGTGTGATTCGATTTCGATTTCAAATCAAATACCCCTCCCTCTCAACGGCTATCCCTTGCACTTTCTCTATTTGCTTTCATCTTCTAACAATCTTTCACTCTACAACCCAACAAAATCACAACAAACTCTCTTTCTTACATGGATAAATCTCTAAAAACAATAAACCCAAACCCATAACAACGACGACGACGACGACAACCAGGTATGTTTTTTATGGTGGGTCGTCTCTCTTATTCTTGCTTGTTCAAGTGTTAAGAGAATCATCAAGCAGTGAGGTTTCTTAATCTCTCAATTATTTAGCTTTCACATGTTTTTTGTCGTTACAAGTCATTTTAAGTTAGCCCTTTCTTTCTTTCTTTCTTTCTTTCTGGGCCTCTCTGTATTTTGCCAGGGACTTTATTGATTTATTTATTTGAATGCTGGGTTGTTAACAAGACTACACAGTGACTTAAGTTAGCCAATGTGAAATCTAGACAGAAAATGAGATCTAAAGGCCTTTTCTTTTGGATTTTCATGTTTTTGACAATAAGATACATATTTTGGTCTATTATTGGATGCAAAAAACGGAAAAGAAATAGACTTTTTAGATTTTAATGATAATAATAATTTTTAGTCTTTGTTTAATCTTGGGAGAGAAAAAATGGGAAATCTTATTAAAATTGGTATCCAAATCTTTGGTTATTTTGGGTTTTATTTGATTTCTTATGATCTGGAAACTAAAGATTGGCCTTGCTCGTTGACATGAAGGTTCTTCATAATACAAAAGGGACAGTAAATAGGGTTTGTGGTCTTAAGGATTTTAATCCCTTTTTAATAGTGGTGTTTTATGCTGTCCATCTGTTCTTAAATAGACCTGGAAGAGGGATGCAATGCTCTTTTGGGAAGAAAAAAATAGCACCATAGGAATTAAATTATGCTGTTGCACGGTATTTGATCTGGTTAGTTGGATTTGAACCTCTTGACATATCCACAATATGATCTTCAATGTATATCTATTTGTGGTGCTGCGTTCCCCATTGACATAATTGCTCTTAAATCAAGTTCAATTTGTCATCTGAAAGATTTTTGCTTGTGAGCAGGTGAGATTTGTTTCTTTTAAACTTGAGAGGAAATGGGTGAAGAGTTTGATGAAGCGAAAGCTGAGATTGAGAAGCTCAAAGCAGATTTGAAACTCAAAGCTGAATTGGCTGACAAGCTGAGGAAAGCTCATGGTGAACAGCTTATCCGAACTCAAGAAGCATGTTCCAAGATTGAGAAACTGGCACGAGAATCAAATGGAAAGGAAGAGGAGATCTCCAAGGTGAAGCGGATGTGTGAAGATTTGCAATACAGTTTGAATGAAAAAGAGTCCATTATCAGACGTCTAAGCACTGCAAATGATAAGCTTAGAGTTGATTGCGGTGAGAAGTATAAAAAATGGGAGGAGGAGAAAAGGGCGATAGGATTGGCACTAGATGAGGCAAATGAGAAGAACATAGATCAAGAGCAAAAGATTAATGTGTTTATGGCAGAAATTGAAGGTCTCAAGGGGCTTCTATCGGCTTCTCAGAAGAAATGCTTGGAAGCAGAGAAAAATGCCAAAGCATCCAAAGAGATGAGGAAAAGGGATGCTATGCTACTCAAGTTAGAGGAGGAGAGCATGAAAGCAGAAAATCAGCTAAAATGGAAGAAAGAACAGTTCAGCCATCTAGAAGAAGCACATGAAAAGCTCCGAGATCAGTTCAGGGAAAGCAAGAAAGGGTGGGAGATGGAGAAGTCCACATTGATTGACGAAATTTGCTCACTGCAGTCACGCTTAGATTCTCAGACCAGAATCTTAGAAGATCTTGAAAGACGGTTCAAGATGTGCAATGAAGCCTTAGCTCGTGAAGAAAGCAGGAGAAATCATCTGGAAGTTGAGGTTTCTGAATTTAAAGCACGCTTTGAGAATGTTTTCACTGAGTGTCAGGATGCAAAGTCACAACTAGAATGCTTGGCCACTCAGAGGGATAGAGAAATTGCAGCTCTGAGACATTCTTTGTCTACAAAGGAGACATTTTACAAAGAAATCGAGTACAAAGCGGGGAGGCTAGAGAAGGAAAATCAGGAGTTGCTGGTGTCCCTTAAAGAACTTCAGGAGGCTGGGATTCGTGAAACGGGAAATTCTTCTTCTTTGGCAAAAATGCGAAACAAACTCAAGAGTTTGGAGCAGATGCACAGAAATTGTTCTTCAAATCTTAGAGCTAAAGAAGCTGAATGGAGCTTTCAACTGGAGAAATTGACTGAAGAGCTGGATAATTACAGGACTGCACTAGAGAGCAAAGAAACAGCAGTAGAAGAACTCGGGATAGAATTGGAAATTTGTCACTCTGCGATATTGCAGATGAAGATGCAGAATGAGGAGGCTTCGACAATGCTACTGGTGTTGAAATCAGGTATAACTGACGCTCAGCTGAACTTTGAGAATGCTGATACTGAGGCAAGACTTCGTGACAAAGAAAGGGGAGAAAATGTCTCTCTCTTGATGAGGCAGCTGGAGACAAAGAACACTGCTCTGGCTAAAGTGATGACAGATTTCGAGGATGAACGTCAAAAGGTTGCATCTTTATTGAAGAGAATTGAGGAGCTGGATCTTGTTGAAGACCAACGACTACTGTTGCAGAAAGATCTTGAAAGATACAAAGAATTGCTTGAGGAATCGTCCAGAAGTCAACTTTGCTTCAAGAAGCAAGCTTTGCAGACAGAAACTGACTTGAAAGATAAACTTAAGGCAGTTTGTGATGACTTGGACGTGGCAAACTCAGAATTAGCCAAAGAACATCAGAAGTTAGTATCTTTGTCAAGGAAAGCCAAGCCCTTGGATCTTATAGAAGAGAAGTGTCTCTTGATGCAGAAAGAGTTGGAGAAGTACAAGGAAGCGCTTGAGCAGTCATCGAGGCGTCAACGTTGCCTAGAAAAGCAAGCTTTGCAAATTGAAAACGATTCGAAAGAGAAATTCAGAGAAGTTTGTGATGCTTTCGACAAGGCCAGTTCTGAATTGGCGGAACACCATGAGAAGGTGGAATGTTTTTCTAGGAGGGTTGATCACTTAGAACTGGTTGAAGAGCAACGGCTCCTGATGCAGAAAGAGCTTGAGAGGTATAAGGAAATGGTTAAGCAATCATCGAGTAAGCAGCTTCTCATAGAAAAGAAAGCTTTGGATGTGGAAACTGACTTAAAGAAGAAACTACGAGACGTTTATGATGCGTTGGACACTGCAAATGCTGAATTAGCTAAAGAAAACGAGAACACAGCTTCTTTGTTGAGAAGGGTTCAATCTCTTGATCATATTGAAGAGCAGAACCTGCAGATGCAAAAAGAACTTAAGAAATACAAAGAAATGCTCGAGGATTCATCCAGGTGCCAACACCGATTGGAAAAGCAAGCTCTCCGGAAGGAAAGAGACTTGAAAGAGAAACTTCTAGAAGTTTGTGATGCTTTAGACAGATTGAAATCTGATTTTGCAGCTAAAATTTACGAAGGACATGCTCTGGAATTTGAATTGTGGATGTGGAAAACTATTGCTCATCGCTTAAAAAGTGATCTTGAAGAAAGCCAGTTGCTGCGCAAAGACATAGAAGCTTCCCTTCTATCACAAGTAGAAGTTGAGGAAACCATCAAGCAGGAGAAAGATGACCTTGCCCGTCTATTAAAAGCAAGGGACAGTAGAATAGATAGCATGCAGCATCAGATTGATTTCTTTGAGAAAGAACTTAAAACAAGAGAGTCAGCTGCAGCCACTTCTGCAAAGGAGACAGTCATGTCCTTTGAATCAGAGCAAGAGGGTTTTCTACGAACCATGAGAGAGAAGGACAAAATTTTAGATGTTCTGCAGAAAGAGGTTGGGTGGCTGGAGCAAGAATCGCTGAAAAGAGAACTTGAAGTTTCAGTGTTGACACTGGTAGAGGCTGAAAGAAAATTTGATCTTGAAAAGGAACATTTTATCCAGCTCATGGAAGAGAAAGATCAAAGAATAGACGACCTCTTGCAATGTGTGAGGTCGAGGGAACAAAAATTTAATGGCTCGTTGATCTCCTTCTCTTTGGAGCTTGCTGAGAAACAGACTGAGATTGGTTTGGTCCATGAGGCCTGGGAGAAGATTGCGTCAGCCGAGATTCTGGCCCAACTGGAAATTGAAGAGAAGAAAATGATGTTAATGGAGCTGGAGGATGACATCTTTTCTGTACAAAAGAAACTGGAATTGCAGGAAAAATCACTCTCGGAATCGAAACACAAGGCAATAGAAATTGAAGCTGAACTAGAAGAAAAACTGCTGGAAATGAAGAAATTAGAGAATCTAATGGAGACGAAGCTGAGAATGTCAGAAGCCTCGGTTGATGAGCTGAAAAAAGGGAACAAAAGTTTGGCTGAAAATGTAATGAAGTTGTCATCAGAAAGGGACAATTTGTTTGGCTTTTTCACGGGACTTGGTGAGAGAATCAGCCAGTTCTCCAATGACGACATGCAATTGATGGGCACCTTGGCATGCATGGTGCAGTCATTTGACAATAGTGGATCATCTAGTCCCATGTTGAAATGTGATACTGAGCTCTTCAATGCTGTTAAGGAGTGTCAATACTTGTCCTTCACCAACAGTAAAGAGCCTTCAATCTGTTCTTGAGGGGAGAGCACCATTTAGAGAGCTCAACTAGCTATGACTGGGAAAGAGTTATTAATATAGCTTGCAATATGCTAGGGTGATTCTTCCTTTAACATGTCTTACTGATTGCTATTACCATGCGATTTTCAAGCACCGATTCTGCTTGCGCTATGTATATTAGTATATATGATGTGCACGTTTGAGCAATTTGTTGTGCTGCCACAGATTCAGATTTGATTTAACAAACATTTTCTATGCAACCACTGTCCCTTGGTCTTGTCATGTATTGTTATACAGATCAAATGCTTTTAAATGCATTTCTTTCCTAGCACCACACCTGGCGCTCACAAACTCAAACAGGCCTAAATGTTTCCAACGGTGATTGAAGCTTTCTCTGAAATATATCAATTAAAAAGAAACCACGCATGCTAAAAGACCATCATTAATTAGCTCCTCACAATAGAAACGGAAGAACTTTCCTGATGTAAACAAGCAAAGGACCAGTCTTCCGACATTGATAAATTAAGACGGAAGCTACTTGGCAAGTCAACATCCACGTATTTGGAAGTCTGCTGTAATAACCATTCTAATCATGACCTATCTATTAAAAGACTCGCAGTCATCTCTTCTAAATTCCACTCAATACCAACCATGCCATCAGGACGACACTCCCAAGCACTTGCATAGACTGTATCACATATTGGTGGCCCAACAATCCTGTCAATTTCTATACCTAGAAAAGCAATAAAAAAGGTAACATATCAAGCTTCGACAAGAAATTAAAGAAACTAGCACTAAAGATCCTTAAGCCGCTTTAAAATGCAAGCATCAATATCAACCACCTATCCTCTCGCTCTAAACCCCAATTAGAAAACAACACTCCACACCCACTGGCTACCACACATCCCATCTCATTCGAGACAATAATCAGATGGTGCAATCAAACAAGGATAGATTCAAGTCGTGCATTAAATGCCAACACATAGAAAAAAAATTATTTTTGACCATAACATGAGCACAAAGATGATGATCAATTTATATTCACATCATTAATTGCAAAACCCTAACTACTAAAACTACCCTTACATGAACACAGCCTTAAATCCTAAAATCTGAAGAAAAATTGAAGCTAAAAGACTTAAATTATCACAGTGAAGTCACAGTGACTGAAAATACACTTCCTTTAAAACTCTTCCTTCACATTTAACTGTCATCATCAGCCGACGCCTTGGAGGAGCCACCAGTCTTCTTTGGGAGAAGAAGGTTGTGGATGTTAGGCATCACACCTCCGTTAGCAATTGTAACATCACCAAGAAGCTTGCTTAGCTCTTCGTCATTCCTCACTGCTAGCTGGATGTGGCGTGGCACAATACGGGTCTTCTTGTTGTCTCTTGCTGCATTTCCAGCCAATTCAAGTACCTGACAGCACAACATATACAAGACCCATCAAACACAAAACCAATTGATAAGATTAACTTTCCCTGATTTAGGCTTTGAAACAAAAATTCAAAACTCTCAGATTCAGACATGGAAATTTAAGAACACCAGAAATGACTCAGGAACAAGTTCAAACCCTAGATTCCAAAAAACCCAATAAGCAAAATCACAGACTAGCCACGGCCACGTCTTCAAAAACAATTAACAGGATAATTTCCGAGAACAAGAATATAATTCCCAATAAACGATCAAGATCACCAAAAATAAAAAGAACCCTAGATTCACAAAATCATACCAAATCACTTCGAAGAGAGAAGATTAAAGAAAAAATTGAGGCATTATTACCTCAGCAGCAAGGTATTCAAGTACAGCAGCGAGGTAGACAGGAGCGCCGGCGCCAACACGCTCAGCATACTTGCCGGCCTTCAAGAATCTAGCAATACGACCCACCGGAAACTGCAGACCGGCCTTGCTACTCCTTGATGTAGCCTTCTTCGCTGTTCCAGATCCTAGGGTTTTGCCTCTGCCAGCCATTGATTGACTCTTTTCAAACAAATAGTCGAAACGAAATATGAAGAGACTATTTCTTTTGGGAGAGGATAACTGCCGAGAGAGGAAATCTGATGTGCGGAATGGGTGTTTTGGGGTTTATATAGGAGAAGAGAAAATCGGGGTGACCAATGAGAGAGGAGTACGCAGATCGATATCCATGACCGCTGGATTGGAAGTGGAAGGACGGTGGAGATTCTGTAAACCTCTTGGTTTTGTTACGGGAGTTTTTCGTTGGGAATGGGGTTTTGAGCGTAGCTTTTGGTTATTGCAGTTCATATAAATAAAATTGTGATAGATAAATATTTTTTTTTTTTTTGGGGGGGGGGGGGGGNNGGGTGTAAGTTTATTTTACTTTTTATTTGAACTATTATTAAACTTTTATATTAAACAGATAATTAAATATTATTTTTTAAAATTTAGTTTAGATTAAATATTAAAATTAATAATAATATAATAACTCTTTTTATAAAATTTAAATCAATATAACGAGTAAACCCAAAACCTTAATAACTTAGAATTGTACTAGTTTGAATTTCAAAGAATAAAATAAAAAAATAACTGATCTGGTTTGAACCTGTAAAAAACTTTTTAAATTTTCTTTTGAAAAAATATCATTTTGATCTTTTAAAACAAAATTGTGATAAATTGAAGTTGACTTAACCAATTTGTGACTTGAACATTACTCTAAATCATGTTTTAAAAATATAATAATAATTATGTTAATCGTTAAATGTCTAGAATGAAAAAGTTTGAAATTAAGAGTCTTTATATAGATATTGTACCGATAAAAAAATAATAAATATTATCTATGTATAAATATTTTTTCTATAGATAATGTTTTGAAGTACATAAATTTATTTCAAAATTATTTCAATGATTAATTTATTTTTATATCTCTACCTTTACAATCAAATATATTTTTATCTTTGTATTTGATGTTTTTTTTAATAAAACAAATACTACCCAAGAGACAATTCAGATAAACTGATTTTATTTAAGCTAAATTTACATTTATAGATTAATATGTCAATTCAATTTTAATTTATTTATTTATAAATAAAAAAAGTTGTTCAAATAAAAAAAAGTTTTAAAAAATTTAATAGATATTATTTAATAAAAAAATTTAAAAATTCAAGTTGATCGATTCATACTTAGGTTATTAAATTTCTTTCTTGAAAAGTGATTTCTAGAAAATTATTTTTAAAATTTTTCTATATTTATTTTTCATTAAAAAAATTGATCAATGAAAAAAAAATTTCAGTTAAAGAAAAATCTAACTTAGTTTTTAGGGAAGTATTTTGATGTAAAATTTGGGTGGAAAGCACTTTTTAAAAATTATAAAAAATTTAAAAATATTATATTATTTATTGATTATATCATCCTCAAATTTTTTATTGTTATATATATATTATGTTGAATATTTATTTTTTAATTTCATCTCTTAAAATTTCATTTTTATATTAACTTTAGTCTTTATTTTTTATAATTGTTATTTACTTTTTTCTTATTGTTTTTTTATTAAAAAAATTTTATCTATCAAATTTCATCCGTATTTTTTTTTATTATTACTTATTTTATTTGAAGTAATTTCTAAAATGTTAATTATCATTATGTTAACTTCTTCATGTTTTATTATTTTTTAGATTTGATCTCTATTATTTTGATTATTATTTATTTTATTTAAGATAATTTATGAAATTATATTTTTTTAATTTCATTCTCATTCAACTTTTTAATTTGTAAGATTTGTTCCTTATTATTTTAATAAGCTTGAAAAAAAATAAAATATGAATAAGTTATTTTCCAGTTTATTTTCCATGACATAACTAAACACTAAAAAGTGTTTTCTAACTTATTTTTCACTATACTATCAAATATCAGAAAATAATGTACTTTTTTGAAATTTACTTTAAAAAAACTACTTTCCAACAAAAAAACAAGGCTTGAGATCATGTTTGGCAATATGACTTGGCCAGGCTTTTGAGAAAATTTTAAAAAGAAATTGCTTCAAATTATTTTTTAGTTTTTTGGATTGTTTTAATGTGTTGATATCAAAATAAATTTTAAAAAATAAAAATAAATATTTTTTAAATATATTTTAAAATAAAAAATAATTAAAAAAACTATTATTCCAATACCAAATAAGCAATACACTAAATTACGTTAAGTTTAATAATTATGGTTTTGAATTTTAACGATTTCGAAATATTCTTGCTCGAATGGTTTTGTCTGATTAGAAAACATGGGTCAGAAGTGGATGACATGTCCTTGAATTTATGTGGGCTCCATATGAGAGCATATGCTTTTTATGTCTCGTTAAGTGGTCGCCGGGGAATATCGTTGAAATCATGTTCTTTTAAAAAATATTTTTTTTTGAATTTTTTTATGTTTTTTATTATTTTAAAGTGTTAATATCAAAATAATTTTTTAAAAATATAAAAAAATATTTTTAAATAAAAAAATACTTTTTAAAAAACCACTACTACACTTTAAAAACTCTTTTAATCCTAGTTTAATGTTTAAGAAGAAAAGGACGACCCCCGATGAATGACATTTGATATCATTAGATGCAAGTTTATGGTAGCTTAATTATTTAAGATGGACACGTGTACGTCAAAAAAAAAAAGTTCTTTGGATTGAGCACAGCTTTAAAGAGAGACGCCAAACATTCGGAGATATGCGTGTTTTGTTTTAGGCACTTCGATTGCTTATGATGACAAGAAACAAAGAAGGGGTAAAAAAAGGTTAAAAACACAGTAGTTTGTTTTTTAACGGATAGAAACACAGAGTGGATTTTGTTGACGATGAATTTATTAATTTAATATGGTTTTCACACCTTTTGGATCTTGCTGATGATGCAGTCAATAGAGCACTTCGTTTTCTGATTTTACCATGGTTTTCACTCCTTTTGGGCCCTGGGTTTTCTTGGATGCTGTGCTAAGTCGTAGCAAGTATTTGAGATTTTTGAATAACATGCCAATTATTCGTTGTTTTTGCTTCTTTAAAGGGTTCAATTCTGCCAGATTGTGTGAGCAGTAAAAACCCTCGTGATTTCTGATCTTGATAAACCCAGAGAGACAACGATCTCTTCTTGATTGATTATTTTGAGTTACGATGAAGAAAGATGGCAGAAACATTGTTCCTGTGGAAGTAATGGTGGAGGAGAACGAATCTTATCACAGCAATTGTTTTAGATCTGCAGTGCAGAAGAAAAGAGAAAACGTTCAAGGGAATTGTTTTAATTTCATAGAAATTGTTGGTGATTTCTGGAAATTCTTGATGTGGGATAAGTCGGTGATATGTCTTGTTAGTTGATGTACTAATTACAATTAAAACACTATAAAATTTCCCTAAAATCATCCATTATTCATCATTTTCCATTAGTGTGGTCACCTCATTATTTGTAGACAATTATTTATATTCTAGGTCCTTTAATTTTTTTGTTATTTTACACTTCTGTTATAAAACTCTTTTTTTAATTTAATCCTTTCAAATTATAATAAAGTAATTTAATGTGTTGAAATCTATTTCAATTTACGTGCTCTTCATATCTCATCGCATTGAATTAAAGATTTTACTTTTTCAAGATAGAATTTTAAGTTATTATTAAAAATAAAAACAAAAATAAAAGATTAAGAATAGAAATTAACATTTAAATAAAAACAAAGACCTTTTTCACCCATCATGTGGGAAAATATCATTTGAGTTTAAATTTTATACGTGTTTGGTCCCTAATCTTTTTAAATTCTCACGATTTAATCATAAACTTTATTTTATGATATTTTAACCCAAATTTCAACCTTCAATAACTTTGTTTTTAGTGTTTATAGATTCATCCTTCAAAAACAAAACTCATATGATGCATTTTCATTCTTAAATATTAAATAAAATAGTTGAAAAATATATTAGAAGCCCACAAATAATTTCAAAATAATCACTTGATTTTTTAAAATTTTCAAAAATTATTTAGGATTTGCTTGTCAATAACTCAAAAATACATCGAAGAAAAAAGTATAATAAAGAGTGGTGATATGTTTTTCGAACACGCTTTAAAAAAAGATTTTTTTTGTTTTTTGCAAAAATATAATGGACCAAACAAGAATTTAAAGTTTTAGGAGTCAACCCAGAAATACAAGGTTGGGCTTGACCCATAAACAAGAAAACAAGGTTTTAAACTTAGAATTTGTCAAGAACACGAAGAACATTCAATATAAACTAAAAAATGTAGATTCAATTTCAAATTAGATTTCACAAAAAAAAAACATATAGACAAGTAAAATCATCATGTGAGTAAAATTTTAAGGCTGAATCATTGCAACAAACAATAATCATTACGATTAGTTAATTTTGTGAAAAACACAAATAAAGAACCACATATTGAATACTAAAATTTTAGTGTTTTTAGGATATTAGATTGATGATTAACAAGCTCACATGCATGTATAAGAACCAATAATTAATTAAAACATCATAGAAATCATGGATCCAAAGTAATCTTCTTTGGATGAATGTTAAATCTCTAAAACTCAATTTTGCTAAAATCAAGAAAATGCACTAAAACCCATAATAAGAGCCTAACACCTATTTATACAATTAATATATATTTTATGCACACTTGATTAAGGCTCTAGAAACAACAACAAACATTAAAATGCATTGGATTTAAAGCCTATAACTATTGTCAACATACAAACATGCATATTTATTACTTTTATCAATCTAAAAGCTCATTCAAAATTAAAAAAAAAATTAAAATGACCTTATAAACTTTCAAAATTAAACAAAAAAAATAACACTAGAATAGCCAATCACTGATACATGTTTTATTTTTTCATATAATCATCAAATCATAACATTTGTTTTTCATGCATCAAGAACAAGTATTTGAACATTAAAAGCATCTCATTAATCATTTATTAAACATTATAAAACACTAAATTAACAACAAGAACAAATATTCATATTACAACTTGCATTCAAAGTAACCTGAACATACATGCAAAAATAACTTCAAACATGATCAAATAAATTCTAAAACACCATAAACAACACTTGAATGAATGAATTAAAATTTAAAATGCAAAGGAGAGGGGTATTCTAAATGAGTTATACCCCTTTATCAAGTCAAGTAATATACTTTCAAGAGTTGATTGCAATTGTTTTTTATCTTTTATGTTTGATTTGAATAGATTATAATAGCCCCTTCCAAGTAGCTTTTAGACTATGTTTAAAAACACCATTGAAACCGTGTTTTTTAAAACTTTAATTTGTTTTTACTTAATTGTTTTGTATATTTTTAGATCATTTTGATTGCTAATGTTAAAAATAACTTTTTTAAAATAAAAATAATATTATTTTGATGCATT
Organism: Populus ilicifolia; assembly: GCA_015708895.1. NCBI lineage: Eukaryota > Viridiplantae > Streptophyta > Magnoliopsida > Malpighiales > Salicaceae > Populus > Populus ilicifolia. The sequence goes on along the minus strand of SRLM01000153.1, from coordinate 2,703,773 downwards.
TTTGAATAAAAAATACTTTGAAAAACAATTGCTACCATACTTTCAAACACTCTCTTAATCTCTTTTTTTATAATTTCTCCTTCTTCCTTTTCTTTTTATTTTTTATTATTTGATTGGGAATTAATATCTTCTTCTTCTCTCTTTTTTTATTTTTATTTTTCTATTTGATCAATTTTTTTTCTTAATGTTTTCTTTTTTATGGTTTTTTTCACTTTTCCCCTCCTTTAGGCTTCAAATGACACTTTTTTTATAACCTCAAAAGGGTAGGTGATTGCGAAACCATTCATGGGTTTGAAAGTAGTTCTCCAAAACTAGACATTAAGAATCCTTTCTTATTTTGCCTCTTATTTATTTAGGGATCACTCTTCTCTCTTCTTTTATTTTTCCTCTCTTTAGATGTTTAACAAACTTTTAAAATTTCTAAAAAAATTAGTGAACTTCATAACTAAAACTTGATTGGAAATGGTTGTTTGAAGGTGTATCTTTCTGAATTAATCATAACATATATGAAGTTATTAAAACCAAGCCATAAATCATGCAAAGAGGATGTTAATCTTTATCTACAATCAAATCATATTTAATTTTATGATCCATGTCCATCCCACCATTAATTCAAAGTTAAGTGTAATGCTATTTAATTTCATTAAATCAAACAAAGTTGTCTCGGGACAAGATGTTAAGGATTTTCACTAACAGGTAAAGCATAAACATTGAAAAAAAAATAGCCTTCTAGATATAAAGCTCCTTTTATGGAATGATAATCTTTATTCATCCAATGATGATCGAAGTTGCCATAATTTTACTTTTCACAAGAATACTCCATTAAAGCATGATGGTTTTGTCAGAACCAACTCAAAGCATGATAAGTGGATAAGAGGAAAACAAAAAATGGAACAAATCTAGGGGGTTGATAGTAGGTGAAGCTTCCCTGTGCCATGATCAAGGACGCATTCTTTTAGTTCTCGAGTTTGAGTAATCAATGTTAAGGGTTTATTGTTCAATTTATTTATTTTATTAGTGTTTAAGGTTTTGTTTAAATTAAGTCAACCTTTGGTGTTGATAGTGTGTGCCCAGTAAAAAAGAATTCTCTAATTAATAAATACAATTATGTTCATGTTTTATAACAGAGATTTTGATGTGCATTCCAAGATCAAAATCTTGAAAATTTTAAGAGGTTCGTCGAGATGGCAATGATGGACTTGTGCAGAAAAAGGCCACCTTGTTTATTTTCTTATAATTCCATAAAGCTTTAGGCATCAGCGTTGTATTATTTGATTCATAAAATTTTAGGTTTTATAGCAATATTGCGCCACTAATTCATATTGTTGAATTTTTGTTGAATATTAGTGTGCTGCTGATTTTGAAGTTTTGGAGCTCTTGTTTGACTTTTTTCAGCATATTAATTTCAAGATTAAGACTAAAAGTGTTATTGTTATTGCTGTTGTGGATGATCAAATCACCATAAAACAATTAGATGATGAAGCTATATTTTAACAAGAAAAAGCACTCTATAATTATTGTGAACTTAAAACCTACATAATTTTAACTAAAAAAATAATAAAGCCCATTAAAGTGATGGTGTTGGTGAAAACGATAACATACATGTAATATCTCATATTGAGATAAGAGTGTTTAGAGTCAAAGCATGTAAGGCAAGTGGTATTTAATCTTGTAGAACGTGTTTTGGAGCTTGTTGACTGTTAGAAACAAAACCGTGAAGCGTGGAAATCAAGTTAAGCTGAGTCAAATGGGATAATATTCTATAAGGAAGAGTGGGTTGAGTTTTACAATACATTTCTTACCATTCAATATAGCTTGCAAGTGCTTTATATGAATCTTCAATTGTTTTTATGTCTATTAGAATAAGATTTAATAATAGTTGCTAATCATAAACTATTTAGATTGTGACATATTGAGATTTATACTATAAATTTGATTTATAAATCAAGTATTATTCTCTTACTAAATTTGATTTCACCATCTTTCACAAATTCTAATAAAAATTCAATAAGCCCATTAATTTCGACCTAGCTTTACTCAAAGAAAATTGAAACTTAAACATAATTGGAAAGCACTTCCCATCCGAAACTCCAAACTTCTATATTTATTAATCCTGGGTGTGTTTTTAGAGACCTCAATTGAATAACACAATATGTTTTATCTTTTCCTTGTACATGTATACAAGGAAAAGATAAAACAAATGACACGACGAAAAGATTGATGTCTTCTCCCAAGTGCAGGAGTGTCGAAGTAATAAATAACCCGGCAAGACCGGGGTCGAACCACAGGGAGGTTATTGTATAAATTATAACAAACAATAATACAACAACAACAACAACAACAATAAAGAAGAAGAAGAAGAAGATGAGAACTTTGAGATGAAATATTCAAGTAAGGATTAACAATGATAATAACAAATGTCAAGGTTAAAGGTTCCACTAAAGGTATGTCAAACAATTATAGTATAAACTCTTATTGTTCAATTGGAAACCACACATAAAGGAGGTTCCAATCAGATTATAGATTGTTAACATGATTACATTAGTCATCTTATTCGATTAATGCTAATACTTGTAAATTTCATCAAGTATTCATGATTATAACTTATATTAACAACAAATCAAGTTCCTTTCATAACTCAGGTGTCGGTAATACCATGTAGTATGGGCCATGAAAGTGTCAAGCATTTGTTGTACCAATTGTTATACAACATAAATCAAGATTAGTCATTTAACAAGCAAAGTATTAAAGAGTGAACAAGATAACAAATATAAAATATGTTAATATTAAACATTAAAGTCCATATTAAGTTTATATCATACTTATTCTTACACAATTAGTGTAACCTTTTCACTTTGATATAATTAACTTAGCTAAACATAATGAAAGAAAGAAAAATAGATAAACAAAATAAGAACACAAATAAGATAAGAGTTAATAAAGCAAAGGAAAGGAAATGAAAGGCATAAACTTGATATTAATGAAAACAAAGCATAAAGAATACAAAGAGAGAAAACAAGAGCATGATCTTGATCTGGATACCAAGATGCCTAAATGCATGGCAAATGCCTCCTTTTATATGCCAAAATTGAAAACTATTGATTTTATGACTAATTGATGAGTAGATGGCCAACCCTTGACTTGGTAGCAATCCTTATCTTCTCTTGTCTACCCAAAACGTCATTGATGACGTCAAAATTAGAGCCACTTGAAACATGAAAGTTCTACGAAATTGTCTCAGCTTTCTTGTGTAAAAAATTCAGCTCATTTCGACTTCTAAAACTCTAAATATGGCCAAAATACTGAACAATGCTCGGGCTGGAGGACAGATTCAGACTTATTTATTGTTGCAACAATTTGAACTTGAAAATAATCTTTTTAGATCTTGAGCTCCATATGAAAGTTGTAAGCCTATGTCTTACCTTTCCATTCATATAAAGTAAACCTAAATATGAGATCTATAGCTCCAGATATGACCCAATTACCGAATAGTGTTCCGATTTAGATTGCACCGACATCTTTTTTCTAAGTTTGATCATCTCTTTGCCTTTGCAATTGAAGTTCTTAAAGTCATCAATCAATCCTTTCATTTATGTGATAGGCTTGCATTTAAAATGAACATTTACCATAAATTAAAGGTATCTTATATTATTAGATAGATTATTATAAAACATACTTTAGTTAAGGAGTTATTGATACTTCAAGTGCAAAATGATGATATAAAACCATGATAAAAATGCACTTTTAAGTACTAATCAACAAACATATATAAATACAAATTAAATAATTAAATAAACACTATTCAACATTATAAACACAAATTTACTATTAAAAAAGTCACTTTTAAACAACTAATTAACATGCAAATTCAAACAAATTCAATTTTAAATGTCTTAAATTTAGAACTTTAAATTCATATGCATCCAAAATTCTATGATAAAATTATCCAGATTAGTTATTTATAAGCTTTTCATGAATAAGAGTTTTTCATTATTTGATAATGATCTTGTTTCTTATATTTTTTCTAATCAATATTTTATCTCTCTTATCTTTCTCTCTCTTTATATATATATATATATTATATTTTCTAGATTTCATATCTAATGGTGGAAATTAAGTATATTAAAGTCAATTGTTAACATTTAAATATAAGGATATAGATTAAAAGTATTTTTTTTAAATAATTTTTTAATATTTTTTGCTTCAAATTATTTTTTTTTTAATTTTTAAATCACTTTGATATGCTGATGTTAAAAATATTTTTTTTAATATTATTTTTATATATTTTTAAACAAAAAACATTTTAAAAATCAATTGTTAGTTTATTCATAAACACTCTCTTAAAAGAATAAAAAATTACATTTAGAAAAAATAAAAAGCTTTGCAACCCAACATGTTACTATTATGTAAAACAACCAAACACTACCTAATTGATTTACCTCACACATAATTATCATATATTAAATTTATATTGATCTTAAATTTATTATTCTTTAACCACATAAAAACCTACTAATACCATTTAAACAAAAAAAATAACATTAAAATTAATAATAAAAAAGATGGAAAAATTATTGTTCATTCACTATTCATGAAGAAACATTTGCATGATCACCTCACCATGCATGACCATTTTTTCTTATGCCCTTGAAATTTTTTGTTTTCTGTAATTTGGTCATTAAATTTTGTTTCTTTATTTTAATTGTCACTGCAAGTTATGTTATGCTTGCATATTTTAGAATTTGTTTCATGAATGTTCTCATGTGTGCAATGTGAAAAAGATTGATTCTATGTTAAATTAAAGATTGTTATTTGAAAATAAAAAATATAGGCTCAATTAAAAAAATTAATAGAACATGGACTGGGATTAACAAGAGTTAAAAAAAAAAAGAAAAAGGAAGGGTAGTTATTTTTTGTTCAAGAGGTTCGTCTTTCTACACTTTAGTCCTCATTGTTTTCAAAGTTTTCTTTTCAGTCATAAAATTACATTTCTTTTACATTTTAGTTCCTGATAATTAAAAAAAAAACAGAGAGAAAATCAACGAAAAGTGAGCAGGTCGTCGTCCGCTACCTTTAAACAAATAAAACTCAAGCCTGGGCTCAAGAGGCCCAAATATCAGAGCCTCAACTTAAAGTTCCAGGCTCTCCTAACATTTATTTTTAAAGGTCAGAAATACAAACCTTCCCTTCAAGCCCAAGATCTAGGAAGGTGGGCTTGATGCTCTTTGCCCTCGGTTCACACACACACACAGAGAAGGGTTTTTGGCTAAAAAAACATTCTCTCTCGAATTTAATCATTTTAATGAATATTTATTTGACTTTTGTATTCAAATAACCATATTTTTAGTTAAAAAAATTCATATTTTTGTAAATAAAAGTAAATAAATAAATAAAAGAGTTTTGACTAAAGAAATATATTTTTACTATAATTAAATAAAAATAGATTTTGAAAATGATACTGTAATTACAAAAGATAAAAAAAAATAAAAAAAATAGTTCTCTTTCAAAAGAGACAGAGCACTCACGAAGCATGTTCCATGTTTTTTTCTTAATAATATATTTGGAATCATTTGAATTAAATTCAATTAAATAGTTTTAATAAAATTTTATATTTGAAATGATTTTAAGTGTTTGGAATTTGATTTTAAATGGAACTCAATCTTTAAAAATAATACAAAAATAATTCAAAGGTTAATTTCTCTTATTTATTACACTAAAAAGAAAAAACAATTAAAATTAGCTTCCCAAAAAACTCATTTACCCATTTTTTAAGACTTTTTAAAAAATAAAATAAAGGTGAAGTGGATAATATAGGATGCAAAATAAATTACATTATATCTCTTTTAAACATGTAAATTCAATATATTTATCCATTGAATTCAAATTAAATAATATAATATGATTTATTTATAATAAACAATTACTTTCAAATAGTTTCTAAGAACTCATGATCAATAAAACAATTTCTTTTATAGTTTAAGTATATTTGTAAATATACTTTGCCTTTTCTTTTTTACTAGGCTAACCTTTTGCTCATGGTTCTCAGCCCTGATTTGAAGTCTAATAACCATGAGAAGGGCTAACAACTATGAGCAAGGGGTGGGGATATACAGGCAAACTCTAAAATAAAGTCATTTTAGTTTTAAAAATAATACAAGTATTTAAAATAAATATTTTAAAAAAACTATTAGAGTTAATTTTACTGTGTTGTATTTAGATTAACTTGAGTTAGTGATTTTAATTTTTTAGAGCGTGTTTGGAAATATAGTTGTAATTATTTTTTGTTATTTTTTAAAAATTAGTTTTGATATCAACATATTAAAATAATCTAAAAATATTAAAATTTTACCAAATTTATTGTAATAAATTAAAGTTTAACTAGAAATAAAAACAAAAATAATTATGATTAATTACTTGTTCCTGAAATCTTTTATCCTCTAAACATAGTAGAGAATTGAGAATTTTAATTTCTTTCAATTCAAAAAATAATAAATACAGAAATAATCAATAATAATAATATAAAAAACCATGCTCATATTATTAAAAAAATATTAATTTAAAATAAAAAAATTTCAAAATAAAACTCAACCTAACTTCACCAACCAGACTAGCTGGGATTAATAACTACTGCCTTCATGGTTTCTTCATGCCCAATCGGGACTCTAGATTTAGAAACTTCAATATTAAAAACTAGGTTACAGGGCATGCTCTATTGTGGCTAAAATAGAAAATTTATTCAGGACATATGGATTTATTTTGCTTTGTTATTAAAATTAATTAAATAAATTAATTTTAAAATCTCCAAACACATATTTTTAGCTGACACAACTTTAAAATTAAATCAAATTATTTAATATGAACTAGTAAACTTGATAAATTTAAAAATAACTTAAATGATCTCTAAAAAATATAGTTTGACTTTTAAAAAAATTAAAATATTTTTTTTCAATATTAAAACTTCAACATATAAATTAATCTAAATTTTATAGCTTAACTCACCAAATTTATAATCCAAGTAATAAATTCTATCAAGTTTAAAAACTTTAATTTTTTTTACTAAATTATAAGATGATAAATATAGATGCTCATAAATCAAATTTAAATTAAATATTAAGTTATTTTTATAAGATTATAATAAATTCATAAAAAATCAAGATAAATTATAATAATAAATTTAAAATAAAATAATAAGATAATTTTTTAAATTTTTATATAAACAATAAAAGAAATAAATTATCATCTAAAAGATTAGATGAACTAGGGAACAACAAGAAACCCTTTAATGAGTCTAGTTTTCTCGAGCATGCCCCCTCGGACATGTTACAGGCTAACAGCAAGAAGACAAACTGAATAAACAAAAAAAATATGATCCCAATCTTTCCTTTTCCCACAGCATTGAAGTGGTGCTTTACTTTATTCATAACATTATTATTTTTTTTTGGTAATTTGCATGCCTCTTTTTCACCACCTTTTGAATTCCAAAAAAAAAAACCCTGGAGAAGTTGCATGGAGATTGGAGATGGAGTCCAAGGCTCATTATGAGCTCTTCTTTGCTCAAAATCCACTTGTGTCTCCGATAAAAGATAGTTCACTTATTGCTTTCCTTTAATCCATGGAGGATTAAGGATGCACGAACATACCTAAAACAATGCTAATTATTCATAACAATGCAGTCTTGGCTGAATGCGTAATTATCTGTTTTTTTTTTGTAATGGTTGTTTTTAAGCATTTTTTATTTTAAAATATATTTTTAATACCAATGTATTTTAATAATAAAACATAAAAAATAATTTTAAATATTAAAAAAAACATAACACAAACAAACATATAATAAAAAACACAAAATCATTTAATTTCTACATTGAAGTTGCATCATTCCTATTGTTAAAGAATAATCTCAACCTAATAGTTTAAATTGTTAGTTAAAATTCTAAAATATGGTTTATATTATTTTTTAACACATCTCTTCAAGTAAAAATCTTTTGAATTTGAAACTTGCATGGACCTGTATTATTTTATATTTAATTTTTATTAAATAAATAGGGATGATAAAATTTAAACTTAAGACCATTTGATTATCAAGATTCTGATATTATGTCAAATAATATTTTAATTTAATAACTTAAATTATTAAATAAAATTTTAAAATATATTTAAAGATTATCGTATTATTTGAATATTATAACACGAACGTACTACAAGACCTCAAATTCTCAACTGGCGAGGTATCACATCCATGGGGAAAACCCTATTGAACACACCAAGCTCCAAAACCATATATTCCACATCGATATAATGTTGTCTTATGTGGTGGCCTTTTATGCTGTAGGTAACCTCATGGAATAATGAATACATTAAATAAATGATTTTGATAGCAAACATAGTTATTAATTTCCCAATCATGATTTTGACTCTAAAGTAATTTCGTTTTTGTTGCTTTCATATAATCCATTATCCATATATATATATATATATATAAGAAAATTCTTGAGAGCAAACAAATTAATGGGATTTTCACCTTTTTTTTTTTGGGAAATAGAAGGACTCCCAAATTTCCGAACAGAAGAGTGGTCCTATACATGATGCCGACAGCTTTGGTGGTGGTGGTGGTACATTTTGAAAGCAATCATTCAAGCGGTATGAGATAGGTCTATCCATCGAGTCTTTATTTATTTATTATTATTATTATTAAATTAAATATTCATATTAGTTTGTATAAATCCTGATTTATTTTATACGTTTAAAATTAATAACTATATAAATTTTTAATTTTTAATATATCAACTTATAATTTAAAAAAATAAACTTAAAATCTAATTAATTAAATTATTACTAAACTATATTGTCACGAGATTCACCAAATAATTCTTTTAGTACAAAGTCTATATGTGCAGTGATAATGTAAGCATCCGTGAAAAGTAGATTTTGACTTGGATTCATAATTTTAAAGTTGGTTTCTCACCAAATAATTTATAAATTTAAATGAATTTAAGATTGAAATATGTTTAATCAGATTTTTTCCCCAAGAATATGTACAATTAAGATCAGAATTGACAAGTTAAAATTTTAACTTTTAATTAAATTATTATTTTAACTCAGAAAAAATAATACTTTTTTTTTTAAATATTTTATTTCAAAAAATATTAAAACACTATATATATAATTTTAGCATAAAAATGTTAAAACCTTTAAAAGTATTTAAAATTTTTAGATAAAAAGCATCTTACAAAGACAATTTTATTGACATTAGTAGGAAAGACGGAGAGACAAGTACGAGAAAAAAAAATACTGGATGGAAATATTTTTATTATTTTTTATAAATTATAATTTTTTGTCTAATTTTTAAAATATATTTAAAAAATAAATAATAAAATATTATTAGTTATTCTCAGCACTCCATGAAATTACTGGATTCACAATAAAAGGCATCGAGAAAAATTTGAAAGGTTTCTATCAATGCTGATGTGGTCACCCATGTGCAACCAATCCCGGAAAAAAAAAGGGGGTCAAAATCAACTTTAAACTTATTAATTATCAAGATTTTCTGTACTTTCTTTTTTAACTATTAATTATTAATGTCAAAATCAACTTTAAACTTATTAATTATCAAGATTTTCTGTACTTTCTTTTTTAACTATTAATTATTAATGTCAAAATCATCATTTATACAAAAAAAATATAAAGAAATCATATTATTATACAATCAAATCATAAATAACAATAAATTAGAAACAATTTCAATTAAAATCAATTAAACATTTAATTGGAAAATTAAAATAATATATAAATTGATGAATAAGATGAACATGTTATGATTAATACAAGTGAATATAAAACATATGAACTATTTTTTTTCATATATATAATCAATATAATAAAAGCTTATAAAAAAATGAAAATATGATAAATGAATAGCATGCAAAAATGTAAAATAAATAAAATAAAACATCTTTTTTTTAAATAAACATATTAATTGATAAAATGAAAAATTATGTGTTACATGGTCAATATAATTCCGAATTCTCGACTATGATATTATTTTTATTAAATATTATACCAATTTAAAAAAAATAATATTGTTTTCATATTTAAGAAAGTATAATTTTGTATAGTAATAAACAAATAAAAACACTAGGATGTTAGATTGTAAAAAGAAACTTGTGGATTCCTTCTAAAAAATCTAAAACAGATTCAAAATGAGAATAGAAGGCAAGCAGGCAAGCATAGTAATGACAAGAGTCAATTTAAGAATGTCATTTTTTTTTTTTAAAAAAAATTCTTATGAGTTGTTTTCACTTTTCACAGGTTGCCTTCTCAAGCTGTAACTGTCATTTATTACAGACACCCCTGACCATGGTTTTTCATGTTAGGTTGTCATGTTCCCCAGGGACCATAGATTCTCCATGTCTTGAATTTCTTCTGTGCAAGTAGTTGCTTTACCCCTCCTTTGTCTTTCTTATAATGGGTTCTCTCTGGTCTCTTGCCTTTCAATTTGCCTTTGTCTTCCTCAGGCATGGACACCCATTTTAGTAGAAGTACCAAAGGTTCTCAGTATGGAATGCGCCCAACAAGCCTGCACTTTAGGAAAAAGTTCAGATTTTTTTTGGATGCTTCGTGAGAAATTTTGGCTTTGATTCTTGTGAGTTCTTAAGCATGATTAATTAGTAGTTCATAGAGATCGTTAAAAGATTGGGTGTTAGCCTCTCAAAATAGAAAGGAAATTGCAGGGAAAGAGAGTTCTGTAGCATAAGTAGAAAGTAGAAAGTAGGTTGTCTAGTGACTCATGGTATATTCAGATTCTTCTTTTCAGCTAGCTTTCATGGTGGAAAAGCAAAAAAACATAGAAATGAAAAGTGATGTGCTTTCTAGAAATTATGCATGCAGAGGAGTTTTACTTTGAAAAGTTGTGATTTTGAAACATTTTGAAGCCCAAAAAGCAAAGGAAAGGAGTGAAGGACGGTAAAGATAGAAGTATGCCAACAGTTTGGTTCACTTTGAAGAGATCTCTACATTGCAAGTCAGAGCCATCAGAAGTTCATGATCCAAAATCCACAAAGCATTTGAGTACAATCTTGACAAGAAAAGCAGGAAGGTCAGGGTGTTCAAGGTCCATAGCGAATCTCAAAGATGTCATACATGGCAGCAAAAGACACATGGAGAAGCCACCAAGTTGTAGTCCAAGATCCATTGGAAGCAGTGAGTTTCTTAACCCAATTACCCATGAAGTTATTTTAAGTAACTCAAGGTGCGAGCTCAAAATCACTGGTTTTGGTGGGTTCCAAGAAGGGGTTGGGACTGGTGTTAGTCATGGCAACAACCATAATGGTGTTAGTGGTGGTGGTAACGGTGGTGTTGGTTCAACTTTTGTCGGTACTTTAAGGCCAGGCACTCCAGGACCCGGAGGACATCCTACAATGCACTATTTCAACCCTTCATTTAGGAACGCAGCAACTCCTCCAAGAAAGTCTCCTTTTCTTTCATCAGACAGAGAAGGGTCTGGATTTGGAGGTTCTGGTATATTTGGTGCTAGTGCACATTCAAGCAGTAGGGTCTCTCTTGAGACAGATTTTAATGGTTCTTCTACAATCACTTGCCATAAATGTGGAGAACAGTTTACCAAATGGGAAGCTGCTGAAAATCATCATCTCTCCAAGCATGCTGGTACGAATCTCCTATTTTGAAATTATTTGTTAATTAGACATCTTCCATCTAATTTTTCATCCCCCTTTTGTGCATATATTTAGTTTTGAATTTAAACCCTTTTTGCAGTTTCTTTTGTCTCTTTGTTGTTCTCTTATCCTCACAGCAGCAGTCAGACACTTGATTCTGACCTCTGAATTGAGTGGGCACTTTTCCCTTGCAACTTTTGAGATCACCAAGTGCTCCGAGATAGTGGTGAAGGTTTTTTTCAAGACATTGATACTTTGCAGGCTTTGTGGCAATTGGACTGAGTTTTCCATTTCAATTGCTGTTAATGTGAACCCAGATTCCAATCACCAACAAAATGTTCTTTTTGATATAAACTCTTATTTTATTTTTATAATTTATCAGATATAACTCTGCAACAAGCCGTTTCTTTTTTCCTGCAATATCTTCGTCTGAGATATCCATTTGTTTTTTTTATTGTGATGCTCAAGAGAGGCATAGCTATTAGTTGGTTTTGATGACTTTTAACTTTATAAATTATAGCTGTGCTCAAAACAATTTATTCTGATCTCTCATTTTGATGTCAGTCTTTGAAAACCAAAGTCAAATATTAAAGTGGTTTGCTGTTCCTGAGACTTTAGAGTAGCTTTCCTTATCAGCAGCTCATTATATTTCTCTTCTTGGCAGTCACTGAACTTGTGGAAGGTGACTCATCAAGAAAAATTGTAGAAATCATATGTCGAACGAGCTGGTTAAAGAGTGAAAACCATTGTGGTCGAATAGAAAGAGTGTTGAAGGTTCACAATATGCAAAAAACTCTAGCCCGATTCGAAGAGTATAGAGAGACGGTGAAAATTAAAGCCAGCAAGCTCCCGAAGAAACATTCTCGGTGCATAGCTGATGGGAATGAGCTTTTGAGGTTTTATGGCACGACTGTTGCATGCTCTCTTGGCATAAACGGTTCTTCAAGTCTGTGTGTATCTGAAAAATGCCGTGTTTGTCGAATTATTAGAAATGGTTTTTCTGCCAAAAAAGAGCTTAAAGGTGGAGTAGGTGTGTTCACAACTTCTACCAGTGGAAGAGCTTTCGAGTCTATTGAAATATTTGAAGATGATCCATCTACAAGGAAAGCTTTGATAGTGTGCAGAGTGATTGCTGGGAGGGTTCATAGGCCTCTGGAGAATATACAAGAAATATCTGGCCAAACAGGGTTTGATTCTCTGGCAGGGAAAGTTGGTCTCTATTCCAATATTGAGGAACTTTATCTGCTCAACCCCAGAGCCCTGCTTCCTTGCTTTGTAGTAATCTGCAAATCCTGAAGAAAGGAAGGAAAATGCTTACACTACATTATGAAGTCATATGAATCGGTTTTACACCTTTGTTTAGAGGAAATTTTCTTGAATCTTATGTTTTAAAGAATTATGATTCTTCTTTCAAGGCTATATCCCTTGTTAGTATATCAAATTTTATGATTCATAGTCTAGTTGTATCTGCCCCACGACACTTTTGCACATCTCCTGCTACTTTATTGCTTCATCTTCATATTGAGGTTTGTATTTTACTGAAAACACTCATGGAGTTATAACATATAGCAAAATTTTCATTCCAGGTAGTTGCTGAGCAGTAGGTAGTGACAGATTCAAGATTTGGGACACATTTATTCATAAATAAAGCAGTATAAATTGGGACCCAAGTTACCTTGAAAATACCTCATAACATTTACCTGTGTAGGTGAATTTAAGAGCAAATACTTTTAAGCAAAAAAAAAAAAAAAAGACTGTCTGATAATTAAATCTTGAATTGTAACATCAGGTATCCCAGTTTGAATGACAAAGTTATGAGCTTGCAGGTTACTTTGAAATGTAGTGGAGTTGCAGACTTCGATTTATATGCTGCTAGCGCATTGAAATTTGAGTACTTCGAAATCCTGCTCACATGCATCAAACACTCCAAGACAAATTAAACCCAGCTAGTTTATGTTATTATATTAGGTCATGTCTCACTTAAACACAAAGTAACAGAATAATCAAATGAATCAAGCTCAATTTCCATTAGAAATAATTTACAGGAGGATCCGAGACACGTCTTTCATCAGCAGAAATTAGTTAGTCTATGCATACAAAATTAATCTAAACATGTGTATTCTTGTGGTGTAAAACATGCATGCTCTCAATAATGATATATCTTGCTGTCCACATGCATTACTCAGTACAAGAACTACATGTGGTCGTTGTTAGAGGGCTGTGCATGAAACAAGAACAAGGGTTAATCCAAACCAGCAGACAACAATCTATATAATGGAGAGTTAGGTTTGTTTTGTCTCATATTTTCACATCCCTTTTAGAGTTTTTTTCTGTAAATTCTTAGACCAGGTTAATCTTTCGCCTGGAGCTTCTTGCAGATCCTCTTGATGAAGCAGCAGCTAGTGTTCAGGATGAGGTTAGGGTTCCATTTCTCTCTTACTTAAAAAATGGGAACTTTCCAGTTTCTTTAATCATTTCATTTTCCTTGCCGTAACATCTGTGAAGCTATAAATGCTGGCACATGCACCTCATAAATGAAGGTTAATCCTTGCTGCACCTCTCTGAATTATTTATGATTCCAGAAAAATTGAATGGAATTCAGTTGACAGTCTTAAATATGTCCGGGGGAGTAGTTTGAGATCAGATGAACACAAATTAAGATACTTAGCACAGTCGATGTGGGCCCCGTGATCAGGACTGCGCGTTTTGGTGGGATGCCATCTTCTGGGCTATGTTCAGACCGAGGGCTGCTGCCACGCTAACAAACAGACGAAGTATGTTGAACAATTGGACTGATTTTAGTTGTTGTAGTTTATACTTGCTCTCAAATAAGGTGATTCTAAGAACTCTCATGTAAAAAACAACAAATTAAATTATTAGATTTGAATTTAGTGCCTTTTTTCCCCACCCCTTATTTAAATTAAACAGTTTCTCTTCTGTTCTTGGTAAAAAATAATTTAGGGTATGATAGAGCTGTTACAAATGACAAGAAAGAATTAGAAAAGACAGCCCAGTGTAATTTGAAAGAATGACTATAATGGAATAATAAAATTGTCAGTTTGTAACAATTTTTCTGTATTTTTGTTTTGTCTCTTTTGTTGTCTTTTCCATATCTGTAAAATCCAAACTGGTCTGGTGCACAGTTCGTAACCTAGCTAATCCAAGATTTAATTGGAAAAAAAAATAGAAAATTAAACTTAATTAAATTCACCCACTGACCTAATCAAAACTCTGCTTCCAACCCATTGATTTTTTTTTTTGGATAAAAACAACACCATTTCAGTCATTTTTAATTTTATTTTTCTTGGGGTCGACCCATGAGCCCCTCATGGCCTCAATCGAGTTTTACTAAGCTGTCGTCTTCTCCTCCTGCTTTAGTATTTAAACGGCCATGTTCGTAAGCATGTGCACAGGTTGACAAGAATTCCTGAAAAGTAAGACAAATTGGACTGGAGAGGTTTCCTTGAAATTCACATGTGAATAAATGCATTAGGTTTAATTGGTCTAAACATTGGACCAAAACAACTTCATTGAGCTTGACCCGTGTTTGGACCAGAACAACTTCATTGAAGACCTCACTGAGCTTTTCATGGGTCTCGATTTAATCCATTTCTTAATCATCTTTCATGGCATTGGACTGATTGTTATTTCCTATGATTATTCTCATAGTTATTGTTTTAGGGCTCCACATAAATAAAAAAAAAAAAGAAAAGAGAAAATAAAACAATATTGAAAGAAAATCACAAAAATAAATCAATAAAAAATATCAAAACTTGAGAAATCGTCAAAAACTAGTTGAAGAAGATCAAAATATACCAGATTAAAAAATTTGACAGCATATTATCAATAGATAAAGGTCTTATGGCAAAGGAAAATTCAATTTGAGGAAGGAAATGTTTAAGGACTCAGTTGAAATTTTTCAAGGTCTAATTGAATTTATTAAAGGCCTAATTGCAAGAAAAAATATTTTTTAAAGTTAATTTAGGTTTTAATTGGAAGAAATTAAAGTTTGAAGGTTGAGTTATAATTTTTAAAAGTTAATTTAGTCAAGTCCGAAGCTAAATTGTATAAATATTGAAGTTTGATGGGTAAGTAGGGACTTAATTAAAATATTCAAAATCAACGACCAAACTGAAAAAAAGTGCATGAATGTGGGGTTATAATTAATCAAATCAGGAGTCAAATTGAAGAAATTAAAAGTTTGTTAATCAATTAAAGGTTAAAATGTATAAATTTAGAGCCAAGGACTAAAATGAAAAAAAATGATCAACTTTAGGGCTAACAATTAAGTTTGGTCAATGAAAGATTGCATGAAATTAAAAATCTGGATGTAATTACGAGTATAATTAAAAGTAATTGGAAAAATAGAAACTTAATTGAAATTCTTCAAATGCCATATTAAGAACCTTAAAAGACATGTAGTTTATATTTAATGAAGAGAAAGTGAATGAAACATCATTTGTCAACTAGCATCTCTATTTTGACAGTTTTGAATTTAAATAAAAGATGTGAATCATTTCTATCAAATTCAGGTGATCTTAGGATACAATGAAGTCAGAATTGCTTCTATGAGGCCTTGAAAATAAATAACTTAGTCAGTTTTGATAATGTAACCATCATGCAAAAACTGATTTTGTTATCAAGTGTTCACACACAAAGGCTATTCAATGAGTTTTTTTTCAAGAGTTTACAACACTTCTCTTAAGATGAAGAGGTAAAAAGTAGTTTCAAGACCTCCAAGACCCCTGTAAATACTCCTTTAAGATTAAAAAAAGAGGGGCTAAAAAAAGAAAAGAAAAGAAGAAGAAGATAAGATAAGACAATAAAAAAAATATCAATAAGAAATGAAAGTGTAAAAGTCTAAAAACCTAAACAAAAGTTTTTTTAAACTTAATAAGTTTATGAGAGATAAAAATTTTTAAATGAAAGAAAAGAGAGAAAATTTCTATTTTAAGTGTATTATTTGATTTAAAAGCAAATCTTTATTGCTTGCTTAATATGTTTTATTTATTTATTTTTGTTTTATATTAATATTGACAAGCTTAGAAAAGAGATTTGGAATGTTTCACAAATGATGTTGCATTCATATTTTTGTTGTTGTGATTTTTATTTAATAAAGTTATTTTGAAGTTTTTTTAATGTTTTTAATATATTAAAGTTGTTGTTTAAGTTTGTTTTTGATACAATGTTATTTTATTTTTTATTTAACATAAGATATGCATGTTAAAGCAAGAATATTTATCTTGAATTTATTAGGTCTGTTCATACATAAAATAGATTTAAAAAATCAATTTTAACTCCATGTTGTAGGAACATATAGGTTGTTTTAAGTTGATATTTTTTTTATTTGGTATCTCATACTTGATTTTGATTTTTGTTTTTAGGTTTTTAGTTCAAACATGTTTCTATATAATATTGTAACTTGTTGGGATAAAAAAGCATCCTTCATAAGCCAAAAATGTCATTTTCTGATCTTAATAGTGATTGCCTTTGCTGGGTTCATGACTAGGTTTTTAAGCAATGTTTTTCATGTTCTGGGAAAAAATATTTATCTTGATGTTTAGATTTGGGCCATGTTTGGTTCATTTCTTTGTGCATACATCTTTGTTATGCATAATTAATAGATAATCTAGTGTTTATTTGCATTAATAACATGTTTTTGATAGGTTTTAATATTAAAATTTCAGTTTTGAAATGAAACCTATTTTGACAAAAATTATGATGCTTTAACTATAATTGAAGTGAATAGATGTGATATTATTGATTTTTAAATGAATTTCAACATGTATGTGCCTTTATTTTGATCAAATCTCGTATCTTTTAGAACTCATGTTGCTAGGTTCATGTTTGGTGTTCTTTATATTTTTTTGTGTGTTTGATTCGTTTTGTTTAATAATTTTTCAATTTATGTATTTTTTAGGTTATCTTTTAGTCAAATCAGAATTTTTGGTTCAATGTATGGTTGAACAAAATTTTTTGGGTTAGCTTAGTTAGGTCAAAAGGTTTAATACCTTGTTTGGTTTTCTATAATTTTTGTAAAAAATTTTTGAATTGAAGAGCGTGTTTGACAAACACACTTGAAGCCTATTTTTGTTAGTTTTATTATAAAGAAAAATAAGTTTTTACCAAACAAAGCCTAAACTAAATAAATAAAATAAAATAAAAAATATTTTTGGTTGGATAAGGATAAAAATCCTAAAGTTATTTAAACATTTTTTTTTAAATTTAAATACTTTGAATGTTTTTTTATATATAAATATTGCATGGATTTTACAACAAGTTTCTAAAATTTCAAAAGATTTTGGCTTATGTTTCAAAATACAACAATAATTTTTTTTATTTTAATATATGAGATTATAAACTTGTATGAAAGATATATTTTTTATATTAAATAAAAAGACATTTTTTTTATGTTTGCATTAGAATGACTAGGTTTTTAACTTGATAAATTAAATATTTTCTTACTAAAAATTTTTTTTCTTAAATCTTAAACAAACTAAGAGTTAGAAAATAAAACATTTACTTAGTTTATATGAGACAAATAAATACAATTTATCTCATATAAAAAATATTAGGAGTATTAATATATTTTTTTTACACAATCTATCTCTTTACTCAAACTCTGAGACCGATTAGAGTTTATTTTGATCAAAATATTAGATGATAACTTTCATTCCTCTTTTTTCTATTAATAAAGAACAAAAATCTCTTGTCCTTTCCACCCATATTATTCTAAATAATTTCGATTAAAGAGGATGATCGTTGCAATGCCTTGTATGTGTTTTTGTGTATTATTTTTTTATAATTTTTTATTTATTTTAAATTAATATTTTAAAATTATTTTGATATATTAATATTAAAAATAATTTAAAAAAATATTATTTTAATATATTTTTAAATAAAAAATATTTTAGAAAACAATCACGTCACCCCTGAAACTCGTTACTTATCTCAGTACTAAATAGGCTGCTTTAAAGCGTCCTGCTGATCCCATGTGCCTGTGTATAGCATTTTATTACCATCGCATTCTGGAGCATCTCTAGTTTAATGATAAATTACTTCTGTCAAATGATATGGTGTGCTCAGGTGCGCAAAATTGGTGCCTTCAGATCTGTTCACCACCGCAAGACACGATTCCATTCTGTCGGCAATAGGATTAATGTCTTGCCAGCATTCATAATGGGAATGAATTTCCAGAATTAGCAATGGAGGGCTTTGGAAAAACAACATATACCGAACAACCAGTGGGTTTGGTCACTGAGAATATGTTGCTTCATTTATTTCTGTTTGACACTTCCGCCTGTGTTGTGATGAACTGCTACATGGCCAGCACGGGCTATAAATTTCAACACTTACATCCCGTGACAATTTTTCCAGAGATTGATCTTGTAGATTTGGTAGATAGTTTTTTTTTTAACTGTAGCTGTTTTAATTTTTCAAGATCCTGAAATTAATAATCATAAAAGTTTCTGATAACCTTGAAGTCTGTAGTCCTTAAATTAATAATTTCTAAAAAATAAAGTCAAGATTTAATTAATTAAGTTACATATCTAAGATTAGATTTGGTAAATGTTGTTAGAAAGATCAATGACCTTCACTCTTACTTATGGCTAAAGGCTTTGATCTGGGAAGGGATGATTGTTTCGAGCATCATATCTTTAATGCCATGCTCGTTCTTAATCCTCAAGTCTCTTATCTTCTCTGATGAAATCTATGGATGTATGGAACCTTGTTTCTCCTCCGAGAACATGAAGATGTGGAAAATATGTTTTAAGTTGTAAACATCCCAAGTGAATTGTTATTTGAATTTTAATGTCGTTGAGAATGTAAAATATCATATTTTCATTCCTTAATGCTGAGTCTTTAGAATGCAAATAGAGTTCGATAATGGCTAAATAAAGCTAATTGGCTAATTCTAGATAATTTAAACATAATTTAATAATCCAGATATGATTTTCTTATCCAAACTTAAATAATTCATAATGTCATGAAACCCTAAGAAATATCTCTAAGACTTTCATGTTTTGAGTTTGAAGAGATATTGATTAAATTACTACGGTGTGTTTTTTTCAAAAATTTTCTAAACTTGATTTATGAATTCCAGCTCAAGACATTACTTTTCTTGTTATATTAAGATTATTTTTTATTTAATAGTTTTATTAAATATTTAAATTTGATAATTATTATTAGAGAATGCTATTGAAACTATTTTTAGAAAATTCGTAAGCTTCTAAAAAGAAAAATAAAATGTAAAAGAGAAAAGGAGAGGATCAGATCGGATCCTCTCTCCTTTTTCTTGCTGTGCCTCTTCGCCCTTTCTTCTTCTCCTTGGAGTTTTCATGATGGTATTGAAGAACTAAGTTTTATTTAATTAAAGGAAACACAAAACTCAAAATCAATAAAAATAAAACTGTGAGATTTAATCTGTTTTCATTATTTAATTCATGCCTTGAGTGTTAAAAAAGTATTGCTCTCTTTACCTTCTATTCTTCCTACTTTCTCAAACCCCAGTCTTGTACTTGTTAAGGAAGATGCTTAATAGTTGGTATCAGAGATGGTTAAACACATTTTCATCATTTAAGCTTGATTAACAAGAGTGGAAAGCAACACATTCAGAGCTCTATAGGAGCATAATCGAAGAATTGATGAAGAAGCGCGGGAGATTCATCAAGAACTGCATGACTTAAAGGCTGATTTGCATGGACGAGGAGAAGAACAAAACAAAAAGATTGATCAACTGTCAAAGCAAATGGAGATAGTGATAACGAATCTACAATCTTTGGAAGCTAACAAAGACCATGCAAGAGAAAGAAGGGAGAACTCCAACTCTGATGGAATCAATGTGCAACAAAGGAGTAGCAATCATGGAAAGGTATATGGACAACAAGAAAAACGTAAGATGAGAATACAATGTGAATCTACTGAGAATTGAGTTACCAGTATTTGGTGGTGATAATCGCAGGGGGTGGATTCAAAAGTGCAGGAAGTATTTCAAGATGCGCTATGTACTACCAGTACAGCAATGGTTGGAAGTTGCTTCAATGTACTTAGAAGGAAAGTGAGAGATTTGGTTTGAGGGGATCTTGCTGGGAAATAATGATTTCACCAACTGGGAGGAGCTTGCTAAAGCACTCTGTATGAGATTTGGAAGCCATAGTGATATCGTGGAAGAATTCAACAAATTGGAGCAGGAAAAAGGAACTAATGAGTACATTGAAAGATTAAAATCTTTGATGAAAACTGTTAATCCCATGATGCCAGAATCATATTACGTCTCCGGTTTCATTAGTGGATTAAAGGAAGAGAGATTAAGTTAAAGATTCTCAAGCCGACTACTTTAATACAAGCCTTTGATAAGGCGAATTGGCATGAAAAATCAATTGTTGCAGTTGTAAGAAGAAACATAATTGTTCCCAGAATCAGTTCTTCATTTAACAATGAAAGATTAGCAGGTATTACACCCTATAAACCTTTCAACCAGCACGGAGTTGATGATCAATCTAGTCCAAAACAATCTACAGATACACTTCATGAACAAAGAAGGAAACTTAGATTATGCTTTAAATATAATGACAAATTTGTACCTGGACATAAATGTAGTGTTAAAGGGGCTCATTTGATTGAGGGGAGGGAGGATGGAAAGGAGAAATTTTTAGAAACACAAGTAAAGGAACAAGGTTGTTGTTATGGGATTGGTTAAATAGTCTCACATGTTCAAGACGAGGCAACATATGGGAAAACCTAGAGGGATTAAGCGTGCAGTTCCCAGATTTTGTTATGGATTCTTGAGGTCAGGAACTCTTCGATTGAGGGGGTATTGTTAGACACCAGGAATGAAGAGTACAGTATTAGCCATTGACAATGCAGTGTGCGCAAGACAGCTAACAGAAGAAGAATTGTAGCATGTGCATATAATATTCAAACTTCAATTTTTTCACTTTAGCCAAAACCCATGTGGAAATTACCATCAACATTCAAAATCTCGAAAAAGAAAATGCAGTTTCAGAAGTAAAATCACGAAGATTTATAGTCTTTGGCTATGAAGTTATTGACCAACTACTGAAAGAACAATTAAATTCCAATTGAAGCAAGATCCATTTTAGTATAGCATACGAAATCTGCGCAAAAAATCTCTTTACAAGTTATCAAACATAAATAATCAACCGAATATCAAAATTCAAGAGCATTAAAAATATATATGAAAAAAAAAAACGGTGGAAAGAAATCAGAGAAGATTGCAGCCTACTTTTACAGGGGAGAGAGAAGGAAGTGATAGGCGTTGTCCGAAGAATGAGTTCGAGGAGGAGGATGGTGATAGAGAGGACATTGAGCTTTGAAGTGCAGCCATTGCTGCAATTTCTTCTTCCTGGTCACGCTCTGGTTGCCATTTTTTCTTCTGTTACTCCTTGGTCACGCTCTGGCCTGTTTTGTTTTTGACACTGAATAGTTGGGTAATGAAAGATTGCGTTTGATTTGTCAGCAGATGATGCTTGTCTGATCAACGATGCTGTTTCTTGTTCTTCGTAATGAAATGGTGGCTTTCTTGGCCCTGTTTCTGATTCATTGTTTAGAAAGTAATGATTCATCCCAAAAATAGATGGGTACAAGCCTAGTAATTCTGACTATGATCCAAGTGCATTTCATAACATGGCGCTGACACTTTCAAGGGAAATGTGAACACAGTTATTTTCCTTGCATTTTTCATTCATGATTCGTAGTATTAATGTACAAAATCATGCGTGTCTTTTTATCAAAGCGAAAGAGAAAGAAAGGACCTAGTTATTTTACAAATAAGAAGAAACCTATAAACAAACTGAATGTATCCTCTACTCTTCTAACTCAGAAGAGGGAAAAAAAAGCCCCATAACAACAAATCTGCTCGCCTAGCTCCTTTTGAACTGCATGTATATATCACAAACCAAAACCAAAACCATGGGCTGTCCCGAATGAACAAATTGTTTAAAATCATCTCTATACTTCACCAGTGTCAGCACTGTCAACTGACTCCTCTCTTCGGTGGTGGTGTTCAGAGAGAGGAGTTCTGATTTCTTGTTGGTCCATATCAATGGAAACTTCTTCCGCTGTTGTGGTAGAAAGGGACTTCTTGTGATGCTTCTTATTGTGCCTCAATTTGAGGATCCTGGAAAGAACTTGCACAATGTCTCGCATGGAAGGCCGTTTTCTTGGGGCATGGTTGACGCATTTATATGCTAGAACTGCCACTTCATTGAGCTCTTGAACATCAAATTTACCATCCAGACGTGAATCAACTATTTCCTCCCACCCAACTTTTCCCTCAGTATTCATTGCTGCCTGTTCATCATTTTAGAAAAACGGTTTTAAACTACAAACATAAAAGGAAAACACTGAAGTAGATATCCACTGGACAAACAGAAGCTAACATGACCTCTCTTTTCAAATGAGAGCAGATATTGTTCTGATATGCAATGGAGAAGGTTACACGAGGAATTGAAAACAGTTCATGATGAAGTATAACAAATAACAGCTAGTTTAAGACCCTTCAATGTTAGCATTCTTTTCCAATTTATTCTTATTCAAGGGAAAGCTGTCAGTGTTACCTATTTGGAAGTATTCTTGGTCTCCATCACAAGTGAAGGGCGTAGATTGTGCATTCAAAAACCAATATCCAATGAATGGATGTTGAAATAAATAAGTTACATAGAAAAACCATCTGAACTTCGGCAAAAGTTTCAATTTGATTGTTGCATTTGAAGTTAACCATCCACTTGAGAAAGAGTTGTTGAGACTTACAAGTTCAACATATTCCAGAAGACCTTGTTGAGGATTTCTGCCAGCTATAAGCTCAAAGAGCAACACTCCATAGCTGTAGACATCACTTTTCTTTGTGAACGTCCTTGAAGATACATATTCAGGATCAAGATACCCAAAAGTTCCCCTTATATTGGCTGCATGTTTGTCCACCATCTCTTCTCTTGAAAGCCCAAAATCAGCTACCTTCTTGAACCAACATGAACAGGAGTATGAAATTAGCATGAGAACCTAACACTTGTTGATAGAAGAAAAACAACCATGATTGCACACATTGAATTAAACCAAGTTTTTCTTTAATATTCAAAACAATGGATGAAACTTTACTGTAATTTCTCACGAGGCAAAGTTTTTGTAACACACAGTGGACATACCCTGGCTCTCATGCACTGGTCCAACAGAATGTTGGAAGATTTAATGTCCCGGTGAATCACAGGAGGAACTGCCTGCAGCATAATATGTAGAAAATAGTAAAATTTCTCATGGATAAAATAATGAAGTTGTTTTATTACCATGGAGGACATGCATGCACACAAAATAGTCCGCATAAAAAGAAAATTTACCCCATTATGGAGATACTCCAAGCCCCTTGCTACGTCTAAAGCAATATAAACCCTCAAATCCCAGTTCAATGGTTTGAGGTCTTCTCCTGCGTGAAGAAGAAAACAGTGTCACTTTCACAATCACTACAATGAAATCTCTTGATGGTGGTTCTTGATCCTTGCTACAGGATAGACAACTACAAAAAAGGCCACAATGGTATGTTCCAGTTTATTTAGCTAGAGCTCTCCTAGAGAGTGACAGGCAATTTCCAATTGCTGAAATCTGTCATGCCTGAGCTTTACAAGTGACACAAACACTGATCTCTGTAACAAAGTGATGGTCACTAAAAGTGCAACTATTTTACTTGCAATCTGAGACACAGATGCTTATCTGACTACAGCTTCCAGAAAGTTTGTGTGTTTATTTCTACCATACACAAAATAACTTA
Organism: Populus ilicifolia; assembly: GCA_015708895.1. Classification (NCBI taxonomy): domain Eukaryota; kingdom Viridiplantae; phylum Streptophyta; class Magnoliopsida; order Malpighiales; family Salicaceae; genus Populus; species Populus ilicifolia. Next base: position 2,679,323 of record SRLM01000153.1, on the reverse strand, counting down.
CTGTATAAATGAGAAGCCAAGCTGCCTTCACTCATATAGACATATATGAGCATATGCTGGCCCTTTTCTGCACAATATCCAACCAAGTTCACAAGGTTTCTGTGATGCAACCTTCCCAATAGCATAACCTGAACATAATTATAAAACAAAATTGAAAGGTTAAAAGCTATGAACAATATGATAGCAGAAAAATGTCTACAGAAACAAGTGAGTCACAATCAATGAAACAGTGACACATCAAACTTCATGCAGTAGGAGCAAAACAAGAACAATTGTCCTCCATCGTGAAGAATTTCTTGCCTATGACCTGGGTATAACTTATTTCCTAAACAGAACATAATTTTATAATTGGATGACTCTCTTGATTTCATCACACTCCAAAATTTCTGTCCATAAATCATGTGCAAAGCATAGAATTATTTTTCACCATCTATGCGTGCAGCTCTTTCTGTGATGTTTATGGTATTTCCTTTCACTCATTACAAAACTTCATTAAAAACTTCCCCATCTGTTGACTAGCATGCCATTAGAAGTCAAACAAAAGGGGAAATGAATTTAGCTATACCTTACCCAGATAATTAAACTGTTCAGAAACCAGATCCAGTTCTGTTCAAGATATGTTTGTGCCAGTTGTCATTTCTTGAATCAGGCTTGATGTAACACATGTATGCTAATGTTGAAGACACATGACAGTAGCAACTTGAAGTAACAGTAATAAACCAATACGAGCATGAAAGTGAAATTGTTAACCAATGATACCTCCGTCTGAAATTCTTTCTCCCCTTGCTTAGAATCAGTTGCAAGCACTTTAACAGCAACAGTCTCACTCGTTGTGATCTGAGCTTTATAAACAGGACCAAATGCTCCTTGTCCTATTAGTGTTGTAAAATTATAGGTTGCTTTTTGTAGATCCCTGCACGATAACACCAGGAACACAATTTAATCATGAACCTAAAGAAAGAGAACAACACATTAACATGAATTACTGATCATAATCCTATTGAATTTACACCACTGACCACTATTTGTTGCAACATACATCCACGGACTGGTTATCTTACCATTACCAGTTTAAGCGTAAATTAATACCACAGTTATAGATTAAAGAGATTGCATATCCTACTCAAATGTAATTCTGTTGCAACACTCATAACAACACATCAGGAGGTTAAACCCATACAAAGCATTCAAGCCATCCTCTACATCAAGAGATTAATAATCAGATATTAAACACATTTTGAACTTAAAAAGCTCCAGTAGTTTCTCCTTCTATCTTAGACCCCCAAAATAAGCTATTTACAGGTATAATTGAACTTCAAATCAGATAATTTTGAAGACTCTAAATTTGAAGCACAATTATCCATTCACCATCATCAGCTGTTCCAAGCAGCACAGGACCTTCAACATGGGCTGGAGCCAATACGCAGAAAACAAACTCTAACATCATAATAATTATGATCAAGTCACTCAATTGCAATCAGCCTCATCACTCTATCATATGTATAACCAAAAAGTAATTTCATTCAAAATCAATAGATAAGTCATCACCGAAAAAGATTAGAGAAAAACATACTTGTAAGAAAACTCAGGTATCCCAGAAACTGAAACCACATTACTCCTCTTAAATCCTTCCAGCCACAAGGGCACCCTGTTTCTTCCGGCTTTCACAGGTGACTCTGGATCAATGGTCGAGTCAGACATAACAGTGCATGTATCTGCACCATTAGCCCGGATGGGAATCATCGCCGCCCTCCTAGAACTGCTACTTCCAATCTGCGACCGCTTTCTATGGCACCTCAAACAAAACAGCACTAAAATAGCCAAAAACACTCCAATCACCACCCCAATTGAAATCCCAATAATCAACCCTGATGACTCCATTTTTGTGTTCTATTTCACTATTTGCTATTGAATTCTCCAATCCATTGATACATCTGCCAAAAAGAAAATCTTGGTCAGTGTTAAAGAAAATCACTCCACTTTGCATCTTATAACACGAAGTCAAACAGAGCAACATACACACATTTTCTATAGTTACGTCAGTTGTTAACAGATTCTTGAATCTGACCTTTCAATTATCATTTTTAACAATAGATTTCCTTGAAATTTATATGCCTAGCAAATCATGGAATTAATAACAAAAGGGTAGTCAAATTTATAATTCTGTTTAGCTAAAAATACAAGTCAATTTGCAGATTAGTATTAAATTGTTAAAAAAGACAGAAACAACAACTCTGCATTCAGCCTGAATAGTCCTCCTTGTAAAAACTGATACAATATGTCTACACTACGTAAGGAACCCATTTTCCAATTTGTCCTTAATTAAGCATCATTAACACATTATCTTTCACTAAACAAGCAAAGAAAACAAAACGAAACCCGATTTTATAACTAAAAAGAAGAAGAAAAACCCAACATCGTACTTCATAAAACCTTGAATTCCTTCTTGAATAAAGTTCAAAAAGAGGAAGTCACAAAGATAAAAGTTGAAGAAAAAGAGAAGCAAGCAAAACAATTTAACAATATTAAATCGTGGCCTTAATTTAGAATACTGAGATAGGATTTGCATTGAAATGCATAATAAAAAATACAACTTGATCAACGCTTGTAAATCGCAAAACATTAACTCATTCTGACCTGTATGATTAACAAAGACTTACTCCAAAAAGACAGCATCTTTAAACCATTCAATGTTTGTACACAAACTTTTACACACCAGTCCAATTATATTCAAACCAAAAACACAAACACACAACACATTTATGATCTGTTTGGTTCAAAAGAAAGAAGAACTCAAAAATCCCAGATCAGAAATGGAAAAAAGAAAAGCAAAGACACATTCTCTTAAGAAACGTAAGAAGTTTTCCTCCCATTTTCGAGTTCAAAAATATTCATTACCTCTTTGCTTGGTTGGCAGAAAAAGGGAAACTGTTTGAGAGAATTACTGACCGTTACAGCAAGCTAAGAAAAAAAAAAGATTTTGAGATTATTTTTTTTTTGGTGAAAAGAGAAAAGCAAGGTTTTTTTATATGATTTTGTGTGAGGGAGAAGAGAATCTAAAGAATGCAGAGAAAAAGAGCAGCAGCTGCAGCTGCAGGCGGGCAGGATGTGCTCCAAGGAGAAGAGGTACGCTCTTGGTATCGTGTTAGACAGACATAGACAGAGCTAATGACAGTTTTTTCGTTCTTTTATTATTTTTGTGTATTTTTATTTTAAAATGGCGTGAGGAGCCGCCTCTTTGCTATAATAAAGATGCGCCTCCGGGATTCGAGAGAGTACAAATAAAATTAAAAAAAAATGATTTTTTCTTTTCTTTTTGTTGTTTGATGTGCTTTTTCTCACAAATACACCCTTACATAATGGTCCGAATGGGAGGATATTACTTCATAATTAAAATTCTCATGAATTACTGAATTTTGATTTTGAGGGAAGTGGGTTTAGAGTATATTTAAGTAGTAATGATGAGTATTAAAAAAAACTAAAACAACTCTATGAATATTTATTGTTGAATTAATGAGATCTGAATTCTAATTGTTGGTTTTGTTTTATAAGCTTTTTATTATACATGTGTGCGAGAGAAAGAAAGCTTTTTATTATATATATATAAATACGTGTGTGTGAGGGAGAGACGGGGGAGAGAGAGATATATGCTTGGTTAAATAAAAATAAATATGTTTTTAAAATAATTTTCAAATGAATTTTTATCATTTTAAAGTAAGAAAAATTAAAGAGACATGTTTCATTTATCTCTTCTATCTTGATGCAATAATCAAATAAGAAATTTTATAATATTCAAACAAGTTGTAATTAGTGGTATCTTATAAGTTACAATTTGATTATGTTAAGTAATATATCATATGATCTTTTAATTTTAATGTGGATGGTCATAAAAATAAAAGATAGCCAAACCTTAATTTAGAAAAACATTCCAGATGATCACACCAGAAAAAAAGGCGAGAAAATCATATATTTTTCGAAGAATGTAATCATAATAATAAGTCAAAAATATCAGTTTTCAATAGAAAAAAATAACAAAAAAATAGAATTTTAAAAGCCATATGAATTATATTCAAAATTTTAAATGGATTTATCATTAAATTAATCTAAATTTTTAACCTAATCACTATTTCTATTATTCTTATAAAAACTTGACACGGAATAAGTTTGAACCACTCTGGTCATGGGTCATGTAGTCTGGTGGCGTCTGGTTGGTTTTAAAACAGTGATTGAAAGGCAAGCAGGCACCCCAACGTCGGCTTTGGATTGTACTGGCGAGTGTGCATCTTTGTATTATACGCAACGAATTTATGTTTCTAGTTTTGTTTTTGGGATGGATTGGGTGTGTGTTGGATCATGATTTAACATGAGGAACTGGACACGTGGGGCCTGCAGGGTTCTTTGATCTTTCTAGGACACCAAAATACCTCTAAGATCTAAAGTAAAGTTAGTATTTTGACTTGAGTACAGCAAGGCTGTGTTCTTTAATGGGTGCGGCTTTAATGTGACAAGGATTATCGGCTAAGGCTTGCAGCCAGTGTGTCCTCCCATTTGGAGATTAATATTGCGGTTTGTCCCGTCTCTATTTTTATATTTTAAAAGTTTTTTAAAATTAATTTTTTTAAAATCATTTTGATATATTAATATTAAAGAAATATTTTAATTTTTTTTTAAATAACCGAATTATTAATACATTTTCAAATACTTTCAAGTACATCAAATGAAGTGTTCTTCTAGTGATTAAAATATTACTATATCTTTACAAGGATAATAACATAATTTTAATTTTTAAAAAGTGTATTTATTAAAAGGGATAACCATGAATTTCGAAATTAGTCTTATTTTTTAAAAGAATACGAGCATGCTGAATAAAAAAAAAAAAACCCCTCCAATTACAAGTTCTTGTAACTGCCAACGATGATACCAATTTGTGAAAGGAGCATCTCACAGAAACAATAAGACAATAAAAACCCATTGCAGGCAATGGAAGAAACCTAACTTGGAATATCAAATTGGATGAGACATGATACAAGAAACTGCCCTCAAGAATTAAGACGCATAGAACACATACGTTTTGGCAAGACTTAGGGTTTGCAATTGCTTGCTACTAAGAGATATGCAGTATTACAGGGTATTACTAGGAAACAACACCTTAGCAAGTGTAAAGGTTGCTGGTGTCGGCAACCCTTCTTAGGTTATATATACGAGGAAAATGATACTTCGTTGGAAGCAATTGTCAACCTCCCACACCTGCTATGAATAGAAAGGTTAAAAATCATGATTCAACAAGCAAATCTAATAAGGTGAGAAGAATATATGAACTCCCATGTATGACCTTAATTTGATGAAAGGATCTTATTCCTTGTCATCGTGCTTAAGATATGTTGAGACATTGTTTTCCCTTAACTATTCTGATTATGATATTCATGATGATAAACTGATACATTGTTTTCCCTTGCGATGGAACTGATGTTTGCCCTGAATTGAAAAATCTTCCTTCATTATAAATAGATCCACAGCAGTTTTTTCCCTATTGACAAAGTATATATTATCATAAGATGTTTATCGAGGTGCATACAGGCACAGCCATGCACCATGTCCTCTCATTTCACATCAACGTATCTTGACAATGCACTGCAAATTAATATAAGAAAATCTGGTGATATAATTCTGTATCAATTACGACTCAAATAATTCAGAAATCAGATTATTATAATCAGTTGATTGTGTAGATTTTTAACGGCTATTGGCTCTGCTCAGTCATCTACTTATGATCCCTGGCATCATCATCACCCGCCTGGCTTGAGACGACGACTTCTTCTAGCTGATAAAAAGGGAATATCCCTCCCTCGCTGTTTGTTACAAGAGTACCAAAATAAACGAAAGCTAACGTAGATGCCTGAGTTATTGCATGTCTTGAATGAGTTTAATTGGGTGGATGCCTCGACCCATTTCATAAGCAATACAAGTATTCCCACCAATACATTATTATTGAAATTTAAAAGATGAAAGGAAAAAAAAAGGGGGTCAAGATGGAGGTGGCAAAACCAGCTCCATAAGCTGGATGTGGACTCGATATTTCTCTTTAAGAAGACATTTTTTTTCCTTTTCTTAATACAAGATTGTAGCAGAATTATTCAATTCTCAGCGGAAACATTCAATCCTCACGTACGTACCAGCTGGGAAATTACTTAACAATGCAGGCGGGGGTGGAAGTGGGGACTGGTAGTGTTAGGTTGGTTGCCATTAATGTGCAACAACCATTTGGTATTGCACCAAACATGTGCATTCATACAAGATGTCAAAGGTTGGCAGCCACCTTTGTTGAAGAAAAGCCTCCATGAATGCCTATAAATAGAGGCATATGTTAGAGAGTAAAATGAGAGAAGAGAATTATGAGAATGTGAAGAGAGTAGAGAGGAAGAGAGAGCTGCAATGGCAGCAAGGCTACTGCCATTGCAGCAGCTGTAATGACAGCAAAGAGAGGGCTGAGAGTAGAGTAGAATGAAGTTATCATTCTCCTCCATGTATTTGTTTTGTATTCTTTCTCTATCTCTAAATATATTGACTTCACCCGTGGATGTAGGCGGTTTTGCCGAACCACGTTAAATATTGTGTCAGTGTGCTTGGCCTCCTATAAGCAAGTATCAGAACATCACCAGTCGGATTCCGCAACAGGTAGGGCCCCGGACATGCAAGGAATTCGATTTAAAATTAACTTAAAAAAAAAAAGATTTAGCTCCGTCTAAGCTCCATCGTGGGCTTAACTTCTTTTTACATAGGACGACATGAAAAGTGCAGTTAATAGGTGAAAGTTTTTCACGAGGACATATTCCAAAGAATGATTCAAAGAAAGCAGGTCCCAAATGATGAAAACAGAAGAGGAAACGTTACCTAGTGTAGAAGAAAGTAAGCTGAAGAAACCTCCAGATATGGAGAAGAACATATCAATGGCTGGTATAATTGTTTATCTCTGATGATACATTGGATCACCCTGACCAACTCCACGAGAAAAAAGCAAGATTATCAGATCCATTTTTCTCTGCAGATTCATCAATTCTTAATAAAACGGTCAAATGAGCTCAAAGGGGGGCTTCGGCGCATGTAGAAGACGGTAGTGTTTGTCCCGAGCCAACAACTGGAAAGTCGCAAAAGAGGAATTTCAATCATGGCACAGGTTGCTTTACAAGGCACTCATTCTTTGGGTTCAGCACTATCTGACACATGATCTTTGACTTTGCAATGGTGCTCGATCGGTTTTGGTACGTCCTCCACTCTTTTTTATTAAACTATCGGAGCCCTCTGGTTCGATGCCCCATGAAATTGCCTGGCCTTATGGTATCATAAGGAAAAGATAAAAAAGAAAAAGAAGAGAAGGATGGGTGGAGACTTTTGCAATGAAAATCCCAATAATTGAAATAATCACTATAATAAGGATTTGCATATTGCAAATTTTGCAATGGATTAATGCCGCATTGAATAGTGAGAAATTTAGTTTATTAATTCTCGACAACCCTAAAAAAATTAATAAATTACACTTACTTTATATTATGGATCAAACAAAAAACTCAAACAAAATATAAATTGTTATAGAATATGTGAATTATAGGATGAAAAATATAATTTATAAAAAAGTAAAATTTATATGAAACTATACGGAAATTTCCTAATCTAAAATCATTAAAAAATAGTTAAAATAGTCTATCAGAGTTAACCACGAGCAATTCAAAATTATAGCTTTGGCCATGATTTTCATTGCCTACCGGTGCCAAACGTATGAATTCCTTTAATTATTAGTGACGGCATGGAGTTTTAAGGGAGGAGAGTGGATCACCGGTAAATCACCACCTCCGCCTACCACATGAGATCATGCATGTGTTCGCATACAATTCATTGTGCTCTGTGCTAGCTCACGCTAACTTGGAGGCAAATATACTGCATTATTTATGGTCCCCGTTCCCCAATATTTCAAGCAAGCATTCTCACCTGCACATATGCCCATGTTTCTTGGGGACATGTGATGTGAGGAAGCTCATGCATGTGCCTTTGTTCTCTTTGCTTTTGTGCAGTTTCCTGGTAATAATTATTGGTTTTTGCATCCAAGCTGCCTGTACGGAGCAGCGGAGCAATCGGGTCCACGAAAATTTGGTTTTTTATTTAAAATTATTTTTTAAAAAATGTCTTTAAATCGATGTAATAATTCAAAAAATAAATTTAAAAAAATAATAAAAATATTATTTTAATAATTTTCAAGTAAAAAATACCTTAAAAAGCTACCCGAGCACTTCCCTAAAGTTTTTTCCTTTCAAAAGTTGATCAGTCATTACAATGCAGGACACTGGTAAAAACAACAAAACACTCTCCATCACTGAAATTAATTACAACCAAATCCCAAATTACCATGTGAATGAGATCTATATAATATACTCGAAATCACAGACTCGTAAATCAAAGTAATTAAGTGGGTGATTTAATTGGAATTTCAGGATGGAGATGGACACAAACGGATTCCAATCCGATTAACTTCACTCACGAACACAATTTGCTTACTTTATTGGGCCTCCAAAGTCTAAGCCAGTGGAGACCACCGGCCCGGATTCAAATGGGCTATGTTGATTTACTTGGACCATCCGATTTGGCTCTCTCAATGACAGAAAACTTGGATGTGAAGTTGAAGGACAAGGACAACGTTTAGCTCATGAAAATTTGTAAAACAAGTCTTATCAAGGGTATATGGTGTCCCCAGATAGTACTAGCGATCCACGAGGTCTTGGGGCAAGGCAGTAACCTTAATGGGCATTGCTACATATCCATTGAGTGCGAGTGGACTGCACATGCATGCACGATTCTTGATCCTTATAGCTAATCTTTGGAATACTTGAACCAATCATTGAACAATATCAGTTAATTTCCGAAGCTCTCCCATTACATGTACAGTATTTCAACGGAAAACTAGCTAGGTCGTCAGCATTCTCTTACTAATATGCTTGTTTGCTTGCTTTTTGTTTCGCAATTATGGAGGTGGACAAACCATTATGATGGAAAAATTATTGCCCCAACACTCCTATTCCAAGGGCAGTAGCCCTGCAGAGGACAGAGGTGCAATCTGAGTTATCTTCAAGGATCAAACAAGTTTGTCTACTTTTCACCATCTTTTTACGGAGTGTTTTCTCAATTCGTTTTCTTATCCTTGTTATAATCCATGGTTTCCAACCCCAGGTTAAAACTGCGTTAACGAAGGAAGGAGTAGAAGCTGTCAGGCTTCTACCTACCAGCACAGTTAGGCATGTCCTGGTCCCTCCCTAGATCCTTTGTTTTTCTTAGCTTTCCTCACTGATTTATGAAATTCACTCTCTTTTTAGACTCAATGTAGTATAATATTCTAATTTTCTGTGTTGTTACAGCGGAGAAGGCGTTGCTGATCTGCTGTTGACATTGTATGATCACATCCAGAAAACCATGGCTGAGGCCTGAGAAGCTGTCTTTTCACTAATGAAGCTATGCTTCTTTTGATCCTATTTGAACCAGGGAAATATTGCTCAAAGAATTCGCAAATATCTGTTTAGACAATCCAAAAATCTTAAAGAACACACTAAATATGTAATCTTTACCATCCTTAACCAGAGATGGTCAGTACATGAAGGAAATCAATATGGTACTAGCAATCCACTTATCAGCTGGTAATCAACGGCAGTTGCAAAAATATTTGCCACCCTAAGGTGATAAATAGGACAATAAAAATGCAAATATGCACTTGTCCAATGAGTCATTAATTTTTTGATCCTGAAGGCAAAGAAATATTTTAACTGTTAAGAAATTTGTGAAAAATCAAGAAAGTTCTTATTCAATCGCTCTAGATTTTGTTATTTCTAGTGGTAAAAAATATTTTTTTTCATAAAAAAAAATTAAAAGGTGCATATACCCTCAATGAAAACTTCAAAAATGCATTCTAGGGCTTGGCCTAGCGGTGGAAGGGGCTTGTTTTCTTCCACTGCACCTGGGTTCGAGTCCTAGCGTGCACGTCTGTCACCCTCGCGGTGCTTTACATGCCTACTGGGTTTGCAAGGTATTCAGTAGGTCGTGAGAATTAGTCATAGTGTGCACAAGTTAACCTAAACATCCCATGTATATAAAAAAAAATTAAAAATAAAAAAGTAAAAGGTAAAATGATAATTGCATTATAACCAACACAAAAAATATTATTATACCCTCAATCAATCAAACATAAAAGAATAAATAGCAAAATGATAATTTCATTTTAATATAAAACATATTTGACCGGATAAAGTAAAAAAATAATAATTTAAAAATATTTATTTAAAATAAAAAATAATTTTTTTATTTTTTTAAAAATATTTTTAAAATATAAAAACAACCAAAGTGATAGGATACGTACCTTTTCATTTTGATGAGCTCGAGAATAAAGAGGAAGTTTTCTCCATCCTATCAACTTAATTAGATTTGGAGAACATTCGATCCGATAAGGATTTGATTTATTTTTTATTGATTTTGGCAGAGAATAATATTGACAATTAAAGAAACAAGGATAATCGATGTACTGTCCAAGTCTTTACAAATTAATTCCTCATTTAAAAAACAGGAAGTAAAAAAACCCTTCGAGAACGTCGGATTAAAAATCAACGCAGAAGGCTCGATCGAGCAGAAAGTTTCGAAGAATACTGGAAGTTCATGATAGGCTACTGTTACTTCTCAACACATCAAGAAGCACTCACTTCAAGTTTTTGTGCTTTATTTGTGCCTCAAACACTACCAGAAAGCTAGTGAAAGCAGACATGTATCTTTTTCCTCGAGAAAGATTATCTTCGGTAGATGCATCCGAAGGATTCTCGGAAAGGAATTTGATTCCATTGCCCTTCCAGCCCGAAGCTCACAAGTTCGATTGGCCCAAAGCAGGAAAATCCAATAGATTCATCAACTACATGTCTTCTGATTAACGATTAATTAAAGAGAAAGCATGATTATGACATGATGTATTTTCCACTTGAAAATCTTGATATTACTGTACTCAGATAAGGCAGGAGACATGGCCCAGTTTTGTTCATATGCTTTTTCAAGACTTCTTAGTGTTCGGCCGAAGAATTGCTTCTTCCTCTTGTCTATTACAACATGACATGAAGTGCAGTGATTGAGAAAAATTACTTATTTTGATCTTTATTATATTTTGCTTAAGGGGAATTAATGCCTTTTCCAGTGTAATTTTCTTTTATTCATTTCAACTTGGAGGGTTTTAATTAAAAAAATGGAACCATTAAAGTTTCAAAAATGCAACCAGCAGAAGCACTTCAATGACTGATATAGCAAGAAATTGACGAATAGCATCGTCTTGCTCGCGAGTCAAAAGGGTTAATGAGGCCCCCACTTGAGTCATAGTTTACGTCAAAAGCAAAAATAATTACCGATTGCGTTTCGAAGGTAATCGTGGTTAATGTAAGTGATTTATTGGTTAGATATATAATACCGGAAATAGTAAATTTAAAATTTTATAAGAGTTTGAAGGGTTTTATTTAAAATATTTAAAATTATTTAGAATTTATATAAAAATTACTTTGAAGATAAAATATTTTTTTAATTTTGAATAATTATTTCAAGATTAAGTTATTTTAAATCATAATTTGTTCAAATATCTAGCCTCTAACATTAATTAACACAAATTACTAATGATAAATTTTTTAAATTTTTTTAGGAGAGAAATTACTATATAGTGTTAGCTTTTTTATTTTGTGTTTTAAATATTTCTCAAACTAATATAATTTTTCTTTGTACAAAAAATAAAAAGCATATTATTTTATTTATAGAAAAATCTAAAAACTCTATAAATAATAAAACATCAATTTGCCTTTTAAATAATATTACACATATTATTTTATGATAATTTTAAAAATTTATTTAATCAAATTCATACTTGTTTTTTTTTTCTAGGTGTAAAATTATAATATCTTATATTAATTACATTTTAGTACTTAGTTTTTAAAATAATCAAGTTATATTTGATTAATCATCATATTTTAATTTTTAATAATGAGTTCTTCAATTGAAACGAGTTACACCAATCAATTTTCTTCATTATATTTTTTCATTGAATTTCATCATTAGATTTTTTCATTGTAATCTTTCATTGAGTTTTTTTTAATGAAATGAATTCCTCTAATGAGATTTTTACATGTGTTTCTTTAATGGATTCTTCTCGTGGATTTTCCTAGGTCACTAGAAATTTTTTTTAAGTATGTATTTTTTTGTGGTTTTATTTTGTCCTCTTGTTTTTTTTGGTATGGGTTTCTTTATGATTCTTCTCTAAATAGAAAATTCTTTTTTTAACCATAGAGCATGCTCCTACATAAGGCCTCTCTGATATATTATCTAGGGTTTCTATCTTTTTTCTTATATGAAAAAAATTCAATAAGTTTATCATTGTAAATGGATATTTTTACAAGTTTTTGTGTATCGATATTACAAAGATTTCAAAAATACTAATGAATCAAAATTTAACTAGTTCAAAACCTCAATGACTATAAACCTTAAGCAGTGCACTTTGGTCTATTTTCTGTGTTTAACAAGTTTAGACAACTTATATAAGTCTAATACTCCCTTAATATTTTTTTGAGATCTCTAAGTGAATGCATCAATAATTTATGCAGACTAAATATGCATTATTTTTAATAGAATATAACTTAAAATATCATAAAATAAAATAACTTTTAAGCTCCTTCTTTTTAAAAGAACAAAATTTATGAGTTATAAATACTTTTATAAATTCTTCAAGTTTTGGGTTTATAATATCTTTATTCTTAATATTTTTAGCGCATGTATTTTCAGAGTTTATCACTTTAAAAAATATTTATTTAAGTATTTAAGAGTTTTAAAATATATAAAAAAACTTTTTATAGATATTTTGTACTCGATACCAACTACTATCCATCTTAGTTATGGAGAATACATCATATTAATATAACTAAGAAATTAATTATTATTTAATATATAAATTTTACTTCTAAATTACTTGATTTTTTTTACCTCAATAAATGATAAACTAAAAAGTACTTTTATGTAATGCAAGAAAAGAAAACAATTTAAATGAAGAAACATATAATATTTAAAAAATTACAAAAAATAACTATAATTTTTTTTCCTATCAAAAATTGATTTTACTTTAAAAGATATACCATCTCACTAATCAATTTAATATTAATAATTGATTTTACCTTAAAAATGATACTATTTTACTAATTGAGTGTGTGTATATATATATGATTTTTTAAAAGCAATTTTTATAAAATTTTTAATTTCATGTTTTTTTAATAGCATGACCCTTGAAAGGTGTCTTCATTTTATTTTACCGCAGAAAAAAATAAAAATAAAATAAAAAACATAGATAAGATCATTGCTGAAAGAGTTTCATTGTCGCTTCTCTCATGAGATTTCGAAATGCTATTCCCTCCCTTCTACTCTAATGTTTATTAAGTAATTTTTAAGATCCAAAATGAATATTGTAAGCATATAATATAATATAATATTTGTGGCATATTATACATAAAAAACACATCAATACATCAATTTATAATCTTTGAAGCCATAGGTCTAAGAATCAATTACTTTTTCTCAATCTTTATTACACGTGAATTACATAATTGATTGGGGCTTGAATTACATAATCTCTCAAGTCATAGGTGATGGCCATCGAAATCAATTATCTTCTCCTGTTGACTTTTTCTCAACCTTTCGAATTCCATTTTCACCTTAATTTGGCTAGCTGGTCTTGTAATGGGTGCCGTCAACGCGTGCCACGTCAGGTCAAATAAAAATTATATTACACGTGTCATCGTATGTGTTTCATTAGTGTCATTGCTGACGTGGGCTCTCGCAACTTTTCTGGCTGGCTTCATTTTCGTTTGTTTCCTCTCCGTGACGGAGAATTTTGTTCGATTCCCCACCTTCATCTCTTCTTAGCGTGTATGCCAATCGAGCAGGAGCATAGTTTATTATACTTTATATATATATATATGTTTTATGATTATATCTTATGCCTAACATTTAAAGAGATTCATTAATTATTTTTAAATATACGGGGTGCATCTTAAAATTGTTCCAAAAGGGAATCTAGTTTCTATTAACGTGCAAAGTAACTCAAGAACATCTCTTATATTTAAAATAAAAAACTTCATCTCTAACAATTTATACCCTTAACATTTATCTCTCTTTAAGAATTTTAAGAGATGTTCATCACAACTTGTGATGATGAGTGTGATTTGTAATGCTGAGATTCAACCATCATGATTGGAACTCCTCCTCTCTTTACACCTTGGATTTACATAGCCAGTAGAGTCAAAAGCAAACGGTACACATGCTTGGGATCCTGCTAGGAAGTCACTTGTCAACGCAACGATGGGAGATATTTTCAACCAGTGTGGTCAAGAAAGGAAATGTAAGAAGAAACAAAGAATGTTCTTAGTAGGTGTCACAAATGGACGAAGACGCTACCGTTAACAATCTCTCAACTCCGTCCATCAACGACCCCATCTTCAATTCTTGAACTTTGTGACACCACTCGGCGCCGTTAAAAGCCCACGAAACCCCCTCTATCTTTCGCTCCATTGGTACCACTGAAGCCAGGCTTCTTGTTCTTAGGAACCTCTGCAAATAACAAAACACTTCACAACCCATCAAAGGATCACATAAAAAAACAAAGTCAAAATAGAAAATCAGACAAAGCTCAAACACAAATTCTTTCTTCTTTTCTTGCCCAGAAAGTTGGTTTCTTTGGTCTTTTTGTTCGTTTCATTTGTTAGATACAGTTTTGTTTTCGAGATTTATACTACCTTTTCAAGATTTGGAACTTTGAAGATTTCTGGGTTCTGGTTTCCTTGTAAGTTTAGAACTCTTTTTCTGATATTTGATTCTGTTTTATGTCTTTTATGCTTCATTTTTGTGTGATATTGCAGGGTTCTTCTTGGAAGCCTTTTAGTATTTTTTATTGAATGGTTGGTTGTAGCTTGGATTCTATTTCTTTGAATGATCGATGATTGTTCAATAAACAATTTTACTTGATGTTTTATTCTATCCGTTTGGTCCAATAAGAAGCCACATAAGTTAATTAACTCTTCATTTCTTTTTTCCTAAGCTAATTATAGTTTCTCGTGCTTTCCTTTGGAGAAAAATTCTTACCTTTTCTAATCAAGTCCTTGTTTTTATTACGCGTCTTTATATTCATCGAAATTAATGCGAAGCAAATGTTGCTAGCAGTTTTATAGTTCCGGGTGCTTTCTTAGTAACTGAAATTTTAAGTGTACAGTGTATGGATTTCTGAGGTCTGTGGTTTGGTAATTTGGGAAATATTTCACTTTCCAATATGGTCCTGGAGAGGGCAAAGAAAGTGGCGACAACCCTGCACTTGGTTACTGACTGATTCTGCAACAGTGTTCAGCAAGAAAGTTTGAATTGTCTTCTATGTACATAGGAAATTAGGAACATCATAGATGTCTTTAGAAATGCATGAGTTAGATTATGGATGTTGATAATGAAAATTCTTTTGTATTACGGCTTTTTTTATTCGATTCTGCCTCTTTTTTTTTCCCTTAAAAATAAAAACGATATTTGTCTTGATCTCTTACTGATGTTTTGCTGCACCTTAAATGTTCACAGTTTTGACTTTTGAGTAATATGGAGTTGTCTTGTAATTAAAAGAGATCGACTTAGATGTTCATTTATGTTTCTTTTGTTTTTACCAGGCTGATACATATTTTTCATTAAAGATAAACAAGTTTGAATTCTCCAAGGAGAGTTGTAAAGCTGCCTTTAATTGCTTACAACAGAGCCTAGCCAATCTTCTGTGTTGCTAGAAGAACAATATATAGGATGGGATCACACCAGTATTTTGGGTACGGTGTCACTGGTGCGGGCCTACCCTACTCATCTTCTTATCCGTCTGTTCCTTCCATGCCTAATAGGTTGTTTGGTTCATTGAAATTAGATATAGGAAATTCAACCAGCTCGCCCTTCTCAACTGAATTTGATTGTGATACATATGCTACTACGGTAAGTGACAGCCAGGACTGCTACAGCTCCACGGAGAATCTCTCAGGTGAATCCAGCAGTTATTTTAGTAGGCTGAACCCTTCTGTGGACTGTCAACGAGAAAGTCTACAGCTCTTTCCTGGTGGCACTTCATTGCCGCAAGATGCAAGTTCTAGCCATAACATAAAACACGCGTTGCTGAAATTGGAGACTACTCTAATGGGGCCAGATGATGATGAAGATGTAAACACACCAAATACTTGTTTGGGGGGAAGTAGCAGGCCACAGACGTTAGATCAGAAACCTAGGGCCTGGAGCCAGCAGCGCGAGGGTTCTCATGTTATTCAGACTCAGAAGTCTTTTGTTTCAAGGCAGAGGCAGTTCGGCGAAGGTGCTCATGTTGAGAAACGCCAAAAGGAAATGGAAGAAGTACCTTTTCAAGGCATTCCATCTGGAGATTTGAAGCAGCTGTTGATTGCATGTGCTAAAGCTCTTGCTGAAAACAAGGTGAATGATTTTGATAAGTTGATTGAGAAGGCCAGAAGTGTGGTGTCTATCAGTGGAGAGCCAATCCAGCGTCTTGGTGCTTACTTGGTAGAGGGATTGGTAGCAAGGAAGGAGTCATCAGGTACTAATATTTATCGGGCCCTTAGGTGCAAGGAACCAGAAGGCAAGGACTTGCTGTCTTACATGCACACCCTGTATGAAATCTGCCCCTACCTGAAGTTTGGTTACATGGCAGCCAATGGAGCCATTGCTGAAGCATGCAAAAATGAGGACCACATCCATATAGTAGACTTCCACATTGCTCAGGGAACGCAGTGGATAACTCTTCTTCAAGCTCTTGCAGCCAGACCAGGTGGGGCTCCACACGTGCGTATCACAGGTATTGATGACCCTATTTCTAAATATGCCCGAGGTGATGGTTTAGATGCAGTTGCGAGATGGTTGACTGTGATTTCTGAGAAATTTAATATCCCCATAGAGTTCCATGGAGTACCAGTTTTTGCTCCAGATGTGACGAAGGATATGTTTGATGTCAGGCCTGGAGAGGCTCTCACTGTAAACTTTCCATTGGAGCTCCACCACACTCCTGATGAGAGTGTTGATGTGAACAATCCAAGAGATGGGCTGCTTCGTATGATCAAATCACTCAATCCCAAGGTGGTCACGTTGGTGGAGCAAGAATCTAATACAAACACAACCCCTTTCCTCACTAGGTTTGTAGAAACTCTCAACTATTACTTGGCAATGTTCGAGTCCATTGATGTCAGATTGCCGAGGAACCAGAAGGAGCGAATTAGTGTGGAGCAGCATTGCCTAGCAAGGGATATAGTTAATGTCATTGCTTGTGAGGGGATGGAGAGGGAGGAGCGCCACGAGCTCTTTGGCAAATGGAAGTCTAGATTCATGATGGCAGGTTTCCGGCAATGCCCTTTGAGCTCCTATGTAAACTCTGTGATAAGGAGCCTGCTAAGGTGTTACTCAGAGCATTATACATTGGTGGAAATTGATGGAGCTATGCTCTTGGGATGGAAAGATAGGAATTTGATCTCTGCTTCTGCCTGGTATTGATATAGGAGGAGATGGAGGTATGATATACTATGTAGTTGTATTAATTACATATACTTCTCATAAGTGGGGATGGTGCATTACCCTTTTTAGGAGAGTGGGAAAACTGAGGTTAGCATTATAAAGGTTGGCTGCGTTATATTTTTCAGTCATAGTCAATTATGTAATTCTATTGCAACTAAATAACATCCACTTCCTATATAGAGCTGACACCATGCCAATGTTTATGTTGAGGATGAGGTCCGTTTCCTCTTTTTGTTGGAAGCATATAATGGTTGGACTTCCTGTGATGTTGCTTTTATAGAGAGACATCCTTAGGAACAGTTCTAGCCATTACATGTAATGGTGAGTTAGCTAACCGAGATTTCACTTGAGGTTGCAGTGTAGCAGTAAAAGGGATTTGTTTTTTTTTTTTTGTATTCAGGTTTAATTTTTTTTGTGCATGTCTGTCATTCGACGGTGTCTTGTCTGTTATTTCATGGTGCCTTAACTGTTTATTGGATTTGTAAGGTATTCAGTGAATCAAAAAATTAGTGAATCAAAAAATTAGTTGTGATGTATATAAACTGATTAGGACACTTCGAGTTATCAACAAAAACAAAAAGGTTAGCTAACCTAGATTGAGTGCATACATACTGAGAAAATCATGATCATATGATACTGAGAAAATCATGATCATATGAACTTGACGAGAATTTATGGTTTCATGAATAATTAGCTCATGTAAAATCATATCTCATTAATTCCTCATGCTTAAGTAAGCATGGTAGGTGTAAGACAAGATGTTATATAACAGTATAGATCAATATCTAATTCAACAAAAAATGACATGTAAATAATAAAGATCAATGATATGTGAAATGCAACATACATGAATCAAAACAAATATATATATATATATGTATATATATATGTATATGTATATGTATGTATATGTATATATACATATACATATATACATATATATATATACATATATATACATATATATATATATATATAAGAATATAGATCATGTAAATAACAACTATTAATTACTTTAGACAAATAAGTATAAAATATGTACAAAACACACTAGACAATACAAAGCTTATTGTGAAATTAATTAGCTTGTTTCTTTGAACAAAGGCATTCATTTTCTTTTTTTTTTTTCTAGGAATGACAAAATGGTCACCACATTAACAAATGTGATGGGGGCTACATGGGGTATGGGAACTGCATCGGGTATGGAAGATTCACCGTAGCCCTCTTATATTTTTCTATTTGCCATTATAATATGTGATCATTTTGTCATTCTCATAGAAAAAAAAATGAATGCCTTTAAATTAGGAGAATTTTTGTATTTTTATAGAGTTTATAAGCCATTACTAACTTATTTGGAGGTATTTTTATTCATTTAATGTTTCCATAAACAATAAAATAATCAAAATACTTCAGGAGCAAAAATATTAAGTGTTGTCATAGGTATTTTTCTTTTTTATACATAGTAAAATCACATAACAACCCTTAGATACAAAACATTTAATTTATTTATTTAATTTTTTTTTTTTTGATCCCGCTTGAATAAAATAATCATTTTTTTTTTAGATACAAAATACTTCAGGGCTAAGGATTGGCTGCTACCAATTCTACTGCTGCTGGGAGGACTTCGTCCACTCCAACAATCCTTTACCAAATAATTTCAAAGAATGAAGCTGCTGGAAATTTTATAATGGGAAAATATCCTACTGTGAATAAAGACAGCTGCTTGAACTGAGTGGCTGCTGGGAGGACGCATGTTTCTGCTGCTCCCGCTTAAGGCAACTGCTGCTGCAATGCAAGGGAATGTTGCTGATTTGGACAGGTGCTGCTGGAAGGAATTACTGCTGGGCGACTGCTGTTTTGAGCAGCTGCCGCTGGAGGAGATTCTTCTACTGCCACGCGTCTGTGTGTTTGCTGCTGCTGCTGCGCTGCTACTCTCATGAAAGGAGAAGGCGGTGCCGTCTTTTCACGTTAACCTTGGAGCTGCAAGTAACCGCCGTTTCTTATGGAAGCTACTGAATTGTTTTGAAGCTGCTTGCTGGGAGAACATTCTTGCTGTCAATAAAATTAAACAAGGCTGCTGTTTGTAATTTTGGAAACTAAAGCTACTGCTTCGTTTCTGCTGTATGCGTTGAAAATAGACTTCCTTTTCGTGTGTGCTGCTGCTGCTGTGAAGGAGAGAAAACTCTGCTGGTTCGCGTCTGCTGCGCTCGCGCGTTTTGCTGAGAAGCTGCTTCCTCGTCTCGTCTACTGCTACCGAGAGCGCTGTTGTGTTTTCAACTGTCAAAGGAGAAAAAAGGCTGCTGTGTTAATTAATCTAAACTCTGATATCAATTTTCTGAAAATAAAACACATAATTTTCTTTGATAGAATTAGGCCTTGCTATAATCAACCTTGGATCTAAAAGACTGAGCGTGGTCACATGAAATGGGTTTCCTAGCCAAGCCCAAAAATAATACAGGCTTCAGTTAAAGAGAAACATGAGGGCTACACAAAATGCAGTGATTATCCAAGAAAGGGAAACTGAGGCTCACGGCTGGAGCGAGGCTGATGCTCACAGTTGTTACTAAGAAATAAGGCTGCTGAGACTTGAAGCCTCTGCTACATGTTCACAACAGAATCAAATGCTGCTCACGGCTGCAACAGAGGCGGTGCAACTGCTGCTCGCGGTGGAGTCTCTTACTGCTCACTGCTTCGGAGTTGCTATGGCTAGGGGTGTAACTCTTCTGACACCGGTCAACCGGTTTAAGTTTTATTGGCAAACGGTTAGAGTTCGCTGCTGTTGCTGGTGCAGAGCCTTCGTGGAGTAATGAAGGCTAGGAGAGAAGAACTGGTGGCTGTGACGGTTCCTCTCAGGGTCTCTGATTGTTGTTTTTGGCTGGAATAGGATGCTGGTGGTGTTCTCGTGTGGCGTACTAGATGCTGTAGGAGAGGAGAAATGGTATTTTTGGCTGGAAAAGTGGTGCTTGGTATTTTTTATTTTTTTTAATGATTTTTTACTGCTGGGACAAGGGAATTCCCTCTGGTTTTGGTTGAATTGAGTGTTTTTGGGCTGAAGGATTTGCGAACGCCGTGTGTGGGAGTGGGTTTTTCAGTTGCTTTTATTTATAGGAGGTCGGGACGGTGCATTCGCTCTCTTCCATTTTTGTCGAATTCGGCTAATTTGAGTTGATTATCTAAGAAAAATATAAGAAAAAAAATATACAAATAATTTTGGGAATCAAAATTAAGTTATGACAAATTATATCATATATCATAAGATAAATTTTAAAAATCATAATTGAGACAACTTTTATTTCATTATATATTTTAATTAATGCTAAAATAATTTAGCAGTTTTCATCCCACGAAGGAACGATGTGAAATGGGAATCAACATAAGATCTCGTTTTCTTTTAATTGCGCCACCAAAAGACTCAGTCATGTCAAGATTTTTCAAGCTTCAATCCACCAGCAAGTTTCCAGTCAAAATGGTACAACATCTGCGCAAGTGGAAACTCAGTGTTGGCTATAGCAAACAACATGCCAGGACACATCCTCTTTCCAGCACCAAATGGGATGAATTCGAAGTCGCTACCCTTAAAATCAGTCGAAACATTGATGAATCTCTCTGGATTGAATCTCTCAGGTTCATTCCAATAATTTGGATCTCTTCCAATTGCCCATGCATTAATCAATACTTTACTTTTGACGTGGATGTCGTACCCATTAACATTACTTCTCTTCCTACACTCTCTTGGAATCAATGGTATAGAAGGATGTAATCTTAGAGTTTCCTTGATAATCAACTTCAAGAATTTTAAATCATGAAGGCTTGTTTCGTCAGGAATAGTTCCAAGATCATTGAAGACTTGTCTCACTTCTTTTTGTGCCTTTTCCATTACTCTCGGGTTCTTTATCAATTCTGACATTGCCCATTCTAAAGCTGTTGACGAAGTGTCACCTCCACCACTGAACATTTCCTGAAAGGTAATTAAGTAAAGAATGACATTTAGATAGGATTGAGTTCACTTCCAGTTAGGAGGAGTAACATGATGTAAGCAAAAATATAGAGTATAGACCATTGGTTTGCATTTAAATATATATATGATTTCATCTCGTCAAGTTCGTGGATGGTTATATTTTTTTTTATAGAAGAATTGATTAATTAGTGCGTGTAACAAAGCGAAAATATATACTAACCAGGATGATTGCTTTGATAGTGCTTGTTGTAAATTGGAATTCAAGGTTTCCATGGTCTTGAAGATTCAAAAGAACACCAAGAAGATCATCCTCTTCGCTCTTGCCCATCTTTGACGCTAAAGCGGAGTTGGCTCTACGCTCGGAGATGATGCTTTCAAGTATCTCATCTGCTTCTCTGTGCATCCTTTCGAGTCTGGACCTGACCGGACTTGTTGTGTATGGTCCCACACCATGTGATGGCTGTCTCTTGGTGTTAATATTAGTGTGGTTCGGGTACTGTAGCAACAGATTTGAAAAGAGAAGAGAGGAGAAGAAAATCAAGAGAGAAAAAAAGAAGAAAAGGCAGCAGAGCAACCTGCATTCTTTCTTCGATTTCCAGCTCGTTCACCGTTGGATCGGGCTGAGATTTTGACAGCAGCTTCTAGACACATTGATCTTCATTCTGGACGGTTGGATCGAATATTGGTAGTGTGGAAGCAGACCATTTTGACAGAAAACGGGGTTGTCAGTTTTGTGAGTTTTTCTTAAATAATTCTCCTTTAATCTTGTTGTAATCCAAGAATAAGTTGTTCTTGATGATATATATATATATGTTGTATCCCTTAGTTGAATCTGAGGAAGAATGATTGTGAACCCATTATTTGTTGATAGTGGAAGTTTTTAGGTGGACTACGGTCCCGTGGTTTTTCCCATATCGGGTTTTCCACGTTAAAAAATCTTGGTGTTGATTTTGTGATTTTTGCATTATTTTTCATCATTGTTTGATTCTGTTTTATTGCACAAAGAGGGAAAGAATTAGGACTTGTGAATTGTAATTGTATTCCGCTGAATTGATCCGGGTAAATTGGTGTCCGGTTGTTCCGAGTTTTCCCAACAAAGTGGTATCAGAGCACTGGTTGTGTAGATTGAATTTCTTGTGTAGTTAAAATGGAAAAGAAAGATTCGGGCATGATAAAGCTTACTTCCTCAAATTATTTTCTATGGAAAACAATGATGGAGGATCACTTATATTGCAATGATTTGGCTTTGCCGATTGAATGTAAAGGAATAAAGCCTGATGATATGGATGATGCAAAATGGAATGGACTAAATAGAAAGGCTACTGCTAATGTTAGAAAATGGGTATCTTCTAAGTCCATTAATCATATTTCTCAAGAACATGACTGCTATACAGTTTGGAAGATGTTGGAAGAAACATTTGTCAAGGAGAGTGCACAAAACAAGGTTTTTGTAATTAGAGACCTTGTGAATTTGAAGTATAGAGATGGTGAAGATGCTTCAGTGCATATAAATGTATTCCAAGGGTTTTTGAATCAGTTATCATTGATGAATCTGGAGTTAGCTGATGAAATGCAAGCATTAATCCTACTGAGTTCATTGCCGGATAGTTGGGAGACTTTGGTGGTGTCACTTAGCAATTCTACTCCGAATGGGAAGATCACTTTGAAAACAGTAAAGGATTGTATCCTCAATGAAGAGAAAAGGAGGAAAGGCACAAGCACTTCTGAGTCTCATGCACTTGTTACAGAAAGTCGAGGGAGAAGTCCAAGCAGGTTCTCTTACAACAAGCAAGATAGAGAATCCAGCAATAGAAAAGGCAAATAGAAGCCAAGAGGAAGATCACAGTCAAGGAAGGGTTTTAAGTGCTATTATTGTGACAAGCCAAGGCATATGCAAAAGGATTGCAGAAAGTATAAAAGAGATAAAAAGGGTAAAGATGAAGATAAGAATGAAGAGAATGGTACAGCTGCAGTTGTATTTGATGGTGATGTTGCCATTGTTTGTGATGATGGTTGTGTTAATCTTGCATGTCAGGATACCACCTGGGTTGCAGATTCAGCAGCTTCTTACCATGTTACACCCCGACGTGATTTTTACACATCTACATTGCTGGTGACTTTGGTCAAGTTAGGATGGGAAATCAAGGGATGGCTAGTGTTGTAGGCATTGGAGACATTTGGTTGGAAACCAATACTGGGTGCAAGTTGCTACTCAAAGATGTTAGGCATGTGCCTGATATGCGCCTACACTTGATCTCTACAGGTACTCTTGATGAAGAAGGCTATCACAATTACTTTGGAGATGGTAAATGGAAGCTCTCCAGAAATTCTCTGATTGTTGCTAAAGGGAAGAAGATGGGTCTCTACATGTCAGAAGCTAAGGTGATCAAAGGGGAGGTGAATGCAATTGAAGATTGCTCTACTGATCTGTGGCATAAGCGGCTTGGACATTTGAGTGAGAAAGGC
>SRLM01000153.1:2537682-2645608 GCA_015708895.1 Populus ilicifolia | reverse complement strand
ATAAAATTATATTTTTAATTTTTTTTATAAAATAATAAGATTCATGAACTATAAATATATTATGAGATTTTTAAAATAAAAATTTATAATTTTTATTTTTTCCTGCATATATATTTTCAAAGTATCTCTCTTTCATTTACCCTAGAAAAATCAACTTTTATTTTTCAAATTATGGTTTATAATTGACAACTCAGTATATGCAATGAAAGAAACACAAGCGCATGGATACACACACACACATATATATCTTATTAAATATTATTAAAATAAAATTATATTTTTAATTTTTTTGTAAAATAATAAGTCATGAATTATAAATATATCATGAGATCTTTAAAATAAAAATTTATAATTTTTATTTTTTACTGTATATATATTTTCAAAATATCTTTCTTTAGAATATTATTGTATTTTTTCTCTAAAAAAAAAATTTATTTAAGTATTAGAAAATACTTATTTTTAGTAAAGAAAATCTTTTGCAGGTACTAGCTATAAGTCACATTAGCTTACCAAGCACTAAGTATAAGCTATTAACTATCTTGGCTGAGGGAGAATGGATGAGATTGATAAAATCAATTGATCAACCAATTATCTAACTTAAAAACCTTATTTTCAGACTATGTAGATTTTTAAGACATTATCAAAATTATAAACATGTGGAGTGTGTGACATGAGTGAAATATTTTTAAAAATAATAAAAATACAATATACAAAAAACATATAATCCATTCATTCTATTTTATATTTAATTTTTATCATATAAATAAAAATGATAAGATTCAAATTTATGATTGCTTATTATTAAGGTTCTGATATCATGTCAAAAAACTAATTCAATTAAAAAACTTAAATTATTGGATGAGATACTAACATATAATTTATATTATTTTCCAACAAATTTTATATGACGCTCTCGTTATGTTAAGAATAGGTTCTAACATTGAGTTAATGCTTGATTTGGTAAAAAAAAAAATATTAATTCAAACTAATTAAAATATGAAAAACTAAAATAAATATTCAATATTTTTTTCCTAAACAATTTTTATTTATTTTAGATGTTTAACTTTATATATAGTTAAAAGCAACAAATTTTTCATTATTTATTGGCGCATAAAATTTAAATTTATTGTATTTTCATGTATAAATTTTTTAATTTGCAATTAATTTTTTTAATAGTAAACAAAACGTTAACAATATTACTATTTTTTAATTTTTTATATTAAAAAATAAAATTATTCATAGCGTCAATAATAAAACTAGTGTATATGAAGAAAAATCCAGGAAAAAACGTGATGGAGAACGAGAAAAGGGGCATCGAAGAAGTATACTTCGTTTGTTTCATTTGTCTCATTACCCATTAGACAATAAAAAATATCACAATATTCGGTAAAGAAGGGGGCATGAATCTTATTCCTTTAGAACGGCACATTTATTTCTTTGTTTTGACTTGTGGCCACTTCAGGAAATCGGAATTTAAAAGAGGGTGTTTGAAATACTGGTAAATATTATTATTTTTATTTTTTAAAATTTATTTTTAATATTATTATATCTAAATAATTTTAAAAAACATATTAATTTTTGAAAAGTCCCAAAGATCACTTAAGTCACCTACATGTGACAATAAAAATATATTTTTATTAATTGGCCAAGTTCTGAATTTATCTTTATAAATTTAAGTTAAGTATCATAAATTTTATTATCATTACAGGTTTATCTAGTTATTTCAAAATTATAATAAGCTCTCGGCTCAAAAGCCTGTGTCTTAATTAGCCCATATGGCTAGTAGCTTTGTCAACAAAATTTATGCGTCATGGATATGTGCTTATTTATTTTAAAAAATAAATATACGTAGCTTGAGCAAAATCTATATAGAAAATGAGAGAATGACATGCTCATATTTCAAATCTAAATGGGATTAGTAGTCCAAATGAATTACGATAACTCAATTTAAAATAATATGGATAGAGTTAGAATAATAACACACCAATAAAGCTGTAGAAGTTACTTTATGACTTATAAAATTTTTAGAATGAGTTTTACCACGTATAACTAATGAAATGTTATTAAATTAGTTGTTAACTAGCCAGTTGATGCAACCTCACACTTACAAACACATATATGCATATAAAAAGGTGACTTTTTGAATAATGTAGTTACACTTTTCATTTAAAAAAACGACTCCTTTTAATTATTTTTTTCTCAACCACCTCTCATTTCCATGTTAGTTGATGTATTAGGGTAAATTACAAGGCAAAAAATGGCTTGTGTTCGTAGAAAAAAAAAACCAATTGTATAAATGTACACAACAAAAGCAAGGGTCTTAGCTTATTTTATATCGGCATAAGTTGTTGGAGTTTGCTGCTATGTCCAACTACAGCTAATTCAAGGGGTTTAAGACAAAAAGAAGAAGAAGAATTGGTCCTTATGGACTTTTTTTCAAAAAAATTTTCTAAAAATCAGATGCGATAAAGATTATAACTAATTCAGATATATTTATGATCCTATATGCACTTAAACGCTCTTTTGTGCTAGAAATACCAATTTATTGCGTGCTGTAAAGATCAAGCATATGTAAGACTTCACCAAAACTGTATTGGTTTCTATTATAGTAAATTCTCTCTCTTTCTCTTACGTAAACATAGTCAAATCTTGTAAGATCGTTGTGTATTTATTTATTAAGATATATATATATATATATATATATATATATTTATCTGCATGTGTTATCCTCGCCATAGATTATATAGAGTGGTTATTACAACGACTGATAATTTTTTTTTCATCTCAGATAATTTTGTAATGGATAGGGGAAGGAATTGCATTTAGTCAAAATCACACAAAACAGAAATTCCGGGCTCTAAAGAGCCATACAGATAGATAGATCGAAGTTACATACGCAACACAAAGACAACTTACATTTTCTTATCCTTGTCTATTGTACAATTCATTTTGAAGCAACAGAACCACAGAAGGAATTATTCAATGGGCATTGGATTGATGAGCAAAGCTGCCAGCATATCTTTTGCCATGGTTCTAGACCCTGTAGAAGCATCGTAATCACTGTAGAAGACATCGGCCGCGCGACCAAAATTAAGAAAAACTTGGAGAACGTCCTTCCTGGGGACACCAAGAGGTTCCTCATTTATGCCTTTCCAGTCACTCTCGACTAGTTTTGTTAACTCATCATTTGCATCTTGCTTCGATACTCCATGCTGCTTCATATAGCATTCAACAGATGAAGCAACATGGCCTCTTTCTTGTTCAAACTGCAATGTAGAAAAGAATGGTGCACAAGTTAGATAGGAGTTTAGTCCGTTTTACAATTTGGACAAGTTTTTTAAGTTTGTTTCCAACCTCATGAGATGCCACATCCTCGATGAGACTGAATAGATCATATGTAGACGCCAGAATTTTAGGATGAGTGAACAACCAATCGAACATCTCCTTTGAAGCGATTTTGCCTATCCCACACAAGGATGATACTGTAAGCAAAGGGTAAGTAGAGCTAAACACCCCATTTTTCCTGTATTCTTCTAATGTTGGCACATGAGCTTCGTTAAAATATCTTGCTTCAATGATATTGTAGGACCTAGCTTGATTCTTTTCTTGTGATGTGAATGAACTATAGTTAAAACCAATGAAGTAAAATATGCCGACTAAGTTAACGAAAGAATCAAATTTACCGCTTCTTTCGCATAAGACACACAGTAAGATATCCCTTTCTCGTGTTAGGACATTCAAGCTCTCAAACACATATCAATTTACGTGGTTTGGTAACTTGTCTATTCCACGGAGCTATTGGTTTGTATTAATGAAGCTCAAAAGCAATACAAACAACAAAACAAGGAGAAGGAGAAAAACTTCTCAACTCAACTCTCACCCTTAGCTCTCTCTATGTTTCTCTCTATTTCGTATTCTGCATCAGCTATCAATATACCCTCTATTTATAGCTAATGTGGGAGACAATTTTCTTCCTTTATTCAACAATGGTGGGCAATATTTTCTTTGGTTAGGCACCTACTATTGACTCTAACCATGTCAACCATGGCTGCCACCAACCATGTTGTGTCCACACTTAACAATCTCCCACTTGGACATAAATGGTTATAGGTTTGTCTTTTAATTTTTAAGACCAGTTGAAGCTTTACACAACTTCAGTTTATCAAGAGTAACTCCTTTGGTTAACATGTCAGCTAGATTCTTGCTTCCACAGATCTTTTCAAGTAATAGTTGTTCATCGTTGAGCAATTGCCAGATGAAGTAATATTTGATCTGTATGTACTTTGTTCTAGAGTGAAATGCTGGATTCTTGGCAAGGAAGATTGAATTCTGACTGTCACTATACAAAGTATCATTTTCATTTATTTTGCCTAATTCTTGCAGGAAACTCTGTAGCCATACTATTTCTTTTGCAGATTCTGAAACTGCAACATATTCAGCTTTTGTTGTTGAAAGAGCGACTATCTTTTGCAAGGTAGAACTCCAAGAAACAGCAGTGCCTTCTAGAGTGTATATATAACATGTAGTACTCTTTCTACTATCAACATCTCCTATTAGATCAGCATCTACAAAACCTTCAAGTTTTAAACTGTCAGCTGTGAAAGTAAGACATGTCTCTGATGAGTCTTTTAAGTACCTCATGATCCATTTCATTGCCTCCTAATGCTGCTTTCCAGGATTGCTCATATATCGGCTTACAACTCTCACTGCATGGGCAATGTCTGGTCTGATGCAGACCATAATATACATCAAAGAGCCAATAGCTGAGGCGTATGGAATCTTATCCATGTGTTCACGTTCTAGCTCAATTTTTGGTGACTGATCTCTACTGAGCTTGAAATGATTTTCCAAAGGTGTACATACTAGCTTAGCATTATCCATACTAAACCTGCTGAGAACCTTCTTGACATACTCTGTCTGTGAAAGCTTTAGTATGCCTTTGTCTTTGTCTCTGATGATTCTCATGCCAAGTATTTGTTTAGCAGCTCTCAGATCCTTCATTTCAAACTATTTTGACAATTGTTGCTTTAGCTTGTCAATCTCTTCCATGCTGGATCCTGCAATCAACATATCATCCATATATAACAGTAGAATGATATAGGAGTTGTCAAAATGTTTGACATAGCAACAATGATCCGCCTGACATTTTATGTATCCCGAACTACACATGTCAAACTTCTTGTACCACTGTCTTGGAGCTTGCTTCAAACCATATAGGCTCTTCTTCAGCTTGCAAACTTGACTCTCCTTTCCTAGTATTGCAAACCTCTCTGGTTGTTGCATGTAAATGTCTTCCTTTAATTCACCATGAAAAAATGTTGTTTTTACATCTAATTGTTCAAGATGTAAATTCTCTGCAACTACTATCCCCAGAACAACTCTGATTGATGTAAGCTTCACAACTGAAGAGAATATCTCTGAATAGTCAATCCCTTTCTTTTGTTGAAACCTTTTGACGACAATTTTTGCCTTGAACTATTTGCTTCCATCATGCTCAGTCTTTACTCTGTAAACCCACTTGTTTTGCAAAGCCTTCTTTCCTTCAGGTAGTGAGGTTAACTCCCAAGTCTTGTTCTTCAACAATGACTCCATCTCGTCCTTCATGGCTAGCTCCCACTTGCTCAAGTTTCCATCTTGTAAGGATTCTTCATAAGATAATGGTTTACCACCATCTGTCAGTAAAATATAATTCAGTAGAAGTGTGAACCGTTGTGGGGGCTTTATAGTCCTTGAAGACCTGCGAACAACTGGTTCACTTGCCTCTGCATTGTCTTGTGTAGTAGTGGTAGGTACTGATGTGCTTGAACTTTCTTGTAAGGCCTCTTGAGTGGTAACATCGAGAAGCCCTTCTAATTGTATGAATTCAGATTTTTGTGGACTCGTATCTAAATCAGTTATCTCTGGTTCTGTACTTGATTTGTCTTTGTACAAAACTTTCTCGTTGAAGATCACGTTCCTGCTTCTAATAATCTTCCTATTCTGATCATCCCAAAACCAAAATTCAAATTCTTCATCTCTATAACCAATAAAGAAACATTTCTTTGATTTGACATCCAGCTTGTTGCGAGCATCAGAATTTACATGCACATAGGAAACACACCTAAAGACCTTCAAATGAGAAAACTGTACTTCTTTTCCTCACATACTTCCTCGGGTAGTCTGAACTCCAAGGGAACTGATGATCCACGGTTGATCAAGTAAATTATAATATGAACTGCATCAGCCCAGAATGTTTGTGGTAACGCAAAATGCAACCTCATGCTTCTAGCTCATTCATTGATGGTCTTGTTCATTCGTTCAGCAATGCCATTCTATTGTGGTGTGCCTGGAATTTTCTTTTCCATTCTAATATTATTGACAATGCAATACTCCCTGAAACCTCCTTCAATGTATTCTCCTCCATTATCAGATCGTAAGCATTTCAACTTCAAACCTGATTCAGTCTCAACCATAGCCTTTCATTTCTTGAATATTTCAAACACATCAGATTTATTTTTCAGAAAGTAAACTCATACCTTTCTCTTGAAGTCATCAATAAAAGTCAAATAGTACCGAGATCCTCCAAGAGATGCCATTGGAGTTGGTCCCCATAAATCTGTATGCACTAGTTCTAGCTTTCTTGGTTTTAAGGTCCTGCCAACCTTTAAGAAACTAAGCTTTTTTTATTTTTCGAGAATACAGCCTTCACAAAAGTTTAGATCAACATTTGTTAACTTTGACAGCTTTCCCTTTGGCTGAAGTATCTTCATCCCCTTTTGACTCATATGGCCGAGTTTATAGTGCCATAATTATGCCTGATTTTCTGCTTCAGTAGAGGCAATTATATCTGCCGATCTTGTGGTCATATACAAGGTGCCGGTTTTCTTTCCACGAGCCAAAACCATTGCTCCTTTCGATACCTTCCACATTCCTCTAGAAAAAAGGATTGAATGGCCACTATCATCAAGTTATCCGACCGAGATCAACTTCTTCTTCAGTTCAGAAACATGCCTTACATTTTGCAAGTTCCATATAGATCCATTCATTGTTTTGATTTGCACATCTCCAATACTCACGATATCCAATGGTTGTCCATCGGCCAGATAGATTACTCTATAATTTCCAACAATATAATTTTGCATCTTTTCATGGTGTGGAGTACAATGAAATGAAGCTCTAGAATCAAGAAACCAATCATCAATAGGACTATGTACAACAAGAATCAAAGTATCTTGTACCTCATCTGTAGTGGTATTTGCAGAATCAGCTTCAGGTTTCTTCGATTTTATGCAACTCCTCATGAAATGACCAGATTTGCCACAATTCCAACATTCAACCTGTTTTCTTGGTCCAAACTTGCTTTTACTTCTGTACCTGGATTTTGATCTGCCTCTAGATAAGTCTCTGTCCTGTCTCCTTCCTCGAGTGTTAATGTTGAGGGCTGAACCTGAACTTGAACTTTCTCCCGAGTCTTTCTTTTGTACCTTTTC
This sequence comes from Populus ilicifolia, assembly GCA_015708895.1. Classification (NCBI taxonomy): domain Eukaryota; kingdom Viridiplantae; phylum Streptophyta; class Magnoliopsida; order Malpighiales; family Salicaceae; genus Populus; species Populus ilicifolia. The sequence goes on along the minus strand of SRLM01000153.1, from coordinate 2,638,139 downwards.
AGCTAAAATCAGGTCTCGGATGTCATCATATTTTAATTTGAATTTTCCGGCTGAGTTGCTTACGGTTGTTCTCATACCTTTCCAACTGCTTGGAAGTGAAGCTAGCAAAATAAGTGCTCGGATCTCATCATCAAACTCAATCTCAACAGATGATAATTGATTTATGATGATGTTGAAATTATTAAGATGTTGTGTAACAGAGGTGCTTTCTGTCATCTTCAGGTTGAACAGCTTCTTCATCAGGTGCACTTTGTTATTTGCTGATGGCTTCTCATACATCCTAGACAAGGTTTCCATCAATCTTGCTGTGGATTTCTCTTTTATAACATTATAAGCAACTCTTCTTGACAAGGATAACCGGATTATGCCCAAAACTTGTCTATCAAGAATTTGTCAATCTTCTTCTGACATGTTTTCTGGTTTGCTCCCCAATAGAGAAAGATGAAGTTTCTTCCCATATAAATAGTCTTCAATTTGCATTTTCCAATATCCAAAATCAGTTCCATCAAATTTTTCAATTCCCACAGCCTTTATTTCATCAGTCATTTTTAATCTTTCTCGGATTCAAATATGCAAAATCTGACCTTACAGATGTGTTCGGAATAGCCAAAAATGCTAGAAACGACATTGAGATCACCCAAATTAGACTTCAAATGGCTCTGATTTAATCAATCAAATTTTTGGATCACTGGACACTGCAGATGAAGCCACGTGTCATGAGGAATAGACGCTACGCCACACTGGATCAAAACCCAGTATGCTAACGTAGATACAATGACATGTCTGACACAGGGATATGTGGACCTCAATAATCTGACGTGGCTGAACCACGTGGAATTTATGACTGACGTGGCAAGATGACATGGCACGTGGTGTGGGTTGTTGACTGTACGGGTGGGTGACGTGGTGGGTGACGTGCTGATGACGTGGCACGTCAATTTGCAGGAAACTGGTAAGGAAGACGCGTGACGCGTGTACGGCGCGTCTGTGCGCGTGGATAGTGCTGATGGAGGCGTGTGCAGGCGCGTGCTGGCATGCAAGACGTCGGTTTTCACCGGGTTTTCACCAGTGAATTCCTCTAGTTGTCCTCTTCATGATGGTATGTTCAAAAACACGTTTTGAGAACTTTGATTTTTGAGTTTGGATCAAACACCCTCTTTTTCAAGAATAAGCTCTAATACCAGTTGTTAGGACATTCAAGCTCTCAAACACACATCAATTTATGTGGTTCGACAACTTGCCTACTCTACGGAGCTACTGGTTTGTATTAATGAAGCTCAAAAGCAATACAAACAACAAAACAAGGAGGAGGAGAAAAACTTCTCAACTCTCACCTTTAGCTCTCTCTGTGTTTCTCTCTATTTCGTGTTCTGCATCAGCTATCAATGCACTCTCTATTTATAGCTGATATGGGAGACAATTTTCTTCCTTTGTTTAATAATAGTGGGTAATTGTTTTTTTGGTTAAGCACCTACCATTAACTCTAACTATATCAATCATGGTTACTACCAACCATGGCTGCCACCAACCATGTTGTGTCCACACATAACACCTTGGTTGTTTCTTCCTCAATTTCACTCATGGAAACAAGTAGCACCTCGAACCGAACTTTGGTCTAATCAGGGAAATCTTCCATGCTTGTATCCCATCTCAAATAAGTTCATTAATCAACACTCAGTAAATCATGCCGCCAAATCTGTGTTTAGAGTTGTAATTACAGAACCAGGATGCAATCTAGTATACCTCTCAATCATTTTGGTGAACTGCTCAAGTTCTTCAATAGTACCATGTACATCATATATGCCATCCAATATGGATACAAGCATAGTAGATCTGGTTATTATCTGTCGAGCAAGAGCGTACTGTGGCTCGATAAACAGGCCTAGCTCCACAATGTAGCACTCAATCAATCTGTCTCGAGCGAAGGGTAGCTTTGTTGTAAATTCCAACACTTTCCACCGCCTACAGTGCACAAATGTAATTAATATTTTCTATCTGGTTAAATAATTCTTATTCTCCTCTAATAATCATGCTTATAATAATTACTTGGAGAGATTTCTCAGCTTCTCCTGCTACAACTTTTGCAGCATATTGAAATTCGACTTTGCAGGTTTTAGTACAGGTTCGATGTGCAGCTCGTCTTGCTCGTAGAAAGAGATGGAATACCATAGTTCATACTTTACTATGCCACCGTGTAGGGGTCGATTTAAGGCATGAGTTACTTGGTCAGCAAGAGGAGAAACCAATCGAGCTACCATGGACTTGAGGTGAGTTTCAGTAAACACAAGAGCTTCATCCAGTATAATTTCTCCGTGAGCACTGAGGTATGAAGCCTCATACAAACTTAATAACCCTTTCACATACTTTTTAAAGTTTTCCTTGAAGTTGCCTTTTTCATCCTTGTACTTGTTGAATACATCTGCTTCACTGGTTGATAAACACATTAGAAGATAGCAATGAATCTACAATAAAATAAGAGTTGAGTAAATTTGAAACTGATCTTTTCGAATATATCCCTTTTGGTTCTGGAAGGAGGTTATGTCCATATAGTGTGGCCACTGTCGAGGTTACCCTAGCAAGTTTTCTCTACCTTATTGAATGGGAACTCTCTAGGGGAATGGTGCCAGAAAATCTAGACATGGATGAAGCCTTTGGTATTGCAGTTAGAAGAAAAAACAATCTGTGCTTATTCCCACTCCTTACCACATACTACACCTGCTGGATAAAAAAAATCACCAGCACCATTCCATATGTTGAATGTTTATTTCATATACTGTATCTACATTTTTGTATTGCTCAATGGAATCAATAAAACTCTCTATATGTTTATCATGCTCTGTAAAGTAGTATCCTCTCGTACGATGGCACACTGACAATGCTGTGTTAAATGGACTCTCAAAGTTTGTGTTTGGGCTGCCTTAGTTTCAGAGAATATAGGTTTATTTATTGTGGCCTTAGCCTTTATAATGTTGGACTGGGCTTCCTTAAAATGTAGGCTTAGTGCTAGTCATTTACAAAAAAACTGCGAATTAATATGAAAGCTCCTTGTCTATGCTTAGAAAGTACTATGAAATTATGTCCCGAAAAGTAATTTTAGCTAGTGAGTTTTTTTATATATATTTGATATCATCATAAAAATTTGAAAACACTTTTATTATTTTTCCATGTCATAAAAAATAATTTATTAATATTATAATTTATTTTTAAAGTTTATTAAGAAAATAAAAATCAAATTTCATAAATAAAAAACTTAAAGGAGAATAAAATTGATAAAAAAATTTAATTTTATAAATTATTTTAAATAAAATAAATAATAAGAATAGAAAGTAACAAATAAAAAAATTTAAATTTAATAAATTATTTTTAAAACATTTGGCTACCTCTTGGTCGAAAAAATCCCTCATCGCTTAGGGAAGCGAACCCTAAAAGGTTGCCCCCAGACCTGTGAAGTGTAAAAAAATAAAGACCGTAGAATCTTTATCACCTACCAATTCTCCATATACTATCTTAGGACCTCATGAGTACTAGCCCGAGGCAAAACTTACTAGGATATCACCAATTCTCCATATACTATCTTAGGTGAAGGGGGTATTTAGATAAGTGGTAGAGATTATTTTTAATATTAGTATATAAAATGATTAAAAAAATATATAATTTTTTTTTTATAAAATTACGAATCAATCATAACGTTAAACACGTTTGAAATGTATTCAAAACAAAGTTCGTGAAAACTAAAAATAAAACCACAAGTGGTCGAGCGGACAGGAGATTAATTACAAAGCCAAGCAATCGTATATACGAATGTGCTATTAGATCCCAATTTACTAAAGTGATCCTCGCGCTCACAATTCAACGGTGCTGCAGTATTCCTCGAACCTTTTTTACCCTTTATCATCTCGGATGGCACCCTGCCCAAATCCAATGACCATTCATCTCTCCACGTGTCAATTTAAAAATAAAGGGCTTGATTTCCTTTTAGGTGTCTTCCCGACCACACAACACCACTACTCTAGTTTTTTTGCTTTCCTAAATTCCTCCGGTGAGAGCCAAAAGGTGTGAGATGCATATTATCCCAATACAACTCTACTTCTATATATATGCTTTCTATATATATATAGTGTTATTTTATTTTTAACAGCAACAATCCTTCTCCTTTTCTATTATTATTTATTTTTGTCGACCTATATATGGTGGTCTTGCTCCTCCACATAGATTACTCACCACACTTAAAAATATCGACCTTGTTCCTGCGACACCGATAGATATATTATACATGTCTGCCATACTCTCATCGGACCCGGACCTCCGGTTACCCTTGCTATCTTCTCTAGAAGAACCGGCAAGGAAACCGGAGAAGAGACCAGACGTTCACAAGCTAACAATAGATGACATGTTGCAGAAACATTGTGGTGAATTTGGGACATGGCAATTACGTCACTTTGTGTTAACATGCTTGGCTTGGGCGCTTGAGGCCTTCCATACTATGGTGATGATATTTGCTGACCGTGAGCCGGAGTTTAGGTGCCTTGGTTCGGGTTGTGATGAGATGGCTAAAAGTATTTGTGGGTTCGAACCTGGTTCGTGGGATTGGGTTGGTGGTGCGGGGAGCTCAACGGTGGCTCAGTGGGGGTTGGTTTGTGGAGAAAAGTACAAGGTTGGGTTGGTTCAAGCTGTTTTCTTTGGTGGCTGCATGATTGGTGAGTATGAGTTGTCTCTCTTTTTTTTTTTCTTTTTTCTTTTTTAAGTGCAATATATCTCCATCTCTGTTTTTTTGCCTTGGTATTTGTTCCTTTTTATTTTGCCCTTTCCTTTTCTATTGAAAAAAATGCAGAATAATAATTGGAACGGTGATAGAGTTCAAAGAACATTCATGTTAAACTTTTAATTGAAATAAAAATTAAATTTTACTGGACTCTAATTAAGAAGAAAATTTCAATCAAAGCAACTAAAATTATTTCTAATTATTTGGATTTTGAACTCTGATCGCTTGGAAAGATTCTAAAATTTAGATGGGAGCAATGAGATTCTTTTATTGAACTTTTAATTCTTGGAGAAAGAAGTGATGGGTTGAGTTTGTGATTCTCTCCCTTCGTTATAACGTGAATATCGTTACGTTTTGATCTCTGTTTATTAAAGTTTTAAATTTTATTTTTGTTTTAAATTATTTTTTGATATTTTAAAATTGTTTAGATGTGATCATGTCAAAATTAAATATTAAAAAATAAAAAAAATTATTTTAATATATTTATTACTAATATAATACGCTAATAATACTAAAAACGACCTTTTTTATATTTATTTTGTTTGTGATTCTGATTTTAGTAAATGGTATTTGATAAGGCAGATACTTCTTGCGTACCAACAGATTGGAATTAAATAGTAGAGTTCGCCGCTGGTTATTTAATGTTGAAAGGACTCCTAAATTAATCTTGCATGTGGAAATAATTAAAAAAATAAAAATTGTGTGGAATACGACAATATGCTATCGAGACTAGGTTGGCAAGCTTATCATCATCTCTTTTTTTAAATAGTGGATGATACATCGTACCATCTTAAGAAGATTCAACTTTGTATTATTGCTATTATTTATAAGTTTAGGCTTGCAACAGTCTTGTTTCCCACAACTTTGTAAGTTGGATAAAATTTGTAGGGTTGCAAGCCAATTCCTCAGCTACAATGCCCACAAAGGAATACGAGCATGAGAGTGGACAATTTTGGAGTGTTCGGAAGTAAAAAAGTGATTAATTTTTAAAGTATTTTTATTAGATAAAGTATTAAAATAATATTTTTTTTATTTTTAATATCATTACAATAAAATAATTTGAAGCAATTTAAAAAATAAAAATAATTTAAACTTTATTAAAAATAATTTTAAAATATGAAAACAGACAACCGAAGGACAGTTTGGAGGAGAGACCGGGGATAGAGACAATCGTGACTAACAAAAATCCTGGATGCTTTTTGACAAAGATAAAAATAAAGATACTACTAGAACAGTGTTCGTTCCCCTAGTTGTGTTTCTTGTAGACTCGAGGCTCTGTCTTGGCACAAACAGTCATGTGTATAGATTTCTGTGCTCCCAGTTTCTGTCGTTTATGGAGATCACGTGGGATTTAAGTGGAGGAAAACCAAACATTGCTTTTTCTTTTTTAATATTGTCTGTGGTTGTTGTTTTGTTGTTATAAATAATTAAATCGCTTAGTATATGTATTGTTAAAATGTTTTTAATGTTATAGCAAATTTAAAATCTCAAGGACTCATCTTGTGGCTTCGGAAACAGATTTTGAAATCCCGCACCGAATACTTTTTTTTATTAGTTTTTCTCTGTTTAAAATTTCTGAATAAACTACATAAACCATAAGCTGTCAAATGGGTTTCTCTACGTTTGATCATAAAATGAAGGCATTTTGCGGGTAACCCTAAAAAGGGAAGGATTCCGACAAACCCCAGTAAGCTTTTCGAATGGTGTCCGGGATCCTTTATTGCTTTCCTGGAAGAATTCACACAAGCGGGTCATATGACATTATTGATGGCTATGATGATTGCTCGAAATTTCTACTTTCTATGGTCACATGAAAATCACATATAAGCTGCAATGATGCTGAAGATAAACATCCCAAGCACCCTTTACTTCCTTTTCTTCGGATGCCTCTCAGGAGTTCGGGTCCCTTAACCCTTTCTTTGTCGTCCTCGTTCTCGGCAGCATCTTTAGCATGCTTCTTCTTCCCTACTTTATGAATTTCTTGAGGCACTTTCTCTACAATAAATGGTGGGATCCACCCAATTTCTTTTTTGTTATCAATTGTGGGGTCACACATCACTTGCATGCATGAAATTACAATAAAGTGTATGCCATTTGCTATCACGAAATAATCAATTTACAAAATATTGTGGCAATTCACAAGGAAACAATGGAGCCTACGCATCCAACTTCATTGTCAATATATCTAGTACTGAAGTTAGGTGTGACTGTAAATTAACTTATTTTATCATAAGTTTTCTTTTTTGTTCGACAAACTGAATTGGATTTTTACTACGAGTTCAAGATGGAGTGTCAACGTAAAATATTCAAGGAATAGAGAACCTTTTTATGGTAGAGCTGAACTATTGAATCTGAGCCTACAAAATTTATGTGTATATATGTACTAGAATGAAATCCCAAGTTCACAAGACCTTGCTGGAAATTTTGTACTGAGGGTGTGTCACAAAAATAAAATACCTTAAATGTTAGGTCAAGGATCCCAACTTTTCAATTATAATGTGAAGTTTAAATTAATATTGTGATTGATGAATGTTATCTTAATTTTTTTCAGGTGCTGGAACATTTGGTCATCTCTCGGACTCTTCGCTAGGAAGAAAAGGCTCCTTGACAGTAGTTTGCTTACTAAATGCTGTGTTTGGTTGCTTAACAGCATTAGCCCCAGACTACTGGACCTATCTCCTACTTCGACTCCTCACCGGTTTCAGCACTGGTGGTGTTGGCCTCTGCGCCTTTGTTCTTGCTACGGAGCCAGTAGGATCCTCGAAACGTGGTGCGGCTGGCATGTCCACATTCTATTTTTTCTCAACTGGAATAGCAATGCTTTCAGGTATAGCTTACATTTTCCCCTCTTGGCGGGAGCTGTACATTGCCTCGTCCATCCCTTCTATACTGTTCCTTGTCATTGTTCTTCCTTTTATCTCTGAGTCCCCGCGCTGGTACCTTGTTCGTGGGAGGATCAATGAAGCAATGACATTAATGCGGACCATTGCTAAATCTAATGGAAAACATCTTCCTGATGGAGTTGTCTTGGCCCTTGATGAAGATGTAAATGAAAGTTCTGTCAATGACCAAAATGACAAGCAAGGTTTTGCTACAAAAGAAGCAATAACTGGTTCTGTAATTGATGTAATTAGCTCACCAATCACCCGTATTCGCCTGTTTCTAGCAGTAGCAATCAACTTCATGTGCTCAGTTGTCTACTATGGCCTTAGCTTGAATGTTGTCAACCTTGATACCAACCTTCACCTCAATGTGGTGCTTAATGCAGTGGCTGAAATGCCAGCATTCGCTATAACAGCACTTTTGTTGGACAAGCTTGGAAGGAAACCATTGACAATCGGGACTCTATGGTTCAGCGGCTTTTTCTGCTTTGCAGGGTGTTTGATGGGAGGTGTTGGGATATGGAAAGTGGTGAGGATGATTTGTGGGATTTTGGGTATTTTTGGGATGGCTGGGACATATAATTTGCTGTTTATTTACACAGCAGAGTTGTTTCCTACAGTTGTTAGAAATGTAGCCCTTGGTTGTGCAACGCAGTCAGCACAAATGGGGGCAATATTGGCGCCCTTCATCGTAGTTATGGGTGGTGCATTACCATTTGCAGTTTTCGCAAGTTGTGGTTTTGTAGGAGGATTGCTTGCATTTTACCTGCCAGAGACGTTAAATCGGCCATTGTATGACACGATCACTGGAATGAAGGAAGGAGAAGGTGGTTTGTCAGGTGTGTGAACGTGCTTGTATGTTTTGCAATTTTGTTGCCCTAGATTCATTAGATAAGCTTTTGCGAGGTTTTGCCTCTAAGATCTCCTGCTGCCCCCTCTTTCCTGATTCCCGACCTTCATCGGTGCAGAAAGCAATGTGTCCATGTTATGAAACAGCATGCTTATCCGGTCATCATACAGTGCTTGCATAAATTTGAAGCTCCATTACTAGAGAGAGAGGTGTAAATGAGTCTCAATCTAAAAATAACTTAACTGAAAATCGCGAGACATCATTCCAGTTCTCCAGAAACAATTCTTTAAGAAGAAGTAAATATCTTGGAAGCTTATCTCAGTCAAAAATCCCCTCCCCGTTTTAAAATAGCAAGAACAGGATAGAGCTAACAATGCAGCGCAAGGTTTCGAAAGTTCCATGGGTAGCTTTAGCCGCTTCAAGAAGCTTTACCAAACAAGATTGCAAAGTTACATGTAAAACTAAATAAATATTATATAGTAGATTTAAACGTAGTTTTAATTGTTTAGTTAAAAATATATATGACATGCATCAATTCAATATGATTCAGATAAATAACATGAATATAGTAAATTAGATAAAAGTTAACCTTTAACTTCAAATTAAAGGTACTAATATCTTCCTTTAAAAAATTAAGCTAGTTGTAACAATGAATTAAAAAAAAGAAGAAGATGAAAGCCTATATAGTCAATGCAATGGTCATTGGAATAATATATTCATCATTTTGTTTTTCTCGAACCAAACCATTTAACTAATTATGTGGGCTAATTTGGTCTTTTTCTAAAATATTTGTCACAACTAGATAATGATTTGTGCTAAATAAATTATGTAGATGGCTTAACATATATTTTTATAAATTAGTAAGATAGATTTAGATCCAAGATGAGGTATGATCGCTTCAAACCAAAATGATAATTTAAAAATATTATAACTTTTAATCTGACAATTAAACCAGATTTAAATTTTTATGAGTTTCTGAAGGTTATTTTTTTTATAGTGGCTACTATATCATTATGCAAATCTTCAGATTTTAGATATCAAAAATCTCATATGAAACCTCAGTGTAGGTTAAGTTTGTTATTTTCTCATTTAATTTTAGATTTTATGATTATTATCTATGTATTTTTATATTTTTATTTTGTTTTCCAATTAATATATAATTTCAAGTTCATTTAAAGTTTTGTAAACCTTTTAACAAAATAGACCTTTTAAGTATTATTTTTAAAAAGAATAAAATTGTGAATTTAGAATTTACATTTACTATCCCTTTCACTGATCAAACTTATGTGTTTTGCTTCTTCTTTTTTTGTTATCTTGGCTTTTAACAACATCATTTTCATAGAGTCCACTTATCATTATAATATTGATTAAGAATAAATTCATCTTTAATATATCATATGTATAGTAAAATGACTTAAATATTTTTAAAAGCAAAGTTTTTAAAACTAGTGTCTAAGGGTGTTTCGGTCTTTCTATGTATTGTTAGTACAATGAAATGGCTATATTTCACTTAAAGCAAAAAAATTAAAATTAACATATAAGGGTGTTTTTGAATTATCATCATAGTTTTTTTTATAGTTATAATCATTGTAAATAATAAGCAATTTAGTCTGTTAACAAATATAAAAATATAATTAAAAAAAATAGGAAAGGCAATTCATATAATCCATATGAATGACCATGTTGAAGGCACTAATAAGTGAGAGGCATACTCTTTTTAGGTGGTACATGTAGCATCTCTAAATAGTCAAATATTACCTTCTGTAATGGTGTTAGAAGTTTTGAGTTGTTTTTTTTCTAATAGTCAAGCTTATATGCATGATATTATAGTGGTTAGTATGATGAATTTTTTCTTTTTTTTCTTTTTCTTTTTCTTGTTTTCTCTTCTCCTTAGATTTCACGCTAATTATTTCAAAAATTAAATGTGCTTTATTAGTTTTTATTTATATTAATTTGTATCTTTATTTTTTAATTGCTATTTATTTTGTTTTTAATGTTTTTTAGGTTGATTTTTTTCAAGTTCATCTATCAACATTTTATTTCATTTAATTTTTTTATTTAATTTGGTTTTCATTCTTTTGATTATTATTATATTTTATTTTTATTCTTTTCTTGATATGTTTTTCAATTTTATCTCTCATAATATTTATTCACGTATATGATTCTAGTTTTATTTTATGTATGCATTTGTTTTTTTATTCACAATTAAATTTTTTATATCAAAAATATATTCACAATAAAATCACACATTTGATTTATTAACTGACCAGTATCTTCTATTTCATGACTTGGAGTACTTTCTTAAAAAGATAAAGTAGAAATTTGAAAAATAAGTAAATAGAAAATTATCCTATAACAGGGTGGTTTATAAAGTAATATGTAACATATGCATGCACATCTAAGGCAATTTTCAAAAATCAAGTCTTCATCGATTTGGCCTTGTGTTTTCAAGAGTATTGAAAGCTGAGATTTTTATATTAACACCATCCATTATTATTAATATTGCCCCCATCGTGCAAGTGAGGTTCTAGCCCAGCGGTGGGAGGGGCTTGTCCCCTTCCTCAGCACATGGGTTCGAACCTTACCATGCACGCCTGTCACCCCCGCGGTGCCTTACCTGTTCACTGGGCTTGCAGGATGTTCAGTGAACCGTGTGGATTAGTCGTGGTGCGCGTAAGCTGGCCCGGACACCCCATGTAAAAAAAAAAAATATTGCCCCCATCGTCCACCCTTCGTACCCTTCTACGGTGCTCCAAGATATATTTTTTATTCATTTCAATACTATAATTATTATCTCCTCTTTTAGTTTTTCCTTTTACCTTTGCTTCAAGGATATTCTTCACCGCATCAAATGAATATTTTTTTATTAATATAAATATTCAGATCAACTTATATATACCTTGATTAATTTTATAAATTTTAAAATTAATATTTATATAAGTCTTTAATAACCCTAAAATTTATAAGATTTAAACTAATTAAGTTACACCCCTTAAAAAGATAATTGAGAGAGATTATTTTGATAATTATATTTATAAATACATAGTAAAATAACAAATTAAACCCTGAAATAAAATAAGGGTGATTTTGTATTTTCATGATTGGTAAAACAATGTAATTACAACACTACCTATACCATTTTAATTTGTTAGCCTTGCATTCAGGGGCTTTGTGTAATTTTTTCATGGTCTGTTTATGATTGTTGATTCATCTTGGTTTGGTTTTGTATAATAAAAAGAAATTGTTAATGCATGCAAAGCATTTGCCATCACTTTAACCTCTTTATTGATTTAATGGTTGCTTTGGTGCTTCCATTGCATCATTGGATTCTTCTCAGTGTCCTCTTCCTCATGTAAGGACCGTATATAATGGTTCGGCTGGATATAGCAAGAAATGACTCTCTTTTTTGTCATTCTCTTTCTTCATGAATTGGTGTGCAGGTCATGTCAAAAATCAAAGCAGCCATTCAATTGTTTTGTTCTTTTGATTTAGTCCCTCTTCTTTTATTTACAATTTATTTTATTTGCATTGGCTGTTTTTAATTGAATTTTATTTTTTATTTCATACCTGGTCATTTAATTTTTGAAATTTATTTGATTGCTATTTACTTTCAAATTTGGTGCTCCTTCTATGAATTGCTACTTGTTTTATTTTGAATTTTTTTCTGACTAATTTGTTTTTTTTACAATTTCACCCTAAATATTTTTTTTATTCAATTTTTGTGTCAAATATGGTCATGTTTCTTTTAGTTGCTTTTTTTAAATTATTTTCTTGATAAATTGATTTTTACAATCTCATCCTGAATATGTAATTTCATTTGATTTTTATATTGTATTTAGTTTTAATTTTTTTAATTATTATTTTTTTTGTTTGCATGTTTTTCTATTGATTTCTTTTCTTCTAAATTTCATCTCTTGTTGTCAAATTTAGTCTTAATAATTTTTTTAATTTTGTTTGGGATAATTTGATTTTTTTTCAAATTTTATCATTATTTGGTTTTTCCTATTAGATTTTAAGCCCTTTTTTTTGTTCCTTTCTTTTGCAATTTTTTTTATTAGTAGTTTTTTCAATATTTTTATAATTTAAAATTAAATTGGATAAGATTTAAGTGTTTATAATTTAACAAGTTACAATTTTTTAAATTAGATGAGATTTAGAAAGTTTACCCTGAGATTCCTTTGTTTTGTCTTTTTCTTAAAGCAGATTTTTTTTTTTTGGAAATATTGACTTTTTTTATTTTGGTTTTTCTTTAGTTAGGTTAGCATCAAGTTATTTGATAATCAAGACAAGGCCAAGACTATTGTTTTTTCAATCTTTTTCATATTATTTTTAGTTAATTTATTTATTATTATTTTTATATTATTTAAATCGCTACTTTAACCAACGATTTTAGACTTGAGTTTTTTTATACCTATTATTCTTTTACATAAAATAAAAATAAAAATTACCGTTCAATCCGCAATGAATCACGGGCAGCATGTCTAGTAGCTACCATTTAAACATTACGAGCACTCTCATCGAATGTTATTATGCGTAAACATTATGGAGTTCGAACTTGAAAAATCTTACTCCCGTTAATTTTATTTTATTTTTTAATTTTTTCTTCCATGCGATACTAATTTATTCACAACACCGTATCCACAAAAAGAAAGCTGCAGTGAAATCAAAAGGCGAAAAGAAAATGTTTCACACCCGTTTCCTTAGAGATGGGAAAATCTACTTAGAATTACAGACAATAAAACTAAACCTAATTAGGAGAGGGAGAGCGGGGGCGGGGGCCTCCACAGACCCTGCAATTCAAATGGAACATCACTGGTTTTATATAACAAAAGATGAAACTTTGCAACGTCTGTGAGTGGGGATGATAACTTCAGGAGAACTTCCACTTGCAAGAACAACCTCTTGTCGATTCTATTACAAGAATAATATTTACTTCCCTACTTGTTATACATAAAGCCAATCACAAATTCTTAATTGAATAGCAAGGACACTAAATCATGAATGGAGTCGGAGAGAATGCTGGAATAACAATCGAAAACCCATTTCGCCTGAAAAGTCATGAGAAATATCCAATTAAATGGAAGGAAAAAAATATATCTCACACAAAATAAATCCAGTTCGTCATTTTTATTTTATTTCATAAGAACATGAATTAAAGCAGACACTTTATAGTTCTATTAACTTGGTCAATCATCAACGAAGTTTGATTTAGAGGAATAAGGCCATGCGCGAGGTAATCAAGAGCATATTATCTAAATCCATTTCTGGCTATATAGCAATCAGTACTCTAAAATTGAATGTTGTGAAAAAATTAAAGCCTTCTTTTTCTTTGTTTATTTGTCTGCCTATTTAAAATTGAGGTTTTTAAATATATAGTGACCACCGAGCCTGAACCCACCACACCAAATTTTATTCTTTATGAGCTATTATCATTATTAAAAAAGGGAATAGTCTATTTATTATTGGTTCATATGTTAGACTTTCTTATTACGAAAACCAGAGAGCCAATCAACACCAAGAATTGCTCCACTTACAAATAAAGAAATAGAATTAGTGATAAGTATAAACATATATACATGATCGTATACAGAAGGTGTACACTATGGTCATCTGTATCAGTTTGGTACATTCTTTGTCCATTGATGTACAGGAATCAATGGTGGATTCTCCATTCAAGAATCCTACTGTTACATGTACAAAACTAAATCTTGTATCAGGAATTTTAACTTGTCGAAAATCTTTTCCGAATCACTTTCTGAAAGTCTAATTCTGTGAATTGATACAACTCGTTCATTCAATGGTTGAAAGGGATGAAACTTTTCGTGTGATGATTTAGGAAAGCAATGTTGGAAAAAGCACCAGATCTTAGTGTTTACAACACGAAAAATGATCAATAGTAGTTAATTACCTGTAATTGTCAACGTAACTGGAAAGGCTAGCAATTTCACGGACCCTGCCACCGCGGCCGCCGCCACCAGCAGCAGCAACACTACCTTTCCTATTAAGCACCCTTTCAACTCCTCTCTCCCTCGCCACCACTGCGTTATTCTCCGATATCGCACTCAATGATGGCTTCCACTCAGCCCCTGAGTCATTATTCCCAGTAGTCGAAGATCCTCTTCCTCTCTTCTTCCTCCTATGATCGTTCCTCACCGTCATCAACTCCCGTGTCTCCTCCTCCGACTGCCTCCCCACACTTTCAGCTGGAAGTGGAACCTCCTGTCCCCCACCACTTGAGACCCCACAACAAGACACGAATTCCAACAAAAACTTCATGTCGTAATATAAGAAAATAACCTCAAAATAAATAAATAAAAGTTATTTTGATTATTCAAGTTCAAGAAAACAAAGTTTTCATTAGAAATCTAAGAAGAGGGAGTTTTCATGGTGATGGTTGTGAAGTTTTTCTGGGTTTAGCTCCTTCTTTTATAGAAGAAGAGCGAAACTGAATGCATTTTTGGCCTTATGCGGCCATTGACAGAAATTGGGCATGGATTTTGAGACCATTTACGAGAAAGTCCCTTCAAGTTAATATATGAGTAGATCCGGCGGCGGGCCCGACGTGATTACTGTGGAAGAGTAAGATTTGATTGGGATAATTTTGACTGTGTTCTCCACTCCACATGCTGTGGAGAGGTTAAAGTCAGAAACAATGCATTAATAACATTTTGGACTGGTGAGCTTGATCAAGAAGGCTATGGGAATCTGTTCAATGATCCGACGTGTCACCCTATCAACTTTTATTCACCTCCAACCGTTTTGTAGTTGAGTGGAATGCGTTTGAACGAGAGGTTTCGCGGCTGATCCATGCTTTCATGCAAGGCATCTCTAATTGTTTAGATTAATAGAGATAGATTCTGTTTAAAATTATAATACTCATTGTTTTTTAAAATATTTTTTATTTAAAAATATATTAAAATAATATTTTTTATTTTAAATTATTTTTTTGATGTATTTATATTAAAAATAAATTAAAAAAATTAAAAACAATATTATTTTGATATAATTTTAAATTAAAAATACTTCAAAAAATTACCAGTATCGTAATATCTCTGTTGATTGACTGGTTTATCAATTCAATAATTTAGTTTATTTAATTTTTATATTTAAAAAAATTAAAAAGAAAAAAAACTATTTAGACACGTCAAAATTTAATTTAATTAATAAATCTTGCTCTTTTTTTTTTATTATACTGAATAAAGACTTTAACTTGAGATTTAATATTTTTGATAAATTAACATGACCTTCTTAGAGTAATATGAAAATATAAAAATCTTTAAAATTTTAAAAATTTGGCAGAAACCATCTTTCGAATCCAAAATGCCCTTAACTACTTAAAAGAGAAGTCTTCATATCCAAATTGCCCTAAACTAATTATATGAAAACATATGTAAACTAAGAAATGTAAAGAACAAGAGAAAAGCTATTATTTAAAAGTGAAAAAAATAAATAACAATTAATATTAGGCATCTACTTAAAGGATAATCACGTCCATTTATTTAAAAAATAATAATTTAGTTGTATTTTTTTTAGTGGTAATTAAGTGTATTTGGAGTACAAATGGGGATTCTTGTAATTTTTACATAGAGGGCTTTTTCAATAGATTAATTATCTTAAAACTAATAATATGAAATCTTAGATGAATTGAAATCTTATATTATCCATTAATATATTACAGCAATATAAAATGAATGGAAAGATGACAAATAATAATAATAAAAAAAAAAGCAAATAACATTGGAAGTTATTGGATTGTAACTTATAAATAAAATAAGATAAAAATTAGTTTTAAGTTGACACCCTAAATCCCTAATTAATAGTTAGAAATATGGGATTTTAACTGAAAGATTTAATTAGGTCCAATCTTCAAAGGGATGGGATACAAAATTAGAGATCCAAGAGAGGTCTCCTCCAAGACCAAATACATATCATGATGAGAAAATAATACAATATTAGTTTTTTGGTACTCATTGTGCTCATAAATGCCAATGGTCTTTTTTTAATGGATAAGAGGCATGCGTTATACCGCAAGAATTATAGCAAACAAGCATGTTAATAATAATAAAAAAAAAGAGAGTTAATTTTCCTTAAGAATATAATGTAGTTATTATTAAATAAAGTAAGAACAAATAAGTACTTTTTTAAATCTTGATTGCATAATAAAACAATCCGAATACCCTTAAAGCATAAAACAATTTCATCAAGTTATATTTTAAAATTTTCATAATGGTTTGTTTATTTTTATAATTTAAGTTAAGAGGTAATTTGATATTTGACCAAATATAAAAGATAATAAAAATTAAAATACATAGTAAAATAATGAAAATATATGCAAAACATTAAGCTTAAGATTAAAGAGCTTCTTGGTTTTTTTATTGTTAAAGAACCATCTCATTTAAAAATTTAAACTATTAGGTGAGATTCCAATATATGATTTATATTATTCTCTAACACACCTCCTCAAGTGAAAGCCTTTTAGTCTTGAAACTTGCATAAGTTCATATTATTTTATGTTTATTTTTTTATCAAATAAATAGAAATGGTGAAATTCAAACCCGTGACTGTTTGGTCATTAAGGCTCTGATACCATGTCAAATAACCATTTCATCTAAAAATTTAAGCTATTAAATGAGGTTCTAGAATATAATTTATATTATTTTCTAATATTTACAATGTTTTTTTAACTAAAAAGTCAACCTAAGTGCACTTTGATATTTGACTAAATAAAAAAAAGATATTTACATGTGGTATATCTTAAGGCAGATAGAAGGCATCTATGCTTTTCTAATGGCTTATATAATGTCTCCTAATATTTAAAAATACCTTTCCATTGTGTTTTGTGAATCGTTTTAGTATTCTTTTTCTATTGGTGTGGTACATGTCTCTCGTGATAGTCTGATTTGGTACCGGTTGACTTTTTTTTTTCTTTTTTTAACTCCCTTAAAAATTACAAGTTGACCATTTTAGGTATTGATATTTTAACTTCAATCATTTGGTTTTAGTTTTTTTATACAAATTTTATTTATTTTCAATTTTACCATTCAATTAGAATTTGTCAAATCTTAGATTCTTTAATTTGATATTCATTCTTTGGATTTTGAATTTTTTCCTTAGCACTTTTGTAAATGTTTCATTGATTTGCAATTTCATCATTCAATTCAATTCAAGTTCAAGGTATTATGTTTTTCAATGTGATCTTTATTGTTTTGATTTTTTTCTTTTATAAAATTTATTATTCTTTTTAATTTCACTTTTCAATCAAAAAATTATTTTTGTTTTTTATGTCAATTTTGACCCTCATTCTTTGGATTTTTTTTGTCATTTTACTAAATTGATTTTTCTTTTTAATTTCATCTTTCAATCAAATATATTTTTTTATTTTAATTTTGATCCTTAATTTTTTAATTGCTAGTTTATTTTTTTTGTATGATAGAATTTTTTTTTAATTTCATCCTTTAATATTTAAATAATTAGGAATTCAACTTCATTGTTTTTTCAAATTGAATGTTTTAGCTATAATAACCCAAGTCACGTATTTAAAAAGTGAACATGAATTATTTTTTTTAAATAGCTTTATAATATTTTTTATTTTTTATTAGATTATTTTAATTTTATAATTTAGAGTGCAAGTTTAACATGATATCTCGGTTATCTCAAGCCTAGTTATCATGTTTATAGGTTTATTATAAATAATTTTTTATATTCTTTTCTAATCTTATTTCAACATCTATATGTTTTTTTTTAAAAAAATATATTTTTACCCTACAGCCACCAAGACTATTATTTATCTAATCTAGTATCATTACACTTTGATTGTAAGTATCGTGCAAAACAAACATACAATTTGAGACCTTGCATGATTTATTAAACATCGTGTCGACCTCCAACCCTCATAAAGAAGTGGTTCTAAATTGATCATTAATGAATCAAATTAACAACCAAACTCGTCGTGCGAATTGCGAGCCTTAACCAAAAAGTGTATGTAAATTTGATGTTTATTTATCAATTATACTTCTACTTCGCAGTAACGTAGCGGCCATAGCTCATCAAAAGCATTAAACAGGTAGGCATAACTAATCTCATTCCTGCGACGTGCGTTTCATTTTCACTGCTTGTATAATAAGAAAACTCATTTGCCAATTGCCTACATGATGATTCTATAATACATGCTTTCAAATCACGATGACAACCCAGTGTTGGAGTTCACGAAAATATTAATGAATGGAAAGTAAGAAATAAAATACATAAAACATGTGTAATACAAAAAGTATTAGCTATAAAACAGGTGAAACATATATGTCATGTGCAAACATGCAATAAAATACTAAAACCATGTGAAGATTCCATCATGTGTACTAAAAATATATATGCAAAGAAACATACGACATGTAAATAAACAATATAGATTCAAAGAAACATAAGAGATGTAAACACAATCATAACATAAATACTAATATGTTTGAATTAAAATAAAAAGAGATACTTGATTATTAAAACAAAATAAATCATTGTTATAAAAAATAAATCATTTATTCTTAATCCTAATATTGGGTTTATGACTAAAGCTCAAGCATAAATAAAAACACAAGCATGCGCTCATACATATATGGCTTAAGCTTAAAATTTATTATGCTTGGATTCTCTTTTATCTAAAAAGATAGGGGTTGTTTGTGATAAATTTGAACTTTTATATTTTTATTATTTAAACAACAAGCCAAGCTTGTTTATTTTTTACATGAGAAAACAATTTTTAAAAGGTTTTGAATTTCTTTAAAATATATTAATCAAGACTTGTTTAAATTAATTTTTTAATCACCTATAATTTACTGAAATCATATCAATGTTACATGCTAAAGAGCTTATATGGAGGTTAAATTCTAATAAGATTTTAATTCTAGTTTGATCTCAAATATCCTATATATATATATATATGTATGTATGTATATATATATGTATGTATTCTCTTTTTTCTTCCTTTTTGGTAAGCGGAAGAGCAAATTTAATAGCATTGCAATTGGGATGTAAGAAGCATGGTAAATTTTCAGGTGAAATTTTGAATTTTGAACTCCTTTTTTAAATTATCAAAACTTGCTTTTATTACTTCTTTTCAATAGATTGGCAATTGGTGATCACCTATGTGTATCAACACTAGGGACAAAAAAAATAAAAAACAAACATTTATATATGGATTCAAAAGGAGCCTCGGATGGATGTATATAGATGTGCATCTCAGGTGTTCGGCTTTTTTAAATATAAATAAAATCATACGATCTTTCTTCTTATTAGAATCATGAATTTCCATATCCCTAGGGTAAGTCTCCCTAATAATATGTGGCGTACGTGTGTTGTCCGTACGTGTGCTGTCTATTTATTAATTAAAATGAGCTAATTGGTCCCTAGAGTCAATTAACATTTTTTATTGTAACAGTACTATAGCTGGTCTCCTGGCTTCCAATAGCATTGAAGAATTTTCACATTTTTTATTTGTCATTTTCAAATAAAACAGGGACATGTAACTATTTTTCGTCCTTGGAATTCCAGAGCTAAACAATTAGAACATCATTAGAAGAAAAAAAAATATTCATATTTTATTTTAATTATAATAATAATAAAATATGAATAATAAGTCAAGAAATACACAGGGAATCGACTAATTATATAAAATAACGTACGATGACTTATCCTGGAAGCCATGATCAATGACACTAACCTCACACCCCAATAAGATTAGAAGTTTCTCTTATTTTTTCTTCGAAATAATCTTAAAAGTTTCATGTCAAAAGTTGGATAGAAGATTATATTGATAATTAAGGGGTTGCCACCAAATGAAGTTAAATTGATAATTGAATCAAGCTGACTCGTTTTCCTGGCTTCATGGGTTATCTACTCACTCAAGCACCTTCTCGTTTAATAACATCTCTATCTCGAAATGACTTGATTGGGTGCCCCTTACATAGCCTAATTAAATTCGTGCCTATCATATCTCCGAGTCCATTTGCTTGCAAGGCCATGTGGGTTTACAGCTTTTAATCAAATATTAAATGTACATAGGGTCAAATTGCTATCAAAACAAAAGGAAGATCTCCGATTATCCCATATGATAGATTTTGCCCCAAAAAAAGGAAAACCCATTTGTCAAATAGGATAGGATAATTGTAAATATCATCAGACGATGATGCCATTTTCTTTTCTTATTGTCAGACGGATGCAACGTTGGACCATTTTTTTATTGAAAGTTGTAGGCATCAAGCTCATGGTCCACCCACTGCTGGCTGCTGGCTGCTACGTATAAAAAATAATAAAAAAATATCAGAGGTGTAATTTAACTAGTTAAATTTTAAATTTATTTTTAAAAAATTATTAGTTTGAATTTTATAAATCTCTAATCAATTTTAGTTTATATAATCTTTAACTTTAAACTAATAAAATTAATTAAAATATATATAAATTAACTTGAATACCAAGTTGATATAGAAAACAGAATGTTAAGACTGTAGGATGCTCGTATGTTGAAGAGAAAGTTACTTATTTTATAATTATCGGTCTCCTATCATGGACATTGCCTAATGAACACAGTCGTTTAGTGGTGAGATTCAATTTCACGGCGGGCGAAGTTGGAGTGAGAGAGAGAGGTCAGTCGAGATTGATGATCTGTATAGAAAGTCATTTTTTGTAGATTTATTTCTCTTAAGGGCATCTATTTAAATAATTAATTTAATTAGATTAAATGAGGAGTATATATAAGATTAAATCCTCAATTCAAGCTTTAAATTATTGAATGACATCTTAGGATTAATAAAATATATATCTCAATTTCCGTAGTTTATAAAAGAAGGTACTCTTAACAAATTGACTGCAAGAAACGTATAATATATCTTTCACGTTGTTTATTTGTTCTTAGAATAATCATCTTAGGTGCGTTTACTTGAGAAAAATAATTTCTTAACAACAACATTTAAATATATATATATATATATTTAAAGAAAGTGTACCTTCTTGATAAAAATAACTTCTTAGTACCAATTTAATTAAAATATCTTTTTTATCACCAGCTTCCTGCTCGAGGTTCGGCATGTGTAGCCTATAGAATACTCCCAGATGGACTTTGACTTGCACAGTATGAATAATGAGTTCACTTAATTAAAACGACGTTATGATACATGGATCGTCTAATATTCACTTCACCATCATACATCTTAGTAATGATACGCTGGCTTTTATACTTCCGAATAACTTAGTTATTCAGATTTTTAAGTTTGTTTTTAATGATTATGAATTTGAGTGTTTTTAAAGTTATTAAAAATTTATATAATTATTAATTTTAAAATTTATAAAATTAATTAAAATAAATATAAGTTAACTCAAAAATTTATATTAATATAAATAAGAAGAAGAAGAAGAAGCTGGCTTGTGCAATAAAGTTGCACACACATGAAACTTCATTTTAACCTCGTCCAACTAACAGCTATGGATAAGAATATTTTCTATATGTTTGCTTAAAAGTTGAACATTAAAAAGGTTAAACGTGAGGTAATAACTCAGGAAACCAAGACGCCTTGAATTTGTTGCATCTTCTATATAGCTCTCTTCCGTCAAATTTCCTCCAACTGTAACTATATCTTGTTTGTTTTGAAGGGATGATTTAGACGTACTGAGAAGTCCTCTGTGGAGTTCCTTTCGATGCTAATCTAAATTGTTGCGTCGCGTCGACGGGAAGGCGAGTTCTTCACGCCTATTGTCCTACTCGGAAAAATAATGTCGCATAGCATTCATTCCTTTTCTAGGTCAACTGTACTTTGCAATCAGAAATTAAATAGATACCTCGTTGTAATCATTTGAGTTGTTGTTCCTTTGCATCCATCTAAACCTACAAGGTTGTCAATTGCCAATGTTTGATGTCGTGCACAAAATTACAATGGAAAGAGTCGTAGCAAATTGGTACAGTAGAAAGAGAAAGAATCCTATTAGAAGAAGAAGCTGAGATGATGGCAGGTAGAGATGGTGGGCCTGCAAGATTTAACTTGTAAGTCCAAAGTATTGTTTTATATGAGAAGATAATTCTTCAAGGGCTGCAACGTAGACATCAAGTGGACATGTTTTTCTCCTTGTGTTGAGTGTGGAAGTTTATTTAGTTGAATAAACCAATTATTTTTATTGTTTTAATGTGTCTTATATTTTTTTTGTCATTTTTATTTTTATATTTCAAAAGCACTTATAGAGAAAAAAATTAAAAAATTATTTTTTTCTTCATTTTTTTTAGTGTTTTAAATCGTTTTTGTTTTTATATGATGTTATAAATAAATTATTAGAAAATACTTTAAAAAAAAAGTTAATTTGATATATATAATATTATGATGCAGAATGCTGCGCAAGTTTCCCACATCATAACAAGCAATTAGATGATATGCGTATGTAGTATTATAATGCAGGATATTTTATAAAAATACATTAAAATAATTTGTTCACATTCTTTTTATTTTGATGTCAATACATCAAAATTATCAACAATACACTAAAAAAATATTAATTTAATATTTTCTCAAGCCAGCAAAAACAAAGGTATAGCTCGTTATAAATCCCTTTTCCTACCATGTAACAATACTGAAGACACCATAAATAAAGACGGATCACAATAACCAATTCCATCCTGCTTGTGCACACCTCTGAACACTAAAGAACACCGGATTTTCAGTGCTACACGACACCCAATTGAACTTCCAGCATGCAACGCAGAAAATATACTGATTTTGGACACCTGACAGTAACTTCTGTTCCCAAAATAAAAATGATGAACAAATTCAGAGGCACTCTAACAAGTTTTTCAATGATGCAACATTCAGATATATTTAACGTGAGTTCATCGAGCACCAAGATTTGTAAGATGCTCATGGAGGACGAATATAGTGTCAAGAATTCATAAATTGTACTTTCTAGATATGCATGCTCACGCATGGAACAGTTTGTTATCCACATAATTTATAATTTCAAGCTGCTCACAGTTAGTTAATATAAAAAATATTGATCGTTCCAAGCTGAGAAAGAGAAACCACAATAATGTGATGAATTCATAAATCCATGCTAGTTTGAACAATGACATGCTTGATCCCTTGACTATAGGAGTCACTGCCACCTGCGATCAGTTGCGTTGTTTCCATAATCCCATGCCTGTGTTGTTTTGAGGTTCAGAAGGTGGTTGTCTGGGTCTAGCATACTCTGCAAATATAACCCATCCATCCAGAAACTACAATTCACAGATATCAGAGGGAGAAATTACAAGTAGACGACGACAACCAAAAAAAAACACAAGAAAACAAGTTTCACAATAATCATGATAAATAGGTGGCTCCAGTTCACTGCAGGTCGGAATGAATTTTTTATAACATACATAAATGATGTTCTGGCACTGTTAATATGTTTCAAAGAAGGAAAAAGATCCACAACTTGAGTCATAGACCTTCCTATATCCAATAAGATGGTTTCTTTTAATTATATGATAGAAAAAAACAAGGAATTTTAAAAGAAAAGGTGATAAAGAATAACTTTTAGTCCCTTGACACTTAATTATCTTAAAAAATAAATTCAGTAATAAAAAAACAATTACGGCTTTTGTTATTGAGACCCTTTTTTTTAATCTCGGTTTTCTTTGTACTTTGCTTCCTTTTTGCTCAGGTGCAATTGCATCAATAAGATTGGTGAGCTAATGAGAGAAGTTGCACTAGCATAAGGCAGATGGTACCCTTAGGTTGATTGGTGAACACCTAAGACAGAAGTATGGAAGGAACATGCATGAGCGTGAATGTAAGCTGATGAGCTGGATTGCTAGTTAGAAGACTTGCTGAAACAAACTGAACAGGATTCAAGAGATGCTAAGAAATTAAGCATCTTCAAAGTGCAGATAACAATAACAGATACAGTGGCAGAAGAATAACCAATTTCATATATATGTTCCCATGAGCAAAAGTGCAAGCCCCCAACCCCATTGACAAATCTTGATGGATGCCACTGTTATGAGTTATCATAGCTAACCTAGGAAACATTGAGAAAGGTGCTTCGGTTTTTATGAGGCTTCAACATATGGAACCACCAATCTTATGTCTGTCATAGTTTTCTTAGATATCCACGTGACCACTGTTTAACTTGAGAAGCATCAAGCTTTCTTTAGTGAATCCTTTTGAATTCATATTGAACTTTAGGTTTTGGACTTTCCTCCAAAGATTTGATAATTTCGTAGCTTGTTCCATACTTAAGAAGCTGCACAGAACCCATACTGAATTTCCGAGTTACTGATCATGCTATGAGCTATCTAAAAACTACACATCATTTTATCCTAACCACTTGGAAGTCATTACAATAATAAATCCACAATCTTCTCTCAAAGGAAAAGAGTAAGGAGCCAGGTAAAACTCACCTGTCCATCCATGCCTTTTATTCCTTCAGCAGCATCTTCTAAAGTAGCATATTTGACAAAACCGAACCCCTTAGAATAGCCTGAGACCCTGTCAGTTACAACTCTAGCTGTAAAAAGCTAGAAAGGCAATCGTTAGCAATCCAAAAAAAGAAATTTTTGAAAAACATTTGTGAAAAGAAGAGACTAACCTTGAACCACTTCACCAAATTTAGAAAAGGCCTCTCGAAGTCCCTCTGAAGTTGTTCTTTTACTTAGCCCTGAAACCAAAATCATAGAGGCATCAAATAAAACTTCTGACATGTTAAGTTGACTTGATGTTAAAATTACATTCACTGGGTTTTCATAACCATCAACGGACAAAGAAAGAAATATTTCTTTGGTTTACAAAATGAAGGGACCAAAAAACTAGACTACACAACCTTAATGGATGCCTATATCATTATCCCGCAGCTCATGCATCCAGGAGGATGGTCCAAAATAACTATTTAATTCTTCCAAAAAGCTCCTGCTCGCTAAGATACACTTCTGTTTCAATTATTTTTAACCAATACTCTTGGGGAAATTTCTGTACAATCTTTTAGCCAGTATATTGAGTATTACATACAGATTATAATTATGTCCCAAAAGTAAGCATAATTGAGTGCCAGCTATGCCAGCACAAGAACATTGCCTTCCAATTCTCATTTTAGTCTTAGTAACTCCTTTCTATCCAACCAGTTGAAGGTCACCACTGAAGAAATTCTGCAGACTGTATTCAGAATGCCCTTCCAAACTTCCACCCATTGGTACAGATCCAAAAGACATGCAATTTATTCTCCATCCCTCCTACACATTAAGAACAATGATTACTCTCACAAAGACCTCTCTCCATCTAAGCTTTCTAGAGTCCATCCATTCACACTGCTATAAGAATCTCTAACTTCTCAGAGATTTTCAACTCCCATCATCATGAATAATACCGATATCCTTTCAAACTAAAAATTTATAACCAATGCAAGAAATATAAGACTGTGACCAATGCCTCCGAAGAGAGACACAAATGCACGTACTCACAATCCACGACTGCTTTCCGATAAATTCTAGAGCATGTCCAACTCTTTGAACTTAAAACCATCATTAACATAGCCAAACAACATAACACGCATATCAGCATATTATAGCATACACTAGTTTCTCAAATGTATGATTTTGATCATATCCAAATCTACCTTTCATAGGTTTTCAACACCTAAATTGCAAGTACCAGTTACTTTTATTTTGCAAATAATTAAAATATAACCAGCTAAAAAGCACACATTTTTTTCAACCTTCCATGCATTTATGGGCTATCATCGAATGACCAACAGATATCGCCACAAAATTGGACGTACTAATAGGCAAAGACAAAAACTGTTAAATAATATATTTATCTTGTTTTATTTATTAAGAGAGAATAGTATTTTTAGTTTAACCTGTATATAATCTCTTTGTATTTAGATTAAACTATGTAATTTCAGTATATACAGATTAAGGAGAATTCTAGCCTCCTTTTCTTTCAGGTTTGTATTTAGTTTGTGTTAATTGAATTACTTTAACAAAAAAAACTTCTTTCGATACATAAGGTAGCGAATTAAACATCCCATCAATATACTCGCAATCAAAATCACAGGGCTCATAACCAAATAAACAACACAAAAATCTTACTAATAATTCTTAATTTAGAAAAAAAATAATCAATCAGATCTCATAAATTCTAAGTCTTTCCTTTCATTTCTAGCATTATATTGACAATATCAACCCTGTAAAGATTGCAAGCAAAGTGACTAGCAGAACCCAGATGGGAATCGAGGAAAAGAACAAAGAAATGAAAGTAATTATGGAAATGTGAAGAAAGAGACACATGCCAGATACAAAGAGATTGGTGTTGGGCTCAGCCTGTTCACGTGCAGGAGTTTGCTGCGTGGTCAGAGGAAAGGGGAAGGAGGTTGAAGTGGAAGTTGTTGAAAACAGACGCAAAAAGCCGCCACGAGGAGCTGCTGCTGCCGCAGCCAAAGCCGCCGTCGTTGCTCTCATGGCCATTGTGGCTTGTTTGCTTGTTAAGGGTTTTAGCTAGCAAGAGATTGAGAGAGAGGGGAAGAAGGGGATGATGGTTTAAAGAGAGGGTTTATGTCTGGGGGCTAAGTTACAAATACTGATATCAAATGCCAAGCTTTGGAAAAGTGGGCTGGGCTGTGTTTCTGTAGATTGATCTTTTAGGCCCAATAGATTAAGATTGAATGTTTTACTTTATTAACAAAAACTAATTTAACATTGAAAAACACTAGATATAGAATGATGTTTTTGTTATTCTCCTAAAAAGATGAAATATATTGATGTTAGCAGTATTTAGATTTTTTTCAAAATTTATTACTAATTAAATAATTGATTGAGAGTATAATTTAAAAAAAAAAACAAATAAAGAAAGAGTTTTCAAACAAAGTAAAATAAAAATTTTATCTTTAAAATCAAGACTTTTATCCAAGGATTTTTTTATCTTTCCACTGTAATTTTTTGTTATCACGTTTAATGAAGATCAATTTGATCTTTTTGTATAGATTAAATATTATTTTAATAAAAAAAAAGTGTATATATGTATGGCTACTTTTAACAGCCAGAACCATTCTCGTTATGTTATTAAAAATATTGTCATGTTATTTTTTGATTGATGTGGAATGTATCAATATTGGCATGAAAATTTTTCATTGGTAGGTTTTTTTTCCTTTTCTTTTTTTTCTTCTATCTAAAAATCACAATTTGTCCCCTTTTGTTGTTAATATTTCAACTTCAGTTTTTATTCTTTTAATTTATAATTTATATTCCTCACTTTTTTATAGTAGTTGTATTTGTTTTCGATTCTATCCTTCAATCTCAATTTGTTAAATATTAGTTTTTTTCTAACTTGATTCTTATTTTTTTTATTGTTTTTTAATCTTTTTATTAAATTGATTTTTCTTTTTATTTTCACCTTCAAATCAAAAACTTATTTGCATTTCTTATTTCAATTTTGATTCTTATTTTTTAATTATTTTTTTATCATTTTTTAAATTTATTTTTCTCTTCAATTCCACCCTTCAATCAAAGATTAAATTTATTTTGTATTTTAATGTTGATCATCATTTTTTTAATTGTTATTTTTTGTTTTAAATTTTTTTATATAATTAAAATTATTTTTTTAATTTTATCATTTGATATTTGATTAATTAAAAATTAAATTTTATATTTTTTTCATATAAAATGCTTTTAGTTTAATAACTTGAGTCACATATTTTAAAAATTAATATAGGTTACATTGTTTTTTTCCTAATTAGGTTTATACCTTATATACAAATTCAATGATTAAATATTTTATAATTGTAATTGCATGGTCTAAACATTGTACTTAATTGCATCGAAAAAACAAGTCTATACCTCTCTAGCAAGATTGTATTATTTGTACCAATTAATTTTGTATTACAAGAAAGAGAGAGAGATTATATTATTTGGGCCATTTAAGATCAACAAAATTAATGGATTTTATTTTATTTTATTTTGGGCTAACTCTCATGCTATATATAGACAAACACACCTAACTAAGTTGTTTATGACTAGCTTACTAATAAATTATTTCCAACCTTTTAAAGTATTCATTTTGAATTCCATTCTAAAATAATAACATGAAAATCAAATTAATTTACTAAAAAAAGCCAAGCAAATTGTTGCAACAAGTCATCCCTAAAACTAAAAGATTCATGGGAGGTCATTCCATGACGAAATGGTTTTCTAGCAACAAGAAACTATAACTGTCTTTGCAAATTATTCTTAACCTTTGCTTTCTAACTGAATTACACTATATAGCTTGCTTTTATATAATTTCCACAGTTAATGATGGTGTTTTATTTGTTTTTTTCTTTAACTAGTGATGAATATAAAAAAATTAATTAATAATAGGTAGCTAAATTCATAAAGTGGACAGGGTATACTTTCTATGTGATTTCCAATTCAACCCCATCTATCCACTAATAATAATGGCTATTTATCACAGGATACAAGTTATTTTTTGTAAGTTTCATTCAAGATATAAAAATTTAATTTGATGCGTGCAAGCTAGCTTGAGATACCGTACATTTCATTAAAAATAGTATAAAAAAAATATTACACATGTATGGCATCATGATAATCATCTATTCTAAAAAATATATAATAATATGAAGCGGGGAATAACTCAAAAATAAATTATAATAAAAGATATACCAAAAGTTATTGGTTTAGCTCTCAAAGACCCTACTTAACAAGCAAAGCTTGTTTATAAATGCCTTTTGTGCAACTTATATAGGTAAATGTTTGTAAGCTCAAGGTAAGTTAAGACTTGTGTAATAGTTTATGCTATTTACAACATATTCGGTCTTTTTTTTACTTTCATAAACATTTGTTATGCTTTGTTTAACAACAATTCATGCACCCTGAATTCCTTCTATAAATAAGCTTGTCATTAGCTATTTAAACTAGGTATAGATAACATGGATAAAAACTAGAATCTCAAACCTTAAAACTATTAAAGATAAATTTAAAGAAAATTCTCTAATATTTTATTAAAAATTTGAAAAGTCTTAAAATCTTAAAATAAATTAGACTTCTTTATTGCTATTAGGTCTAAAATCCCTTATAAGAATAATTACTAACTAAAATATTTTATAGAAAAATATTTTTAACTAAAACTTACGTAACTAATATAATCTATATAAAATTAAGATTTATAAATAGTAAAATATTAATTAAATTAAAAGTTTTAAGCTAAATAGAAAAGAGAATCCAAATACAACAAAGTAAATAAATATAATCTCGCACGGTAATGTTTGAGCCTTTTTTGAAAGTCTTCTCAATCCATAATCATCATAAAGTTTTAACTCAATCGAAAACATAACCTTTAAAATTTTTTGTTAAAATTTCAGCTTGATTCAACAATCAAATTAAAAATTTTGTCTGTTTTAATAAACTACATCTTAAAGTTTTTTTAAACCCATCAAAACCTAAAAACCATAACCATTAATGAAAGAATACAATTAACATTATTATGCCAATATATATATATATATAAATTATCCATATTAGCTATCAATCTAAGCTTTTTTCTTCCCTGTATATGGATTAGACACCTAGATCATCATAATTATCAGTGTCTAATAACTAATTGCATATCCTATTTTTATTGATTTTTTTTATCATTGGCTATTTTTTTCTGCTTGGTCATGTTATGATTTTATTCTTAATGTCTAAACAAGCATTGATTTATTTGATAAAAATATGGTTTTAGTCCTTATAAAATTTTCAAAATAAACAGAAAATCACCATAGTCACAAGAATTATGATAAAGCTAAAACTAATCTCTCTAAACTTAAATCACCCTTTAATACCCACTTTAAAAAATAAAAATAAAGTGATTAAACAAAGCCCTATTGATTATCTTGTGTATCAAACTCATATCCCTTGTTTTTTTTTCTAGCAAATCCTTTAAAATTCATTTTTATTTTTATATCCTTGTGTTATTCTTTCTGTTATATTAA
This sequence comes from Populus ilicifolia, assembly GCA_015708895.1. Lineage (NCBI taxonomy): Eukaryota > Viridiplantae > Streptophyta > Magnoliopsida > Malpighiales > Salicaceae > Populus > Populus ilicifolia. Next base: position 2,607,679 of record SRLM01000153.1, on the reverse strand, counting down.
CTTGCACTCAAATGGTGCTAAGAAAATCTTTAAACTAACATACTAAAGCTATTCAAACATATCTTATTACCACCTTTCAATAGTGACTTGGATATTTGTCCTTAAAACACATGCAACAATATATTATTCAACTTTACAACCAAGTAATTAGTTAGTAATAATAACTTATTTCCTTATTCGTATTATAAAATAAAAATCCCTATTCGTTTAATTATATCCAATATTTTTACTCCTTAAAAACTTCCAATTTTTAATTATCCAAAAATTTTTGATCACCATGTTTAATATCATATTGGTTCTAATCATAATCTTTTTAGCAACATGCCTTTTGTAAACTTAGAATCTGTTAGGAGAGCAGATTTTTCTAATGGGTTCATATTTAGGACCACCTCTTATGTCTTTCTTACTCAATGCATGAATTATTATAAATATAAATATATGTGTAACATAATACACATAATTTAATTTTGTTGTATTATATTTTATGGGAGTTTGAGAAGTTGTGAATGAAATAAGAGAGATAACAAATGAGATGCTTTTAGTAAGCAATTAGATGAACAAAGCTTAAGTTTGAAGGGAATTAATATTGAATAATGTGTTTAGGGTATTAGGATTTTTATATTTGCATTTTAGATTGTGATTGATTTTAAATATAGTTTTTTTATCTGTAGCCTAAGTGACTCCTCCAAAATAAGTTTTCTACGAGAACATAAGATACTTTGATGCTTAAGTTAGTAAATATAGAAGGGAAAAAAAAGTTGTAAGAAATGTGTTATATATGAAGCTTATTGAATTTTATAGAAAAATGTCTAATTATCTTTCTTCTTTATATAATCTAATGAATAAGATATTTATAGATCTTAATCACATCAATTTATCTCATGGAGAGTAGAGAGTATTATTGTAGTTATAAGTGCTTAAATGAAGAATGGAGTTGTACCATTAAAGAAAATTATGTGCATGTTGTTTTTAATAAAGAAGTTGGTGATCACCATTTCCAAAAAAAAAATAAAAATCACTGGTATAGAATTATGGTTCATGTTTTATATAAAAAAATGTGATGCATACAAAGAATTTATGTGATATGATCTTGAAAACTAAAAATACATAAAAATATGTGTTGAGGCATGATAGCTAGACTTAAAGAAATAAAAGGATTGAAAAGTTGAAAAGGGAGAAGGGAAAAAAATTTAGTGTGTGTGTGAGAGAAGAAGAACCTAGCCATTTAGCTAGTTTAAATGATTAGATACAAATGAAGTTAATGATCAATATCACTAGTTTAAGGTAAATTACAAGCTTACATTGATTAAGTAACTTTCAAATATTGTAGCAACTAATCTTTAAGTCATTAATTTTACATTTTTTTTTTAATTTTTTTTATTGTTTAATTTATTTTGCTTGATTGAGAAAGTCATTTACTATTATTTTTTTAGTTTATATTTGATAAGAAAGTTTAAAACACATATATTGATGAATTTATTCATTGAATAATAATGGGATAACAAATTAGCATATGATCAATCATTAAGGACAAGAATTTATAGGGATAAGAATATTCAATAAAATCTTCTTATATATATAGATAATAATAAGATGATGATAATGATGATGTCATGTCAACAACCTAATGGAAACCTAAAATCTTTAAGAAATTGTAAGAAGATAAGTGGTTTTAAATTGAGAAAAAAAATTAATAAGTTATAGAAAATTAAGGCTCATTTCTTACTGAAATGCTATCATAGGGCTTAATGAATATTTTATTTTTCCATTAGAAGAGATTATAAAATACATAAAAAAGCAAAAGGGGTAATATAAATTTAGTAAAGGATTTAGAAATATAACCTGCAGATGATTAATATCTTGGCCAATAGTCTTTCCAATTATATAACAATCAAGACCATAAATCTTGTTTTATATTCTTCTGAGCCATCTATTTATCATTGAATGCCTTAGATTTTATGATTAACAAATGAGATTGTAATGCGAAATCAATAAGGAAGAAATTACTACAACTAACTCATAGATGTTTTATAAGAGAAAGTTTACCTATAGATAAAAGTCACTTGAAATTCTCATTTAAGTAAAAGTAGTGATAAAGTTTTTAGCTTTTTTTTTTCAATAGAAATCTAGCTTGTTGTAGCTCTATATCATTGGGATTTTCCACAAAGGCTTGAAAATATATAAAAGATGGTTGAGCAAATAAATTATACAAGTAATACTCTATACACTACAAATCCATAATTAAATGTAGGATTTTTTTTAAGAACACACTCAAGCTTTACAAAAAACAAATGAATCACCTATATATTGGACTTTGAGCATTATATCTTCACATGTTTCCAAGCTTTTAGGTACAAAGTGAAACATTGAAACCTCATGTAGTTAATCAAAAAGGTGTTTTTATTAGTAAATATGTTATATAACTAATCAATTAGTTACATGTGACATCAAATACATTCATATAAAAGCATATTTATTATTAATAAAAGCTTTTTATATCTTTAATATTCATTTATATTTTATTATTAAATCTAGAGTGAAAATAAATCCTTAGAAATAAATATTCTACAAATAAAATTATAAAGTTATTATAATTATAAAATTTATATTATATCAAATAATTGTTCATAAATATTTCTTTTTTATACTCTATTAAGACTTGACATTAATTAAAGTCGAAGAGATTGATATATGTTATGTTTTTTCCTTTATAAAAGAAAGTAATTGTTCTTATAAACTAAGTTACAAAAGATACTTGAACTAATAAGTACTTGTCATATGACATGAACACATAATTAACTTATATAAAAATTTTGTATAGAGAGATTATTAGTGTCTGTAAGACTCACACATGATAGTTTTATAAGTGATTCTTATACTTGAGATCATATAAGAAATGTTGTGCTTTGATCATAACTATATGTTGTTCGAATCATGGGTAACAAAAAAAAATAGTTATAACATAAACTATATAAAGACATTTAAGTGATAAAAAACAAAATCATTCATCTTCTTAGAAAAAATAATCTATGTGTTCAATGATAAAGAGAGAATACTTAACCTAATATGTAAATATTTATTATATAACATGTACATTGAACTAACCCGCATGAGAATTTTGTGTGGAGAGATTAGTAGTGTTTATGAAAAAGCTCACGTGGTAGTTGTATAAGTGATTCTTATACTTAAGATCATATAAGGATTATTATACTTTGATCTCAACTACATGTTGTTATAATTAAAAGTAATAAAATATGTAAATATTGGGTATAATATGAACAATATAAAGGTATTTAAGTGATAAAGAGAGATTAGAAAAAATATTTCATATAATCTCAAATAGTATTAATTATGAAATCTTTGCATAAGGTGTAATGAGATTTGAAAAAAAAATTAAATTTTATTCAAAAATCAATGTCTATAGTGTTGAGAACAAACATGATTTGATAAAACAAATACACTTTATGTTATAATATTTAAATTATAATATTTTTTAATAAAGATATAATAATTACACTGAAAAACTATTCACTACTAAAAGATTAAATCAAATAATTTATAACCTTTTTAATAATTAAATGATCTTGATACATTGTTAGACAATGCACTTAATTTTTAAATAAAGATTAATTATTTATTGAATTGATAATAAATTAAATTATTTAATGATATTTAATTTAAAATTATGATTTATATTTATACCAACATATTAAAAATCTAATAAGTATTATAAAATAAGAATCATTCTTCAAAAACTAAACAGAAATAATTAATGAACGCAAATAAGTTCTTGTGGGCGAACGACTACCTTTGACCTCTCTAGTGATGTAGAAACTCTTAGTCGGTTCTTTGGAATTTGTTGGCATAAATCATTACACAATATTATATATTCGGAATGACAGGACACGGATTCGGAAAATAATATTGCCGGATGCATCATCCTAGCTGCTGTGATTGCTACTTGTAAGAATATAAAGTACTTTTCTGTATGCTTGGGAAGAGTGCATAATCAGGCAATGACTTGACCATCTTTGTTCATGTCCTCAACTGCTGCTTATCGTCGTGGGGTTGCAATCGGAGAACTAGTACGTCCCAACAACTTACTGGCCCCTAAGCTCTTGCTGCATATTTCAAACTAAAGTGAGTCAGCTTACATGCACTTCCTCCTCCAGGCAGCTTCCCTCTGGCCACACATTGTCCCATGGGGCATCCATAAATTGCTCAAATGTGTGAAAGGAAAGTATGGAACTCACCAGTGATTATAGCAGAAAATGGCAAGTGTTTCCTATTTAATTAAATGTCATTAGGCTAAAACTAAGAGTTGTTGCATAAAACTGACTTCATGGTTGCAAGAATGGATGATCTGAATACACCGTTTATATCTTTAAACAAGACCTTACAGGACGACAAGAGAATGAATACCACAGGGACCATCCCTCCAGCATTTCTGCAGCTACAAGGTAATGGAAATTGTGTTAGGTTCATACATCTTTGGCTTCAGAATTGGATTCTTCCGTTTGAGACAATGCGCATCTGGGCAATCTGACGGAAAACTAAATCAACATAGGCAAGACAATTGTGATGTTCGAGGCTATTTTGGGTGGTCCGGACAAACGGGAATGGAACTCAGGCTACAGAAACAACCTTACAAGGATACCAAAAGCTTCTGCTGAATGGTTCAAAAGTAGACTCAAATTAAAAGATAACCTGCAAAAAGTATACTTCTAGTCACCATATACACGCAAATAACTCTTTCTTTCTCTGATTTTCCTGTTTTCATTTCAGTCTTTTCTTTTCCCTTCAAAAATCGAAGGTGAGAATATTGACACAGTGAATGTCCCCACACGCAGCTAGTTAAAGCGTTAATGCACACCTTTTGGTTTCCTGATTCATAAACATTAAAACAGAAGATCTCAGGACATCTAAGTTTAGCATACCTGCACAAGCTAGGAAGCGCCAGGAAGAGGATGAATATGCTAAGTTGAAAACAAATTGAAATTTACTCCAAGAATTTACAACCTTGCTAGAGTATGGAACCTTAAGAACCTAGAGAATTTGTACCTCTCTATAATCCAATTTTATGTTTAAGCAAATCTCAAATAAAAAGTTAACCTTTTCAACAAAAGCTAAAATCAAAACCTAAAGATTTATGATTATGAATTGGAAGAGAATTGACTTATAAGGATGCATTTGTAAGATTGTTTGACAATAAAAAATAAATAGTACAGGGACCAAATTGATACCTACCTGTATTTGTGACCTTGTTTTTTCAAAAAATCGAAAAAACGCACACACCCTTAGTTTAAGGTCTCTATTTTTAATCTCTTTTAGAAAGAAGGCAACTCGATTAGTATAAACACCCCTAAATCCTCTCTCCACCTTCATTAATTCTCTCTTTTTAGAACCCTAAAATTTTTTATTTGTACAACCTTCAATAACCACTAACGATTCAATAATTTGCCATGAAACGAGGATACCCAACTTCACCATCCAACTCTTCTGCTTCTGGCCCACCGAAATCCAGATTGAAATACACCCCTGAAGGTGATTCTATTTTCACACAAGCTTAAATGCCCTTTTTTGATTTCTTGTTTTTTTTTGGATTTGTTTATGTATCTTTGACATGGGTTTTCGTTGTTTAGAAACTTTAAAATTGTAAGTTTTTGCTCATTTTGAGTTACAGTGGATTTAATTGCTAGTCATTTGGTTCTTGGTGTTGTTTTGGGACTTGGGTTTTGTATGTCACTAGCTTTTGGTTTTATTTTTTTGGAAATGGAGATGATTAAATATTGAATTTGAGTTCTATGCTAGTATTTCGTTTTTCTCTTAGAATCAGAGAAAAAATGAGAATGCAATTGCTTTATGGGGTTCGACTTTTGATTGTGTTTATATTTTTTATGGGTTTGATTTGTGATTTCTTCTCTGTTTCAGTTAAGGTATTGATTTTGGGACCTGGGATTGGGTTTTTGGTTCTGTGTTCTTTTGGTATAGAAAACTGGAGAGATTTTTTATTTCTTAAAAAAAAACTTCTAATGTCATTCGTGGTTGTGTCTGGTTTAAGAGAGTCAGAATCTAGGATTGTAATGGTTTCTTAATAAACTTCCTTTTACTTTTCTGCTTTGTTTAGGATTCTGAAAGTTGAAGGCTAAATTTTGTGATTGCAGGTGAGGCGGATTTTTCTAATGATTTTGTTCAGAGAGTGGCTGACCATTATAGTGCCAGGACGAATCAGACTCTGGAAGAACGAGAAGCGAGCCCAATTATCCATTTAAAGAAACTTAACAATTGGGTATGTAGCATATTCCAGTGCTTAGTAATATCTTAAGGTGATAATGTGTCTAAATAACATAATCATATCTGTGAACAGATAAAAAGTGTCTTAGTTCAACAATATACTGCTAAAGGAGATGCTGTTCTTGATCTTGCTTGTGGGAAGGTAAAGAGTGCATCCCTTTCCTTTAATCAGTTGCATTGGAAGGTTCACATCTCCTTATTTTGCTAGGAATTATCATCTGTTGTCATTTTTGTTCTCCAGGGTGGTGATCTCATCAAATGGGATAAAGCAAAGGCTGGATATTATGTTGGCATTGACATAGCTGAAGGCTCGGTAAACATACTACCTAGAGATTTACTTATCTTTCAAAATGAACTATCAAAAGTCCTTGTAATTGGTGCTTCGATTTTTAAATGCCTGGCTACACTTGGTATGTATGTAAATGCTTAAGTTTGGATCTCCAAGTACCTGCTATGCAATATCAGATACCATGAATACGATTATTTATATTGTTTAGTGCCTAAATCTTTAATACTAAAAAGTGGTGCCTTCAATCTCCTGTTATATCTACTTTTATGCTTAAAATATATATGCTGTTAATGGTCATTGTCTGTATGTATTCAACTGTCGATGCAGATGGAAGATTGCCGGACGCGTTACAATGGTGATGCAGACCACCATCAACGTCGCAAAAAGTTCACTTTCCCTGCCCGCCTTATATGCGGGGATTGTTTTGAGGTACGTTCAGCTATAACAGCTGGTGCATCGACAAATTCATTACATTAAGTGTGAATTGTTAATTTTAATTATATGTATGCTACCCTCTATTTGGATCTAACAAGTAGGTTGAAGCTTGAATGTGCTGGACAGAAGTTAAATTGATGAACAATTTTGGTTTCATTTATGTTATAGACATATTTGTAGAAGTAACTGAATCTTAGTTTTACATGTTTCAGCTTCAGTTGGATGAAGTCCTGGTGGATGATGCTCCTTTTGATATTGTCAGTTGTCAGGTGAATTATGATTACCATCTCAATTTTCAAAATTTAATGAGATCATGTTGTAGCGTGGTGCTGGAATCAGCATCTGTTGAAGAAGCTGCCCAACATTCATTTTTTCACTGAACCTAGAGCTATTCATGACTCAAAAATGCTGACCTTGGGAATTTTGGAGCTTTGTCACAGGATTCCCAACTACCTTGCTTGATAATGGATATTATAGCAATATATGGACAAAACGTCCTCTTGACATTGTTTTTCTAGAATCTTGAGAATGCTTAAATCACCATGTTTCATGCTCTTTTTGGCATATCTTTCCTTCTAAAAGGGCACAATATGGCCGCAGAGACCTAGGAACTAGCCCATGCTTCAATCTTTATATCCCAAGTTCTTGCCTTTTCTATTTGTCTGTGCTGTAATTATGCAAATCATGATATGCATCCATAGGATTCCTCAACTTTGTGTGTGTGTGTGTGTGGTTTTACTTAATTCTGAAGCATCAACATGCTTTGCAGTTTGCCTTGCACTATTCATGGTCAACAGAGGCACGTGCACGGAGAGCATTGGCCAATATATCAGCCTTACTTAGGCCAGGAGGAACCTTCATTGGAACAATGCCAGATGCCAATGTTATCATAAAAAAACTTAGAGAAGGTTTTTGTTTTGTTCCTTTCAAATATTTTCTTTATATGGGAAAAAAAACTTCAAATGATCAGATTTATGAATCTTAACCAAAAAAATAGTGTGTTTTTTTTCTGACTTGACAAATATAAAAGCCCAGTCCAGAGGCACCTTCATTGGAACATGAAATTTGCTATTAATGTGATACATTGCATGTCTGTCTACACTGTATGAAACAACGAGGAGTCTTTTAAAGAATTCATGGGATAATGATAATTGATTAAGATCTTTCAGAGTCAATCTATTTGAAGTATTCTCATAAAATGTTCTTTTTCACACTTCTCCAATATAAGAATTAAGATTAATGTGCATGGAAGACTATTTTTGCCATTCATGACAGAGGATTCTTTTTCATGTCAATATGCAGCTGAAGGACTGGCCTTTGGTAATAGTGTGTACTGGGTAAGATTTGATGAAGAGTTTTCTCAGAAGGTTAGTTCTTTTCAATATCACAGGCATCTTGTTTGTTTCCCCTCAAATCTGATAAGCTCATTATTCCGTGGTTCAGAAATTCAGATCTTCTAGCCCATTTGGTATCAAGTACTACTTCCATTTAGAGGTATTTATGCATTATCTTCTCTTCTTCTTTACTTAAGTCTAGTTTCTCTAGAAGCTGATGTTCTGTAGAATAGCTTGTAATTGATATTTCATTGTGTATTTGCATCGATTGAAGTTGTGCTTTTATGCGACCCTTGATAGTTACCGCATGCCAAGATTGTAACCTGATTATTCTCTTCCCTTCTATCCATCAGAAAATATCAACTCCAATTCTTTGTTTACTTTGTCATTTAGTTCAATTTATATGGTTTAGGTGACGACTTTCATTCTAAACTCCTGATGATGTTAATACCCACGATTCTGTTGCAGGATGCTGTTGATTGTCCTGAATGGATTGTGCCCTTCCATGTCTTCAAAGCTTTGGCAGAAGAGGTAAAAAATTGAAGTATTTTTTTTTTAAAAAAAAAATCTCCATGCGGGAAATGAAGCCTGTGGTTTCAACATCTTTTCAAAGTTGTCAATGTATTTTGCTGGTGTTAAAAGCTGGTTGCACTTGAAGCTTTTTAAGCATTTACCTAGATACACTTATTTTGCACGCATGCTTTCAACTTTGGCAGTATGACTTTGAGCTGATTTTTGCTAAGAATAATCATGAGTTCGTGCATGAGAATATGAAGAAACCAGAAAATGTGGAGTTAATGCGAAGACTTGGTGCTTTGGGTGATGGGAACCAAGACCTCAGTAAGTCTTTGTTATGTATCTTTTTGCTTTTTCTTTGAATTTGGTGCATGATGAAGTGGCCTTTTTTCATGCTGATTTTTGAGTCTCTGTGCCCTTTGGCATCCAGGCACGCTTTCACCAGATGAATGGGAAGTAGCTTATCTATACTTGGCCTTTGTCTTGAAAAAGGCAAGCATATCAGTATACATGTTTATTCCTTGATTGAGTAGTCACGATACACTTGTTTCCTCAATTACAAAAGGCTAAATTAAAATTTGTTCGTCCAGCGAGGTCAACCAGATCGGACACCAGTCAAAAGTAAAAGAGACAAAGGAAAGATGCATCTGGAAAAGGAGGACATTTTGTACATTAGTAGCGAGGTATAATCAGAGAACCATGCAGAATGGTTGCGCTTCAATGGGTGATTCCCCCCCGCCCTGAAAATGAAGATGGCCATCTGCCTGTGCTTGTTTCACGAGCTTCCAGTGTATTCATGTAACCTGCAAAATTTTGTAGATTGAAATAAGACATTTCAAGTGCCAATTTTATGGTTCTTGATCTCTGCATTCTAAGGACGATGAAATATAAATAGTCGAGCCAGGTAAAATATACTGATGGCACCAAAGTGGTGCATTGATAGCATAAATACCTTGACCATAACTCCATGAATTGAAGTGGAATTATATTGAGATACAGCAACTCAATTGTTCAAGAAATACAAATAAGAGTAGGATATGTTCTTGTCAATGTTCTTCTCTTTTATCTGTTCATCCAGGAGAGAGATTGCACAAGAAGTGGTTGCCCTAGAAGAATAATGCTGGTTTTTCGGATTTACGCATGGAATTGGTGCCATTATGCGATTCCTCTTGTATGCCAAGCATCATCATTTGTAGTGGATGGTTGAAGCATCGTCGTCGTGTCCTAAGCAATTTTAATTGTAAACAATTGTTGCTGGCTAGCCATGCATCTCGTTTTTCTTGATGCATGCAATAAAAGCACTTGGATCTACAAAATGTCTTAAATGAAGGGTACTAAAAATATAAAATAATAAATTTAGATTCACCAAATTCAAGACAAGAAAAAAAATAAACGTCTTGTCAAAAAAATTGTGTCACTAAACAGAGATTTAAGACTACGGCTACGTTTTTCTGGAATTTTTATTTTTTAAAAATTATATTTTAAATTTTCTTGTATTTGTCATTAGTTATAAAAAATATTTTTTATTTAAAAAAAATTACTAAATTTCTTAGAAAGTTTTTTTAAAAAAAAAATTGATTGCAAAACACTTTTTAAAAGTTGTGAAAAAATTAAAAATATCATATTATTTACTGATTATATCAAATTTGATGCTAAAACTTTTAATTGTTATATATATTTTGTTTTAAATATTTATTTTTTAATTTCTTCTCTTAAAATTTAATTTTTATATTAACTTTGGTTCTTATTTTTATAATTATTATTTATTTTTTCATATTATTTTTTATTGAAATTTTTTATGTACCAAATTTGCTTCTTATTCCTTTTCTTTTGATTGTTACTTATTTTATTTGAAATAATTTATGAAATATTAATTATTATTATTTTAATTACTTTATTTTTTATTTTTTTAGTTTTAAATTTGATCTCTATTATTTTAATTATTATTTATTTTATTTAAGATAAATTATAAAATTATATTTTTTTTCAATTTCATTTTTATTCAACTTTTTAATTTGTAAAATTTATTTATTACTATTTTAATAAATTTTAAAAAATAAATTATTAATAAATATTTTTCAACTCATTTTCTATTAATTAACCACTCATTTTCTATTAATTAACCACTGAAAAGTATTTTTCAATTTATTTTTTATTATATTATCAAATATCATAAAATAATTTATTTTAAAAAAAATTAATTTTTTAAAAAAAATTAATTCAATTATTTGAATGTACAGAGAAAAATTGTAGAACACTCGAAAATAAGAAATCGAATCTCATAGATGGCTTGCCAGGAGATTATGGCTCCATAGATGGATAATTGAAACAAATTGAAAACTGCACATAGATCATTACTTAGGTAAGGAGTCAAGCTAAAATGTTACAGCTTTTAACTTTTTTTGGCATCAATCCCATCATCCATTCAACCATCCAAAAACACAGATAAAGTTGCATGTAGAATCGGCTAATTTACAGGTTGGCTTGCCAATGAATAGAGTTTTAACAGCGCCTCAGCACAACCACCATTATGACCATCACTGCCAAAGCCATGAGAGAGGCTCCCAGGGTCATCTCAAAGGTAGATGATCCGGCATTTTCAGCATTTTCATCTGCGGCATCGGGTATGTGCTCTGCGGATGAAAAGCTAAAAATCTTTTTGAAGTAAGCAGATACATTTGTCACCATGTCAACCACAGTAAGCTTAACGTTATTGATGACATCCGTGAGCCCAGTTTGAGAGTTTCCAGTTTCACTTTCATCATCAGATAATTCTATGAGCTTCTTTGAAGATACTGCTGCATCCTGAGAGTCAGTATCTCCAACAGACTCATTATCTGCAACAGATTCTTCATCTGCAACAGATTCCTTATCTGCAACAGATTCCTAGGCTTCAGAGGCAAAACAGAAGGACATAGAAAACAGGAATATAAAAAATAATAAGAAAGACGAGTGGATTGAAAGACAAAAGGGCACACTTACTTGCATTCTGTGACTGCAGCAATTCCTGAAGTGCTTCGTTTTCCCAAACTGCATTCCAGACATTTGGATCAGAGGCAAGGGCAGCAACCACAGTCTGGGCATGGTACTAAAATCAGTGAACTACAGTCCCATAGGCTGATTTCATCAATCAAAAGACAGGTTATGTTGGATGCAATGATAGAAAATGTGAAAATACACTTCAAAATGTTCAAGAGGCCTTGAAGATCCAATCAAATTAAAAGCCCTCAGGTTATATATGCGGGCTTATAATTTATAAAACAAAGCGGTACATCGGTTATATATTCTCAGCATGGTCCAGGTCCTGAGAAATCACAGGGGTTTTTGAAATGCATTGACAGCTTAGTGTTCTTAAAGTTAAGCTAGGAAAATAATTGCAACTAACAATACCAAGCATCATCAACCACAACAAAACATAATTGAAGCTTAAATTAATTCTGTATGAGCAAACTACATTCACACATATTTGTGCAACAACTCTATTGTCAAATTAATTCACCATGAATACGAAATAGTCTAAGCAATAGGACAAAAGAAAAGGAAAGAACAACTTGAAGGGGGAGAGAGAGATATCAGAACCTGAATTTTAGGACTTTCATTGAACAATGAAAATGCCTGCATGGCATATTTTGGCACAGGAGCTCGATTTGGATCACAGCTAACACAACCTTTAGTTTCAGAGTTTGTAAGCGAGTGGCCAGACAGCTGACTACCTCCAAGTGAACTACCAGTTCCCAAGTTAGGAGACGACAGATATACTCTGCATAACAGTTCAGCATAGAAAGACGATGGAGTCAAGAAAAGGTAAATACAATTTCAGGCCACCAGAATCAATATAAGGAACAAAAGGCCAAAAAGTAAATTAATGGCATAGCTAATAAAAAAAAAATGGCAACACTGATGTTCCATAACTTAAACAAAACATCACACATTCATTTTTTAGCCAATTTTGTATAAGATTGCAAGTGCCAAGTTTAACAACTAAGCTCATCTAGAAAAGTAATAAACGAGATGATCTGCAGAGACAAATAAGCCTCAATTTTCAGAAAAATAAGAATAAGATCTCTGAAATCTCACAGTGGCAAAACTATTCAAACACAAAAGAAATGAGTAAACATCAAGGAACATACATTCCTCAAGGATGGTATTTGATTGCCCCTCTAAGAAATGCATCCCCAGTTCATAATATTTAGTACTTCAGCAACTACACCTGCCACGAAAGTGCAATGATAGTGGAGATAAAGATTGTGTGCTTGGAGTGGGATAAAGATTGTTTTTCAAATAACTTTTCGTGTTGAAATACATGCTAATAATATTTTTTTATTTTTTTAAAATTATTTTTAACATTAACACATTAAAACAATCTAAAATATACAAATTAAATTAAATTTTAATAAAATTAAAAAATAAAGAAAATTTAAATTTTCTGGAAACGTGGGTTTATGCGCAGACACAAACACACACGCTCTCTCTTGAGAGTATTTATATGCCTGGACGCTTCCCAAAAGGAAGAGAAAAGCCACAGCTTTTTGTCAGCATGTATACAGGAACTTTCTGATTACCGTGCATTTTGGCCCCATTCCCTAAGAAGTTACATCAAACTCAAGTTGCGATATATGATCCTTCATTTACGCGTCTACCTTGACTCGCACATCTCAAAAGTAGATGAGTTATTATTCAATAAAAATAAAAGGAATTGATATGGGAACTGATCACACCGCATTACTCAAAAACTATGAAAGATATACAGAACAATCAGTAAGAGTTCCATCTAAAAATCTCCGCCCAAACCAATCATACGTACATAGAATGCAAAGTTCAATCAACCATTTAAACCTAACCTAAATGATGACACCAAATATACCTACGTGGCAACAAAAGATCCGGAATTTAATGCAAAAAATAAATCATTTCTTCAATTCCTGAAGTTCGAAGGTTCAAGAAACAATAAATTATCCAAAACTCTAAAATATCTTGCAAATTTTTGTTCCTTTTTCTTTTTCAATAAGAAACAAGAAAGTGTTCAAAAATCTCTAAGAACTTCTACCAATTTCTTCAGTAGCCACTATAATTACAAAGGTAAGGCTTCATTTCCTCTATACATTCAACAAACAAAGTATGATTTAAGTTCCATTATTTTCATTTCTTCGGTTATATCAATCACAGTTTCTAAAAACCGAAACCAGATGGGAGAAAAATCAAAGCCTCATACTTTCAATTTCTCAAACAAGAATTTCAATAACCCCAATAATTGTAAATAATTTCAAATAAAATTTATACACGGAAAAGAAAAGCCCAATAATATCACGTAAAATTAGAAACAAGTAAATAAAACGAGAAATTTTGAATAAAGATCAAAACTTTACTTTTGCAAAGCATCTTTCAATTCACAAGTAGCCGCCTTAGCCTCCTGCAAACTCGGCGGGGCATCCCAGAAAACAACTCTCGCAACCGGCTCAGCCGAATCCACAACCATCTCCTCCTCAACGCCACCAGCTAACTCCCACTCATCCACCTCCCATGCAGGCCTCTGCATCCCCGCCGCGACCTCACCTCCACTCGCCTTCGACGACATGATCGCCGAAACTGGACTGGACGCGTTGCGCATCGACTGCTCCACCGGCGGTGTTCCACCAGAGATTCCCCGGCGGATTCCGGCGTTGGCCACTCCAGTTCCGACCACCTTGACCGCTGCTCTCATGACTCCTCCTCCTCCCATAGTTCGTGTTTGATTATGGAAATTGAAAACGCTGCGACGTTCCTCTGTTTTTATTTAGCGAAACGATTTCTTTATTTACTATTAGAAGATGGAGATATGGGAGAGGAGTGAGGGATTTATCGGGTTCTTTCTTGTGGTGGTGCCTTGGAGTGGAAGCTTTTTGGTTTATTCAAGCACTTTATCTTTTTTAAAGGAAAATACAACGAATTTGCATTTATTAATTGTTGCTTTCAAATTATCATTAAATGTTTTTTATTTAATTTTATTGCAAGCCTTTGAGTTCCAGGGACAGCATAGTTGTAACTTAATGAAATCTCATAATTAAGATTACTTTATAGGTAAGAATTACATTTAAAATATAATTTAGTCTTTAAAATTAGTACTCATTTATACTTTTAAAAAGTAGAAATTTTATGTTAAAACTAATTTTTAAAAATATGTATTTATCTATTTTTTAATAGATATCTAAAGAAATATAATTGAAGTGACGAGATTAATACATGAACTCAATTCAATTTTTTTAAAATAAGTGAATTCAATTTACTTTTAAATTTTATTTATTGAATTTAAACTTAATTATAATAGAGTATTGAGCACAAATTTTTAGCCATCGGTGAAGAATCTCGGGGGGGAATGAAGTAAAACACTAAATTATCTTTTCATATCAATTAAAATAATAACATTAATTTAGCTTCTTTATTCATTTACTAAATTTATTCGTCGTTATTTAAGAATATTTTCATGGTTGGAAGGTTAGAAAAGGATAAATATGGTAATTTACTTTAGGAATCATTTGTTATACTTGATTGGAAACATAAGATTTTTTTAAATTATCTATACCACAATCCGAGTGTAGCTGCCGCCGTCCGGCAAGAAACAGAGCACCTACGTGGTGAGGTTCGCAGGAAGGACAAGACCGAGAGCAGAGGATAGATATGCCTGCTAGTAAAATTGGATGACTTACTCACTCGGCATGAGATTTGCACATAGATTTAAATAGAATACGACGTCAGAGTAACGAAACATAGAACCCCGAAAGCTCTGATCGAAGTGTAGCTGCCGCAGTCCGGCAAGATACAGAGCACCTACGCGGTGAGTTTAGCAGGAAGGACAAGACGGAGAGCAGAGGATAGCTATGCTTGCTAGAATTTGGACACCTAGTAAAATTGGAGATCTTACTCACTGGACGCTGGGCATGAGATTTGCACATGGATTACATAGAATACGACGTCAGAGTAACAAAACATTGAACCCAGAAAGCTCTGATCGGTCATGGAGCTTCTCTTAGAAAACAGGATCAAGTGTAGATCACCTTCTTACAATTCCGAGTACTTTATTTGATGATTATTTTTCTTATTAGCGTGTTATTTAAAAAAATAATTATTAGAGCTTGTCGTTTTTTTAAAAGATGGTGAAAAGGGGTTTATATAAAGGGAGATGAGAGAGAGAGAGAGAGAGAAATAAAGAAAAAGATATCAAAAGAGCACTGAAATTTTAATTACAATAATATTAATATCATCATAAGAATCTTCATGAGACTAATTTAATAAGACTAATAAATATCGATGATATTAGTCACAAAAAATAAGTGAGTAATTCGTTATCTTTAAACAATAATTGCAGCACACTTAAATAATTATTGATTTTTTTATATTATTAAATTTATCTTATTAAAATATTTTTTAAAATTATATTAATGATTTCATGGATTTTTACCATAATTATTAAACCTAGTTTAGTTTTGACCCAACTAAAAAAGTTGAGTTCTGAATTTTACGTGTTAACCAGATTAACTAAGAAAAATAAAAATATAAAATTTTAATATTTTATATAAAAAATTAAAAAAAATTTATATAAATATAGGTTTTATAAATTATAAATAATAAAATTTTTAAAAATATTTTTTAAAAAAATTATTTCATATTAAAAAGATATTAAGTTGATCTTTTAAGTTAAAATATTTCAACTAAATTTTTTTATTTCACATTAAAAAAATATAATTTTTTATTAAAAATATAAAATATATATATTAATAGGTTTCAAATTTTATATTTTAAAAAAAAATATTATATTATTTTTTTAAATGAAGATATTTAAATTAAAAAAATTATTTTATATTAAAAAATAAAATTTATATTTTTTAAAATATATATATATATATACTAATGAGTTTTAAATTTTATATTAAAAAAAGCATAATCTCACCCAAATTATTTTTTTACATCATTATACACATAGTTGTTAAACCCCGCTGGAAGTTAACTAGGTTAAAGAGCCGGGTCCTGGGTTATATGGGTCAACCCGAGTTAACCCGAGTCAACCCATAAAACCTGGGTTATTTACTTGTTTATGGGATCAGGTGATTAAAGAAAGAAATGGAACGGAAAGCAATTATAATGAGGTGAAGTGGGACCTCATGTGGCAGGGCATAGGCATGGAAGAGGGTGACGATATTGGTTGTTGGTTGTTTTGTGCAGCGATCTCTTAATCTCATCACTATCTCCTCCTACCCTCTCTGGCTTCTTGACATGATTTCCCCTGAGATGAAGCACAGTCCTTGCTCCTTAAGCACCCATGCTCTAAAGCTTCAAAGCACCACACGAATCCTCTCTCTTTTACATCTTTTCCTTGCAAATCCCTCTGGTTTCTACATGCTTGAAAACATTAGCCAGAGAGAGAGAGAGATGTAAAAGACTTGATGGTGATAATAAAACCTGTGGTGTTGGTACTGCATTTATTGCCTCTCTCTCTCTTGAAACTGCGAGTTTGGTCTCGTTTAACCTTCAATTTTTTTTAAATTACAGTCATCAATCTTCAGGCTAGAAGAAAGAAATGGAACTCAACGCCAACCCTCAAGATCTCCAACCCAGATCGACTTGCAATCATCTCAAGCGAGCCACCTCCAAAACTCTGGGTCTCGTCCGGGTTTGTCCGGGTCATGGGTCAACCAGTTGTTGCACTGGTTTGTCACCGGGTCGACCCGCCGGACCGGACCGGATTTAATAACTATGATTACAAACTGGCAGATCTTTTAACAAACTTAAACTAACCCAATTCCTAATTCTGATCTATCGTGTCAGAATTTAATACCTATAATTTCACGACCGTAATGATAAAATGTATTAAAAAAAAGGGAGAAAGAAAGAGGAAAGTCTCATAAAATAATACAAAACACTCTCATGTTCAAGTTGGTGCTAGGAGGTGGAGAGCTAGAGATCCTTTGAGGACAGCACCCTCTGGGTGTGTGTGTGGTTTTTTTTTTTTAAGAAAAAGAGTTGTATATAAGATAGAATCATAACCCATTAATGTAGATTTTCGTGTTAAAGTGATATCCAACCTTGTAGATGAAGGCCCGTTTGACTTTCCAATACAGATCTCCGCAACAAGTGATGGCAGAACCAATGCATGGAGGGGGCATCCCTGGGACCGTCATCATTCACCATCCGAGGTGCAGGCCTAAGGAGAGGTCTTGTCAAGGGCGAGCTCCCCAGCAAGCTTGTCGGGCTAGCTGCCAAGGGCACAAAAGAAGTGGCTTGGTCACCTGAGGCACCGCGTGCACAACCAGAGTCATGATCACTTTTATTTTCGAAGTCTTTTTTGCATGATTTCTATGATAACCACAATCTGTGAGCATTGGCTGATCATCAGTTCGCGGATCCTTTTCTTGCATTCAAAAGCTCAAGCAGGTTGATGTATTTTAAAGGGGGTGATAACATTATTGATTGATTGATCATTTGCAGAATTTAATTTTAATTTATTCTTAATTTTTTTTAATTATTCTTGTTTATCTTCCATAAATTTGGACGATGAGTAATCGGGTTTTATGTTTCTTAAAACAGTAAACAAGTTCCAGGGGGAGGAAAAAAAACTATGGAATGACAAGTAATACAAGACAACTTGTTATCCATCTGCATCTGATATAGAAATGGTGTTCCTTACGAAGAAATCAAATAAAAGAATTCAGAGTTAATTTAATTTAACTAAATCAATTACATGGATGAACTTGGAACTCAATTAATTTGGTTAAAACTTAATTATTTTTTATTTAAAAAAAATATTATTTTTAAATTTTATTTTTTAAATAAATAAAACGATGATATTTTAATTAACTGTATTAACTTATACCAAGTAATTAAACTGAATCATGTATGATGTTGTTTAATAATTTTATTACGAGCACACCTAATAGACTTGTAACATTTGTAAGAACATTACTTAATGCAATCTCGTCGTTAGAAAACTTACATGTATCTCGAGCATGAGAGCCATCAGCATCCCGTTGCGATATATAGTTTTAACTCACATAATTTTCAAAGTTGATTGATTGTCAACTCACCCTTTTAATACTATAATTATTATTTTTATTATTGAGTATACTATAATGATGCAGGTTAAATCTTGGATGATTCTGATATAAAGCCAAATGCAAAATACAATGACACTCTTTTTTATATATACAGTGTTGTTGATGGTAGTTATTTTTTAAAATATTTTTTTATTTAAATATATATTAATATTATAATAGTTTAGCTTCATCTGTTATATTTTATTTGTTTTGATCCTTGTTATTTTTATAATTTTATTTTTAATGATGTGAGTTTACTTTTAAACTTGACACTCTAAAATGTATATGATAAATTGACAATCAAATTTTTTAATAAAATTAATCATTATTCTCTTACCCACTGATATAGAATATTATAATTCATCCTATCAAAAAGCTCGATGACCTCATCGATATAATCAGACAATTAGTGAGATCGGTTCTAATATCAAATGTAACATCCTAGCCTAATTTGTTATATATTATTCGTTTTGAGTATGATAGCCCTTACAATTTTATTTTTAATAATATAAGCTCATTTTTAAACCTGATACTCAAAATATATATGATAAATTAACAACCAAAACTCTTAATAAAATCAGTTATTACTCCTTTACTTACCGTTATTGGATATTATAAAAATATATTATTTTATTTTAAAAAAATTAATTTTGATATCAGTATATCAAAACAATCTATAAACACGAATAATATTAATTCAAAGCAAAAAAATAAAAAAATAAAATTAATTTTTTAAAAATATTTTTAAAATAAAAAATAAACTGAGTATAAATACCTATACGTGCTATCATTTTTTTTTTTAAAAAAAAACAATTTCATAGCCATTCCTAGCAAGTTGGCCATAATTATTGAAGAAAGTTGAGAACGTGACCTTTCATAACCCAAAGAAATATGAAAGGACAAGTAACCAGCCAAAATCAGATTCCAATTTGAAAAGGAGCAGGAGGAGATGTTAGATGAAAACAAAAGAGTTACAATCAAGATGAGACATTTCAAGATTTTTAGGAAGTCTCCTGCCTGAAATATCTCACATATTTAGCGTAAAGATGAAGAACGCTTCTTTTTACAGTAGAATCGTGCTTAAAAAAAAAATTTAAAATTATTCTTTTTATTAATATTAAAAATAAAAAATAAAATTTTATTATATTTTTAAATAAAAAATATTTTAAAAAACAAACTCTCACTTTCTAAATGTAAACGGAGTGTCTTTGTTAGCGTTAAAATATTTTGTATGAAAAATAATGCTAATCATTAAAAAATATTAAATTAATAAATCCAAAACAAAAATTATGAACCCGTAATCACATTTTTCTTGCTATTTATTATTTCTCATGTTGGAAATGAGATAGCAAAAAGAGCATCTAACCATAAAATAATGCTCATAATGTTTTTTCCTGGCAAATAACCCACTGCCC
This sequence comes from Populus ilicifolia, assembly GCA_015708895.1. NCBI lineage: Eukaryota > Viridiplantae > Streptophyta > Magnoliopsida > Malpighiales > Salicaceae > Populus > Populus ilicifolia. The sequence goes on along the minus strand of SRLM01000153.1, from coordinate 2,587,332 downwards.
CAAACTTTGATGGAAGCTAAAGTTTGATTGTTTTTGTATTTTAAAAATATATATACATTTTTTTTATTTTAAATTAATATTTTTTTTATTTTTTTATTATCTTGATGTATTAATATTAAAAATAAAAAATATTTTAAAAAATAATCACATTCCTAAACATACTATACGTACGTAAATATCTTGATTGTCAAAAACATGATGGTACCTTGGCAAGTTCAAATGCTTATTTTAAAGAGAAATTATTAGTACACAAACTAATTTCTGTAGATAAATCTTAGTTTTTAATTAATTTATTTTCTCCATTAAATTGCGCCAAGGTATTTCAAATAGCTTTAGAATTGTGATAGAATCCATTTATTTATAAAGGAGAGAAATGAAAGAAACTATCCAGTGTCAGAATTTATTTAATATCGATATTTGAAGAATAAAATTTTATAAAAACCACCATTAAAATTTGATCATATAAAATAAAAGATATATGACCCAACCATCGAATAAGGATCACCACACCTCTGCCAGAGGCGAAGGTCCACGAAAGTGCCACAGGCACAATCACAAAAATAAAGTGCAATTATTGATGGGGGAACCCTACGTTTAGGTGCTTGTGGGTCCACCAAAACAAAGGTATATGACCCTACCTAAGATCCCTCCAATTTCGGCGTATATTTTAGTTCCCTAGACATTAGGGATTTCACATTAAAAAAATAATATAATAACATGCATAAAAATAGGAAGAGATTAAAGGAGTATTTAAAAGTGTAATAATATTTTAAAAAAAATATTTTATGCTTCAAAATATATTAAGATAAAGTTTTTTTTATTTTTTAAAAATTATTTTTGACATTAATATAGAAACATCAAACAAATATTAATTTAAAATTAAAAATTAAAAACTATTTTTAAAATAAAAAAATAAATATAACCCAAATAATAATAGTCCATCAAAGAAAAAGGTTTTTTTTTTTTTTCATGCAAAGAAGCACCAAACTTTGGAGAATTCTACTCCACTCCATGAGTGATTAATTGTATCCAGCTAATTTTTTTATAAACTCAACTTTAAATTAAAAAAAACATAAAAAAAATTATAGTACATCAAAATTATGAATATTTTTATTTAGCGTTTCTTAAAAAAATATATAATTCAAGAAAATAATTAATATAATAACATATGAACACCACAAAATTTCTTACCCGTTAAGATTTTTGTTGTTTTTTAAGTGCTCTACGTGTAGCCGGCTACTAAGGTTCGTTGAAGTGGGTGATTGGAGAGATGGTGATTTATTAGAATAATTGTATTGTATTAGATTCCTTGCTTTGATTTTTATTTTTTTTACTGTAAACATTAGATCTAGTGGTTAGGGTGGCAACAAAAGGCAATTAACAAATAGTTCGAAGATTATAACCTGTAATTTGATAAGGACACCAGATTCCATGATTGCCATTTTTATACTTTATATAACTAACAAAACCTCTAATCTAATCTAAAGATTATATTATGGAATCATTAAACAAAACATTCCATGGAAAATGACAAAGTTGAAACAGCATGGCATGCATCTTCTATCTCACAGCCTCAAACCCTCTCTCCTTCCTCGCATGACTCTTCGACTCACCTGCACGGATTCACATGATTAACAGCATTCCCAATCATGAAAAAAATATAAATGTAATAAATCAAACAATGTTTGTAAAGTTGTGCCCTGCGTTTAAAATGCTGTGCCTGTTCTTTTTAGGAAATTTCTTCTAATTATCTGTGGAAGGCAACGGAACGAGGGAAAAGGTGAAACGCAGTACTCTGTGGCCAGTTTCTGGGACTGAAACACAAGCCAGTGAAAGCAACAGGCATGGCAGGTAATAAAATTCAAGTGATCGGCTTCAGCTTCCTAACCATGCCCACAGCACAACTGCTGTTTCCTTATCCATTTCATAACTTACAAAGGAAATATGCATGCCAATACCAAGAACGATGAAATCAAATCCTTGCAGTAGGAGATTAATTAATAAAGATTTAAGACTTGATGGAAAAAAGGAAGTAAAGACTAAACAGATGCGATACCTTGAGGCTTACAGTTAGGTGGATCTTCAAAGAGTGATAAGGACAGCTGCTTATGAGCAACCCCAATGTCAAACAAAATAAGTCCTGATCTTGGGTCATCAACTGTGATGTCTTTCACTGGTAGCCAAAGAAAGAGTTCTTCTTGAGACAAGCCAACAACTCCTGAAAGACTAAGATAAGTGAGATTAGCCCTCACCACACTTTCAAACAAGACCCTGTTCTCGTATCTGGTCAAGCATGGACCATCAAGAAACACCTCCAAGTAGCCATCTTCAGACACAGTGTAGGACTTCACTTCCTTCGGGAGTAGACCAGCTGGTAGCCCTTTTGAGATAAGCAGGTCGTGGATTGAGGAGGAGAAAGAGAGTTGCGGAGAGAAGATGAACACCAAGCTCAGTGTGCAAAGAGAGACTATTATGGTCTTGATGTTAATGATGGCCATGGGTAGTTTGTTTAGAGAGAGTGAAGAGAGGGAAGGAGAGGATCGAGGGGGGTGGTTTTGGGCTAGAGAGCAGACTGTTTTTTAAAAAAGGAAGCGTTGAGAGGTGGAATGACCGAATTGGCCTCGGTTGTTGGTGAAAGGGGGCCAAAGTGTGTTTGATTAGGATCTTGTATTGTTCCGCAATGCATCGCCTCATGAGCCTTAATCATAGATGTTGGGTTTGATGCTATACTGTATCAATATTATTTGGTGACTGTTTGTGTTTTAAAAATAATTTTTTAAAAAATTATTATTATTATTATTTTAAATTAATAATAATTTTTTATATTTTTAAATTATTTTAATACGTTAAATATCAAAGACAAATTTTTTAAAAATACCAAATATATTATTTTAATATTTTTCTTAATAATAATTACTAGCATGCTATCTAATAGCTATCAACCTCCTTAAGTGATGCACCTAAGAATAATTTGCATGGTTAAGAATAATTTGCATAATTGCATAGCAACTCGTCGGTAAGTATTTATTATATTAGTAATCAATTGGTCAAAATCAATTTCTTGAGATATATCTATTTAGTCCCTTGAAGAATTTGTATTTCTTATTCGGGCTTTTTATTAGAATTTTTCTAACATAAATTGCTAAGTTTTCTATAAAAAGAATAACTTTTTTATGATAAAGAGCATAATTTAGATGGAATTCATGATCAATTAAGAATTTTGAAACTTGGGGGATGAAATTCATTAAAAGATTTGTTTGAGGTAAAATCGAGACTCCTATATATATATAGAGCAATTTTAAGATGCACCCTTGTCTTCTTCCATCACGCGAAGGAATAATCATGATATTTCTTGTCTTCTAAAACCCTACATTTAATTCACATGCACAAGCAAGGAAATCTTCTTTTGTCATGAAATTAACCATGATTTAACAAGTCATTATAAAATAAGAAACACAATTAACTAGAATTCTATCTATTAATGGCTCAATTTCTAGAGTTTATGTATATACATACATATATATATTTGATGATGTGTGTAGCAGGATTCCTCTTTGTTGATTTTATTTTACTTATGGAACCAATAGACGTATTAGAGTTGATTGTTGTGATGTATCATTTTCCTTTTTATATATATAAAAATTAAGTCTCGATCCATGAATTATAAATATTGGTCCATGTTGCAACCAATTTTTCATAATAAGCTTTGAATGAAATCAATGACCTTGCTGAATGACCATAAAATCAATGGCCTCCGAAAACTTGTGTTTCATTGTGACTTCGATTACATTCAAGTGAGGTAACTACCTCCCATATGTTGCGCACCATAGAAGAACATGGGGTCCAAGTGGACCTCTTTCATTGAAAAAATAGAAATAATAAATTGCATGCTAGATTGACCATATAAAAGGTTGGGTTAGGGATTTCTAGATTGACCTGGTAGGTAAAGCCAAGATTGATGCTATTGCTGAAAGGTTTACCACGGTGACACATAAAAAATATACTATTCTTATATTTTTCAATGCATTCATGTAAAAAATATTAATATTTATCTAAAGATAAATATTATAATAAAAATAATTTAGAGTAAATTGTTTTTAGTAAAATAAAAAAAGGTTCTAATGAAATACATGCCCTTCGTAACCTTATTTTAAATTTTCCAATTGTTTTTCTATATTTGTTCTAATTGTTTTTTTTTAATTTTTATTAAATAAAAATATAGAACAAAACAAAAAGGATCTGAAGAATTATACCCTGCCCAACATAACCAATTTGTCATTGAACTAGTTCAAGCAAATCCTCATTGTCAATATGACTATAAGTATTCTTTTGATAAAGAAGTTGAAGTTAGGGTTGCTGGAAATAATAAGTTTAATAAAGACTATTGTATTAAAGGTTGATATTTCATTTTTTAGTGGTGATTTAAGAGTAGATGAGCTTTTTGATTGGTTAGCTGCATGTGATCATTTTTATGAGTATATGAGAATTTTATATTTGTGAATGGAGAAAATTATAGTCTGGTGAGATAGGTTATTGGAAGTTAGAGGGCAGGAGGATAAGAGACCTGTTGACGCTTGGGAGCCGATGAAACAATTGTTGAGAGGTAGATTTTCCTCTGTAATTATGGTCAACTTCTATTCCATAAGTTTTAGTAGTGCTCTTAATATTTTCAAATTGTGAATGAATAAACAATAAATTTTTTATGTTTAGCTAAGTAAAACAATCTAAATGAAACTGATGGACAGCAAGTTGCTAGGTATGTAGAGGAGCTAAAACCTGCCATTACAGATAGAATTATGCTTTAGATGTTGTTGAATGTTACTGATGCACAAAATATGGTGTTACAGATATAAATGTTGATGAAAGATATATAAAACCAAAAAAGGGTTCAATTTCAGAGCTTCGATTTACATTGCTAAGAAGGGTAAGCTACAACAGATAAACAATCAATATAAGCAAGCTATTATAAGCTCTAGTCATGATAGAAATCGACCCCAAGCAATCCATGATAGGGACAACAAGAAGAGACATAATTCTTATACTAAACCAGCTCTTATAAAGTATTATGGATGTCATTAAGAGTGGCATAAATCCGATATGAATGTGAGGACAAATAGTTCGGAGAAGATGCAAAATTGTACCTGGAGGAGTGTTGTGAACCTGATGGTGAGGGTGAGTATAAGGATGATGATGGTCAAGCTTATATGGTAAGATGCTCGACACCAAAAGCTCATAATCTGAGGTTCACAATAAGTCAACAAATTCTTTATCCTCTTATTGAATAGTACTAACTATGAGAATATTATTGGCAAGGAGACCAAATAAATCGTTGATAGTGGTAGATATGAAAAATAAATTAGCACTATTAGGAATTTTAAGCAAACAAACCGAATTCAAACTAGTTTAATTCATAAAAATATCGATGATAAAGAAAAGAGGTTTTCATTTAAAATGATGGAAGGTGTGATGCTCGAAGAAGAGGTTCCGAAAAAAAGAGACCTTAAAACACAGGGCCACAATAGAAGAGAGGAGTTCTGTAAATGTTAATCATTGTCGGACACAAACACATGCTTATGCAAAGAGTTCAAGTTAAGAACATTCCCCTTCATTCATTACCTAGGCTATGATATGATTAATTAAACACAATTATAATAGAGTTCGATTCCGTACAGCATTTATCCTGCAAGCAGGCGTAATCAACTGTAACAGCATTTACTTCTTGTTGTTGATACAGTTATATGGTATCAGATCCTGTGAAAATTGCTGTGGAAGGTGGGAAAGATTTAAGAAGGAAACTTGTGATCTTATAATTGTTGATACGAGTGGACAGCATAAACAGGAAGCTGCAATTTTTAAAGAAATCCGTCAAGTTTCTGAAGCAACGGTTTGTTATTCTTTTATTATTGGTTTTGCATGCTTCGTTGTTTTTATCATTAATTGTTGACTGTTATTGCAGTAAAATCTGATTCCTTTTCGTTTTGTGTCTTCCAGAAACCCGAACTCGTAATATTTGTTACGGATAGCAGTATCCGTCAAGTTGCATTTGATCACGCTCAAGCTTTTAAGCAAAGTGTTGCAGTTGGAGCAGTGACTGTTACCAAAATGGATCGTCATGCAAAGGGCGGTGGCACGCTTAGTGCGTAAGTAGTCTAGAGGTTGCTCTACTGTACCAAAACTTCCTCTTTTTTTTAAGCATTTATATTGATTTGTGGTTTACATTCCATGTACAGCGTTGCAGCGACAAAAAATCCTGTCATTGTTTTTTGGTACGGGAGAGCATATGGATGAGTTGGAAGTCTTTGATGTTAAACCTTTTTTTAGTCGCCTTCTAGGTATTCTCCTGCTTTCTTTCAGTTTGACGCCTTTGCTTTGATGTATCGGTCCAGTACCAAACATTTATATAACGTTAGTGTCGTGAAAAAATCCAGCATGCCACAAGCGAACAATGGCATTGGAGGTTCAAAACATGGCAGAGGCTATGATTGAGGCTCTTGCAGAGCAGTTGGTTCAAGTTCTCAAGAAGCCAGGAGAATATGTGCTTGAATTTCAAAGTGAGTTCAATGATATGAAGACGCAGCTTGATCCGATGAAATCCTTTCTTGCTGATGCTTACAAGCTCAAAAGAAAGGAGGAAACTGTCAAGACAACCTTAAGCATGCTGCGAGAACTGGTTTATGATGCGGAGGATATATTGACAGATTGCCTGCTCAGAACTGACTATCGGAAAGAGGGTTTTAAGTACTGCAGCAACTTCACCCCACGTGAGCTGATCTTCCAGTATCGGACAGGAAAGAAGTTGAAAGATATCAATGAAAGAATTAAGAAGATGCAGAAGATCTTGAAAGCCTATTTCAAGACAATTGGACAGCAAAGCATTCATGATGACCGTGGCAGCATAGGAAAGAGGTGGACATCACCAGTTTATGATGAATCTGCCATAGGTGGTTCGATAGAAGATACAGAAAAGATAATAGGCTGGATCCTTCCTGAAAACAGGATGTTGCACCAAGTTGGGATTGTTTAGGAAAAACCACCGTATCACAGAAGATTTTTGACAGTAAACAGTTGATCGCTTTGAGAAGAGGATTTGGGTATCTATTTCTCAAACTGTCAATGAAGAAGAGATCATGAAAACTGTGTTGAAACAATTGGGAGAGGATGTAAATGGGCTGGATATGGCTCAAATGCTGCCAAAGATTAAGCAACTGCTTGAGAATAAAAACTACTTGATTGTAATGGATGATGTTTGGAGTGCCGCAGGCTGGAGGACAGAATGTGTGCTGGGCTACCCAAGAGGGAGGGAAAGAGTAGTTGCATAATAATCACAACACGAATAAAAAGTGTAGCGATAGAAATGGGAGTTGACAAAGCACAGATTCATCAGCCGAGAATTCTCAACAAAGAAGAAAGCTACGCATGGTTCTGCAAAATTGCATTTTCATCAAATGAGGGAACAAAACAGCATCCTGAGTTGGAAGAAGTTGGGAAAGTTGTAGTGAAGAAACGCCACGGACTTCCTCTTGCTGTTATGACCATCGGAGGCTTAGCTCAATCTAATGAAGTTTGGAGAAGGATTTGTCACAATTTCCATGATGCATTAACCACAAAAGAAAGCGAAAATTCTGTCATGGCTTCTTTGCAGTTGAGCTATGATGGGCTTCCCTTTCGTATGAAGCAATGTCAGTTGTGCTTTTCACTATATCCGGAGGACTCTGAGATAGCCGCTGAGCAACTAGTTCATTGGTGGGTTGTAGAGGGCTTCATCGAGGGCAGAAACACATCAACCACGATAGAACTGGCCTTTGACGATCTATCAGAACTAATTAGCAGATGCCTAGTTCAAGTTGTGCAGCGTAGAGGTTATGGTGGAAGAGTCTACAGTTTCCGGATGCATGATGTGGTGAGGGATTTGGCCATCAAAATTGCTAGAGAGGAGGGTTTTTGCAGCTTTGATGATCAAGGCAGGCAAAGACCCTTAGCAAGATCTCGGCGTCTGAGTTTTACAAATGAAGCAGATGCAAGATCAATGAACCAAAAGTCAAGGGTCCGTGCATTGCTGATGATGACAAGTTCCCCAATCCAATTCAGTACCTTCCACAGGGAATAGGAAGGCTCTTGAATCTTCAAGAGCTATCTGGATTCAAGCCAGTGGGTGCCGATAACAAGGATGGTTGTCGACTAGCTGAGCTCCAAAATCTGTTACAACTTGGGGTGCTAAAAGTAAATACAAGTGAAGAGAGTGAAATTGCAGAGAAGGAACTACTCCGAAGGATCTGATAAAGAAGAGTTCTTTGGAGTGACTTATTAAATAATCATTTCAATTTAATACTTTAAATTATTAAATGAGAATTTAAAATATAATATATATTATTTTTTAATATATTCTTTTAAATAAAAGTTTTTTAAGTTTGAAACTTATATAGATTTATATTATTTTTTATTTAATTTTTATTAAATAAATAAAAATAATAAGATTTAACTTCATGACTACTTTGATTATTAAAATTATAATAACATATAAAATAACAATCTATTTAAAAATTTAAATTTTTAAATAATATATAAGAATATAATTTATATTAAAACTTTTCTCTTCTCTATCTGAAGAGTTGTACCTCAGACTTTACCAAGGACGACTTACCCCGCAATGGATAAACCCTACATCACTCTGTCATTTGCAGTATCTTTGCATGGAAAATGGAGACATCAAGTCCACAAGTCCTGTCTTTGAGGGTACTAATGGCACCACTTGGAAGGCTGTGGGTTTATGTTTAAAGTTCTTCCAGGGTTGCACATGGAGAGGGAAATAGTGAAGCGAGTGATGCCACGGATGAGGTATGTGGAGGTTAGCCACTGTTACATGTTGAAATCATTCCCTTGTAACATCGACAAACTAGGGGTGTGGAGAAAATGAGGAAGAAAAACTTGGTGACTTTAAGATAGAAGCTAGGAGGAGGAGAGCTTCAGCATCAAATAATCAGCAGAAGCCAAGACTCATAGATAATGTTTTTCTTGTATCTAAGATAAGATGTCCACTGCATATACCACAGTCCTAAACTGTCTGTCAAATAATTCTAGTTTCTCTCTTCGGCAAGTATATTTTGGTTGCAATTCCATGCATGCAACAAGAAGTTTCCACCTCTTAAGGAAGCTTTGCTAATGGATACTTCAAAGAAAAAACAATCGGGCATCAAAATCATTCAGCACAGTTTACCAACGAAAAATCATGCTGTTGACAAAATCATCACCTGCCAGTCTCACTTGCCTTGCACTTGGTTTGGGCTTGGAGAGAAATAGTGAAACTAATGAACCTATAGAGGAGTTTCATAAAATAGATCTACTACATATTAGGCCGGAGAGCTTCATAGGCCTTCTTGCCGTCAAGGACTGCTGTAGGCCATAACTACCAGTCTAGTTTCATGTCAATAAAACCCATCTAGAGAAGAGGGCCTACCCTTTACATCAAAACAAAGATAGCCCACCAAAGAAAATTGCAGTCAATAATAGAGGATGCAAACAAATTCTAATTTTCCATCCTTGCACAATTACATGCCTCAAGTGAAAGTCATAACAACAAGATTTTATTCCGATGTATAAGGTTAAACCGTGTATTAGTTCTAACAAATTTATGCTGTTTTAGGCTTAATATATTTGTAAATTAAAGTATATAATAGTTAGGTTCTGGTAAGAGGACATATTCATGTTGCTAGTGTCTGGTTAAGGAGACAAGCAACCACATGATCACATCTAATATGATAATTCACGATAAATCCTGATATGCAGCTAATAAAATGTGAAAATGTTGTCGAGAAGGATTTAATAACATTCGGTTCAACGCCATTTACATTGTTTTTTAATGCTAGTTAAGAATTTACCCCATACTAGAGGTGTAAAATGCCAGCAATAATAATTGAGAAGGTCTGCCGGAATCTGTGGTTTAACATAACCAGAGAAAAATATCCCTGATGGATGGATCCAGTCTTCGTTATTTCTGGATCGATGGGCATATAAAACATCCATGTATTCAAAGGAAGAACAAAAACTAAAACCGAGCATGCACTTCGGCTGAGTTGATGTCCCTCTAAGCAATGAAAAGGACTAGGCCCTACAAGTTTATTAATCTTGAGCATATTTATTAAATCTATCCGTGTAATTTGGCTGTCAAGTGAATTTCAAAACAATATCGTGTTTGCTAAGTCAATCATGTGAGTTGACCTGTTATGTTAGCAAATTAAGTTTAATTAAATCAATATTCCAATCGTATTAAAAAAACATGAGCTAGAATTTAGATCGATTAGTCTAGCCTTGCTAAGTTTTAGATATCAATATTAAAGTTATCATAAAGCCACTTTTCATCTATCAAAAATGATTTTTTTTCCAATCAAGTCTTAAAATAAGTCATCTAATATATTAATATATTCGTAAAAAATTAATTTTTCTTAAGTTTATTTAAATTCGAATTGTACATGATATAGGAAATTAATGCACAAACTTCTAACTAGAGTGGACTTGAATGATGTTCCATTCGTCAGAACAACTAGAATAGACCTCGAATGGTTGTTTATTTGTTGAAAAAGCATTTAACATTTCATTTTCCATCGTGCATTATGAACGAAACAGAGTTATTATCATACGAAATTAGGGCAAGCTTCCACGTACGTCCACAAATTATCCTTTTCGGAGCTGGTAGCCATGATATAACCAAATGACAGAGACAATTGCTTCCGAAAGCACTAAACAATAACATGGAAAACGATAGGGAATATCTTGGTGCCTGCAACTTTGTTCCAAATAGTTTTCAGTGATGGAAACTGCAGTAATCACAGCGACAAGTTGTTATCCTCATAAATTTTCAAGCCAAGTGGTCGCTATAGATTGGGATATCATATATAATTTGATAAGCAACAACTAAGGTATTAGTAATCAAGAGTGGGTTCGGTAGCTACTTTCTCTATCAATTATTTTGGTGTCTTAGAGAATATTTATTACACGAAGTTGACAGTGACAGATATTGTTAGAAACATGGATATTTCACTAGGCACCAATCCTCAATATATATATATAGAAAAAGATCAAGGCAACCTCCACAAATCATCAAGAACATGTTAGAGAAATTGAGTCTATGTATCTTTTCCCACTGTTCGAGCGCAAGACTAACATCAGCAAGGTGAGAGTGTTGTCGCTTAATTATTAAAAATATCGCAAGGCATGTTTCTTGCATTTGTATTAAGAATGTTTAAGCAGCAATCATTGATGTAAGTGTAGGGTTGATCAAGAACAGGAGGTTTTTATAAGAGACAAAAGGAGTAAATTAGGGTTTATGAGCAGTGGTTCAGGTGGCTTTATCCTTGCACTTATCCACTTATGTCTCCTTAATTTTAAGCATGCCCATTTTTTTAGAGCCCTGGCTGTCATCTATCCTCAGGCAGAATATTTGAAAATCCCTTGAGCTTTATCATATCATAATTCATTATTTTAGACTTATGCTGAGATATTGTACGTAATCATTCTTGTATTGTTCGCTTCATCAATGCTATATGTTAGATGTTAAGACGAAAGGCAAAACTTCTCAACAATATCCTCAACACAGTGCTTCATATCATAAAAAGCAGGAAATAAAAAACAAAGAAAATAAGAGCATGTTATAATAACCCTAATCAGATAGATTATGTTACTAAAATATATGTAATGGCACGTATTATTTATTAATTTTCCTAATAAATTAAGAATTAAATAACTCAAAATATAAAAAAGAAAAAAGAAAAGACAATTATGCTAGATTATATACTTTCTTCGTAGTCTCATAGGCTATCAAGTTAATTAAACTAGGGTAAAAAATAAAATAAAAATAACTCAAAATAATATTGTAAATATAATGGACTTAGATTCATTTTATTGTACTAAAAATTCAACCTAATAATTTAATTTTATTACATCCCTCAGATTTTGTGTTAAAAAAATATCTCGACACTAATATATACTAAAAAACAGTTAAATTAAATACATAAAAAAAGATATTAAAGCTCAATCCTCTAATAATCTCATTGATCATTGAAATTCATAGACCAATACAATTCTTTAGGGACGTAGCCATCACATGGGATCACATAAATATAACAAATTATTCTTCTAGAAATAGATCTACATCACCCATCGACCGCCTGTTACAACAGTGTTGTTGATGTCTATATATTGGGCCCAGAACGGGCTGAGAGGCCTTGTAGAAAAGGCCCGACAAGAAAACAATGTAAGTTCTCCCCCGCGTGTGGGTGGGGTTTTCTCTCTGAGGGCCGGTCAAAGTGAACATACATGATCACACGTGTTCGTGTCCGGTGATGTATGTGTTGCAAACTGTAGTTGGGCCGTCACCTTCGCTTTAGGGTTTAGTGAAATGCAACGATTCATGTGGACATGGGCCCGACAGAGAGAGGCTTTATTTTGGGTGGCGAGGCTCTAAATTATGCTAATTTTGGCAAATTATTTGCCTTTTTTTTTCCCCTGGGGGATTGGTTTGCCTCCTCCTCCTCCTCCTCCTCCTTATTATTATTAAATTGGACCCACTTTGACCCTTAATTATGCGTGCAAGCCCTTTGTGTAGAGATTAATAATTTGTGGAGATTCTTTGTTTTTTTGGCTTGCAATTGCTTGTTGTTATCCAAGTCACTAACAGGCAAAGGAGACATTGATTTTCAACACTGGATTTTTGGGAGTTGTAGTGGATTCTCCCAACCCCAAACTATTGACTTTGGATTAATTAAATTATTTAACACCATAAATCACATAGTCCCCCAACAATTATTGTGCCTTTGTAATAAGAATAGGATACATGAAAGAACCCTGTAATCTGATCTCTCCCTGTAACATGAATTCGGACAAAACATTTTATTTTATTTTTGAAAAAAAGCAAAAAATCATTTAACAAAAAAGAGAGAAAAAGCTACTCACATGTATCGATCCATTTTTCACTATTGGCTGCGAAACTCGCTGTCTATCAATCAACTTTTGCGCACTATCAGCATCGCTGAAGACAATAATTGGCTGCAATTACAGTCGGTGTTGGTTTAGTTGTCTGTAAAAGCAAGAGCTCGTCGATCACCCCCTCAATGTTTCAATCAAACTTTTCAATCACTCCTCATTTTTCTTCACCATGTGCTGTCCAGATGGTTAAATCACTAACATGGCAAGAGATAAGCAACAAAAGAAGAAGAAGAAGAAGAAGAAGAAGAAATGGGCTAGGGGTTAACCCTAATTCATGCAAAAAAAAGACCTAGTTCCATGTCCCTTTACACTCCATCAAGCTTTGCTTGTCTGAGTTTACACACTTTTTTTTTTTTAAAAAAAAAACACAAATTAATTCACCCATGAATTGACACCCTTTGTCATTTATTACACTCATCTCGCTATTACATGGGAGGATTGCGTTTGTGTTTATCGGTTTTTGAATAAAAAAGCAGCTAAACATTTTATTAATTAGGATTTGTTCTTGTATAAGGTGTGATTTATCATGTTGTTAAAACCAAAAAAAAAAATAAAAATATACAGCACATGTATTGATTTATCCAATTATATAAGATTTATTTTATGTTATTTCTTAGTTATCACATACTCAATTCCTCGTTAATATTAAGCAATCAATGCTAATGGATTAAAGTGATATTCTTGATCATGTTTTAACTGTAAGAAGGTGGTGGTGTTTGATATTGTGTTCTAATAATAGTTTTAGATAAACAAATAATTTTAAATTATTATTTTTATATTTTTTTTGATATTTTTGATATATTGATATACAAAATAAATTTTAATAAAAAAATATTTTTTTACCTCACTCCTCACTTCTATAAAAATACTAAATAAAAAAGCTGATGATGCATATTGTATTTAAATATTAAAGATATATTGAGGATTTGTTTAATCATGCGTTGAAATAAATATTCTATAATATTTGAATGAAAATTCTCTTCATTAAAAAATAAACCATCAATATATACTATTTTTGTAAGCTTGAGAGATTAAAATTTCTACAACATTAATTTAAATATTAATTTGAATTTAAAGGGTTTTTCTCGCTTAATTTTTTTTCTTTCAAGAACTTGATGCATTTTTCATTCACTGGGGAGTTGAGTAGACACCACGAACTAATTATCGGGATTTAGGTGTTAACACAATGCTAAGCATCTCTCTCTCAACATGATTGAAACTAATTTGGATTAATCAACTCAAAATTGATCCTCACCAAGAACACTCTTGATCATATGTGACAAGAAGGTCCTTGATTTCTCTTATTGCTACGTGTCAGTACGTGAAAAGACAAGATCACATAACTTCCGTGGTACTAACACCATACGAAACCTGCGCTAAGTTGTGGGGCCCAGAAGATAACAAACTTAAAAGGACAGCCCCACGTGGATTGCTGTTCTTTGATTGGCACAGCAAGTTGGGCCCATGAAATTTTTGGTCAACGCGTGCAGTGAGAAACGTGGCAGATACGTGTAATGGTCCCCCACTCGAAGGGAAAGAAACCTCCCACATCCGAATATTATTTTGCCGGATTCTTCGCTGCGTCAGAAACGGGCAGGACTCCCGTAGGTCCCACGAAAAGATGGGTCTCGATTGAAGCGTCTTACGTGGATTTGTCTAAATTTCTTACATGTCGTCTTCGCCTTTAAGCCTTCGGTATATTGTTTTTTCCATGTCCTTTTTAGATTCTATTTTAAGGTTGTGGAAAACTTATTTAATTGATTTGCAACTTGCTGTAGTTATTTCAAATAATTACAAAAATTATGTTCTAAAATTTAGAAATAAAATAAAATAATGTTCAAATACAATAATTCTAAGCTTATGAAATAATACAAATTGTTTTTTTGTATAATTTAAATAATATTTTTGGTTCTCTAAGGTAATAAATCATTTTTTATTGCAATTGTACTTATTATTATATATATATAATAATAATTATGAGAAAGTTTTATAATTTCTTATTAATGAGTTTACATAGCAGTTGATTATCACACTTATTAAAAATAATGATTTTTTTTCAAATGTAACATGGGATTTTTTGAGATGTAATTACTAAGAATTAAAATATGATTAGTCTCGTAGTCTATAATATTAAAATACTATAATGATAATATCTTCAAATAACTCTAGAAATTGAGAGTTATTGGTTATTATTTTCCTTAACTTCTGGTATTTTTATTTTATATGTTCACTTTTTATTTTTTAAAAAATAAAAATCTTGATGGATTGAAGCATTTTTATTTTTTAAAAAATATTTTTTTAATTAATATAAGTATTAATGGTAACTTGTACATACCTCAAATAATTTTACTTATTCTAAAGTTAATGAATATATAAGTTTCTAGTATACATGAGATTTATGAAACTCAAACTAATATTTTCTAAAATTTAACTAATTAAACTATACTTTTCAATTACATAAAAACTATCTTAATTAATCTTGATTATATACTTAAATTATTACATTTGCATATCCCTTACACTATACCAACCTAATCATTCAATATCCAAGTCCTGTTGACTAATTCAAGCATCTTAAACCAAACCTCAAGTTAACTATAAATTAATCTACCCTTAAACTCAAAAATCAACAATGATCTTAAAGTCTCACAAAATTATATTTATAGCAAGCTTACATAAAAAAATAATTATGGTATTTCGTCTTTGTGGCTGTCAGAATTCCCTTCCTTTGATTCATTCTCTTCCGCTCGCTAGCAGATGTGCCAAAGATCCTTTTCCTGTAAGTTCACACTGGGATGAATTTGTCACATGAACTTTGGAGTTCGAAGCAATCCTTGAGTCACATATCTAAGACTATGGATGGAAACGGGTTTAGGTTCGGGTCGAATCGGGTTGGTGTGAGTATTCAAAATCTACACCCATTTAGATTTTAGATTTTACATGAATAATAATTTTAAATTCAAGTTTGGATAATAATAAATATTACACAATCGATCAATAGAAAAGTTATAAAAATATCAAAAACACAAAATTAAAATCTTGTTGTTAAGGCTACAAAACAGATTAATTAAAACTCAAAAAGATCAGAAAGAAATAAAATCAATTTTTATGTAGCATTAATGGAAAATGTACATTAGAGATATCTTACCCTCAACACATTCAACTCATTTGGTATTTTATCTTCTCCACAAGTACTCAACTCATTATAAATACAAACTCCTTCTCCTGGACTAAGGCAAGGCAGCAGATAACAAACTAGGGCATATTTATTTATTCCACAAGAATTAATAATATAATTAAAGATTAGTCTAAGTGTACATGCTCTTCGAATTATTTATGTATCGAAATGGACAGGAGATGCTTTGAAACGGTAGGAAAAGCAGGAGGCTGATGACAAATAGGATAGTGAGTAAATGCATTCGAGAGAAGAAAGGAGGTACCATCAATGTATAAGACATCAGTTAAGAAGAGGAGGAGGTGGAGGAGGAGGAGGAGGAGGAGGAGGAGGAGGAGATAAGATGATAGAGCGGGCTTAATTGCACGCTTTTCCTTTTTTTTTTAACCTCACAAAGACCGGAATTTCAGGCCAGAATTGAATCTACACTAGCATACAAAAGTGAAATGACAAAAAGAAATGATATTGCTGACATGCGACCCTTTATGATCCATCCATTCATAAAGCCATTTAATCTTTTGGATTATATTGGGCAACACTGAGTCGTGGGATGGGTTAATTTAAGTGATTTCAAGTACTTTATGCCTTGATTATTTGTATGGTTTAGTCCCAACTTCACCACCGATCCTTCCCTCCATTGATGATGTGAGGTATACATGTTTATTAGGTAGCCATGATCATATGCTTGAAAGAGCTTGAGGCTTCTATGTCAGTGAATTGAGGCGTTAATTCAAAGCTGGAGGATAGGGTTAACATCAACATGACTTGTATAAAAGAAGAGCGAGTGCGATAAGATGATTTGAACACCATTCATGCCCACTATTATCTTCGCCGTAAATAAGAGGATTTGTAGTGCAGCTTCAAAGATTTGCATGTTCTAATGGAAGGCTTCAATTGCTTGCAATTCATGTCCACCAAATGTGTGGAAACTATTTTATTTACTTATTTTTGCAATGGTTTTCACTCCATTAAATGATCAAGAATTCAAATAACCACCAATTTTGATCTTTTCTTTGCAAACCAAATATTTAATCCTTAAATTTATTTTGGGTTTAATGATTCTAAATTTTATCTTCAATACGTTGCATTGTGAATTAGAAAACAAACTTTTTATTTGTTATTACTTTTCTAAATATTTTTATTTTGCATGACATTGCTAGATCACTTATTCAAAGAAAAAAAAAAGATAAAAAAAAAAGATTTTATTGTTCTTCTCCTTACATAATACTATTAACTTGAATAGTATTTTTTTAAATTTTTTTCAATCTATTTAAAAAAATAATTTCAATTATGTCCTTCAATATTATATTTATTAGGGGTTGAATTTCATAATTTATTTTTTTATGAGGATATCTCAGTCTCGTTAATTTTGAATATAGGTTAGACTCGTTAACTTGATTGAGTTATATTTTTTTTCTTTTATAATCAATTTTTTGCTAGTTTTATTATTCAAAATTGGGTTGATTATTAATCAGATATTGTGATTTGTTTTAGTTTTTTTTCTATGAGGTTATCATCATTTCATAACTTGGGTTGTGAGTTTAATAAATTAACTTAAGTTGATTAAAGTTTTTTTTTATATTTTCTTATAATTGACTTTTTAATTTTAATTATATCCTTCAACATTAAATTTATTAGAGATTGAACTTCATAATTTATTTTAATTTACTTTCTATTAGATTATTTTAATTTCATGACCTGATTGTGAATTTGATAGGTTAACCAGAGTTGACTCGAGTTATATTTTTTTTTTATTTTTTTTTTAATTTTACATTTCAACATTGAGTTTAATATTAGCAATTGAGCTTTATAATTTATTTTTATTTATTTTTTATGAAATAATCATGGTTTTATGACTAAATTGATCTGAATTAATATATTATGTTATTATCTTAATATATATTAAAAAATA
This sequence comes from Populus ilicifolia, assembly GCA_015708895.1. Classification (NCBI taxonomy): domain Eukaryota; kingdom Viridiplantae; phylum Streptophyta; class Magnoliopsida; order Malpighiales; family Salicaceae; genus Populus; species Populus ilicifolia. The sequence goes on along the minus strand of SRLM01000153.1, from coordinate 2,569,267 downwards.
TCATTTTAAATATTTATTTTAAATTGAATTATATTTTTATATGTCATTTAAATTATTTTTAGACCCATAAAATCAACCGAGACATTTTGAATCATTCTTTAACCATTTACATTTCTACGTGTTAGAAAAAACTTTACCAACATGAAGGCATAAAAGAAAATTCCGATGAATGGCCTGTTAATAAGTAAGATGATTTTCTTATATTTGACGTCATCAACACATGAAAGCAATTAAGCAAATCATGGGGTTACTGTATTGAGTAGACAGAGTAAAACTGGTGCTCAAACAAACAAAATAAAAAATCATTAAGGAAATCATGAAGGCTGGCTGACAGACCCACGGTATGAAACCAATACCGCACTTGCACCGCACCATACACACATGCAGGCACAGAGCAAACATGCACCAGAAACAAAAAGATACCACCTTATCTTCAAATAAGTGGTAAGCCTCTGCTTTTGTTCTTTCTTTTCTAAAAACTCAGGATACGTCTCTGAGATTTTTCTGGGGCATTATCTGGCTGCAGACAGGCTGCTATCATTACTATCTGACTGCCCATTCTGAAAAAACAAAAACTGATTTTGTTTGTTTTCCCAGGCAATTGCAATGGAGAAAGGGAGCAGCCACTGATCCTACCTTATCTGTCCTGCCACTATAAAACAAAAGCTCCCTGCCCTATCTACAGTTGCTGTCTTTTGGCCCCCTAGCTACATGAATTCCAGGCGATTTTCATGGCTATATCGAGGATTGGGTCCAAGTGACACATTCATATAGGCCATACTCTACCATATAACAAGTCTTCATAAATTTCTTGCTTTTCTCAGCATTACATGAAATGATGTGTAGACATTCACTTTGCTAGCCTGGGTTTGATAAAATAATGCTTGAATGTGGACATGGCAGCTGCATGAAGTTACAGGGTTCTATTATTTTGAAGTGACATATATACTTGCATAGGAAGATCACAAGGAGTCTTTCTGGCAACCATTATCATCATAAACATGCAAATTCAATATTATTTTTCTTGCCGTATACTATCTATCACACTTCATGACATAAACAAATCAGTACTCCATCATGCTATAGAGTTATTAATTAATCGGTTCCCTTAATACTTTGAATTTCTGAATTTTACACGCCTTTGCAGAGAATTTGGCCCCCAGGTTTCCAAAAGAACTCCTCCCAAGTGCAGTGAATGAAAAACACTTCCTGTGTTGAAATTATATTATAGTGCAGGATATTTTCAAAATATTTTTTATATATTAGCATGTCAAAATCATTGAAAAATATTAATTTGATATTTCTTAAAGGAAATGTATTTTTGAAATGAACCAAAAGCAGAAACTATATTCCTCCCAGACACTCACTCTTTGAATCTATGTAAACATCCCTTATTGGGGAATCTTTTATGCCAAAGTGAAAATAATCTGATGGGCTGGTAAGAGAATCGATTACATTATTTTAGTGATTAATTAGAGAGTGAATGTAGTTTTCATTGACCTTAGAACTCAACTGATATTTACACTCCCTTCCTTCTGAATGGTTTTGGTTAATTTCTATGTCTTTTTCAAAATAAACAGGATATTCAACATAATATTATTGTCTGATTGGTAGGATTTTAAACCTTCCACGCAAAAGTCACACCTCCTTCGAAAGAAATTCCAATTTTTTAAATGATGGAGTATAACATTAGAACATCTCATGATTAATTGACCTTTTTTTTTGGATAAAAATTACTGGCTTGAATTTGACTTCTCAGTTAGCTCTCACGATAGTGACAGGAGAGTCTAGGTTCGGCTAATGAAGTTGTTTTTCAAACTTAAGTGTCGAGCTCACCTACTTGAGATCGATCCCCTGAAATGGTGATCTTCTTTTTAACTGATGTTGTTTGCTCCAGAGTACAAATGGCTACTTGGAGTACCGTTAACTGAGAAGTCAGCAAAGACGAGAAGTGCCCTAGCTGTTGTGCCAGTCGCTTTGAAAAAAAGTTGGCATAAATGCTAAAAGGACAGCATCCTCTTGGACTAACTCAATCACTGTAGCAAAAGCTGGCATGCTTTATCGGAAAAATAGTAGATAAAGATAGGACTGCTCCAACTTCATTCCAAGTTGGTGGATTTTCTTGTTTGCCGTTTTAGTACATGCCCCGTGAGGTTTAAGAGGGCAGGATTCCTGGCTCGAATTAAGAATCAATTTCCCATATATAAAATGGAAAAGAAGAGCTAAATTAAGTAAAGGAAGGGGGGAAGTGAAACTTTCCTTGGAACAGGAGGTGTTTTTGTACATTGCTAATCCGAAAGTCCCTAATGCATATTAAACAACGGCTAAAAAAAATTCGAGTACAAAGGAGAAGAAAAGAAAGGGAGAAAAACATTAAGACACGGGTTAACCTAAAATGGGTCCTTAACATTAAGACACGAGTTAACCTAAATGGGTCCTTAACATTAGCCTTGAAATGGCTTTAAGAAACAGCAGTTGGGATCAGAGGCAACGGCTCTTAATTTCCACACCCTTCAATTCTTGTTCCATTGCTTGTGACCAGGGACCCATTTGGGACACTTCGGACTGAAGTAACAAGACACAGCCCTCGAGTTCAAGAGCTCAACAATTGGTGCAAATTTCACACACCTAGGGGTCTTGTATTGGTTGATTGATGCCCCTAAGCTAATGGCATAGTCCATAAGCTTATCAAAAGTCCCTGGCTCAACGATCTTGATCTCAAGTGGCCCAATTGACTTATCAGACACACGCCCTTGGCGATATACACTATTGAGCGACTCCTCAATAGTCAAGCAACAATCCTCAAAAACCGAGGGAGGAATAGGGGTTGACCCATTGAGGCTAAGCTCCCAAAATAACACATAGTGGCCTGGAATGGTAGTGGTATCTGCGTAGCTAGTGTACTCGGCTAGTGTTGCATCAAATGGGATCAAATGGTTCACAGCTTTCTTAACTGCACTTTGTAGTTCAACCTCATCGGTCTTGTCTGAATCAATGCTCAAGACTACATTTTTCCGGCATATGAAGCTGAACTGGGGTGCCTTGTTCTTGAACCCTACCACTCTTAGCACATCACCAACCCTGTAGCGATAAAGACCTGCAACAACAGTTTTTATTTTATTTTATGTATGTAAGACAAACTATGCAATACATTAAGAGAAGAAAAAGGGTGAGCATTGATTTTAGATAAATTTAATTACCTGCATAGGTTGTGACCACAAGCTCATATTCATGGTCAAGCTTGACATCCACAAGATCAACCAGTTCTTGTTGCTCCTTCTCCTTAAGTGATTTAGGCCTGGAAACTGAGTTAATGACCCCATTATTTCTATTAACAGGTAAGAACTCAAAGTAGGCCATGGTGGGAATGAGGGTGTAAGACACTTCACTTGGCTTGCAAATAGGATTAAGATTGACACCAAAGTAGCACTCAGAGGACGCATACATGGTGCAGACTAAAGGCAGCCCATTGCTGTAGTAATCAAGAGTTGGAATATATTGTGACATGGTGCCTGTCACAATAACATCCACATACTTGGTGTTTGGCCACAACCTTGTTATGATTCCTTGCCAGGATTCTTTGCTGCATTCAGCCTCAATAAAATCGGCAAGTTTTGCATCAGGTTTTAGTATTTTCATGACTGCTTCACGTATCGAAGGATCCGTGATTTGGGGGTCAATTATGCCAGTTCTAATATCATTCGCAAGGAACTTCCAATATTTTTCCAAGAAACGGATTGCTCGAATGAAACCAGAGGCGAAAACAGCCCCAACACGGAGGACTTCTTTGTGCTGGCAAAGGCCACAAAGCATTTGGGAATACATGGATTGGTAAGAGTCAGGGCAAAGAATGGTTTCATTTGGGCTTGTGTAATTTGTGTAAGGGTCATAAGGCCTGTCCTTGAAATGGGTGCTTTTGTAGTAACTAGTCAGAACCGGCCTAGCCACAAGTCCACTAGGTGTCTTAGCCTCAGATTTTATGAACAAAAAGTACATTCCTTTGCCTTTTTCTAGGCCAGGAACAAACTGGTTCATAACAGGCATCAAGAGGCTATATAACAGTGATCTCCTCCCCAGCTCCTCTACAATTGTTGGCATCAACTTTCTCTCCCCTCCTGAGGTCCCAGAGCTGCAGATCAAAACCATACCAATTTAGCCAAACCAGCAAAATATTGAACACGAGTCTGCTACAAATTACCGGAAAGAAAGAACTACAGATTTGAACGGCCCACTAAGCCAAAACATTTAAAAAATAAAAAAGAGCCTCAAGGTACTAAAAAGCCAAAACTTGCACACACCCACCTTGTCAAAAACTCCGAAATGGGCTTTGAGCAGAGAATTGGCGAGGCATCACCGTTGGCAATACGGTTGATATCAGGCTGGATATCCTCATAATTAATCACGGGCATGACTTTCTTAAAAGTCTCACGGTTAGTTTGGCCATTAAGACCATGCCTTTGCAAATACTCAACATGAGCATTGCGAGAAAGAATTTCTTCAAGAACCTTCTTCTGGACCTCATCAGCGTTTGAGGTCACATCTTCAATGAACTGAAGAGATTCCTTGTTCTTCTCGGCAAGGTTGTAATCAGAGGGCTTCAAAGTGTCTTTTGGTGCCTCAGGCATGATTTTTGAACCTTTGAAAGAGATATACCTCAAAGGCAAGTGTGTGGATGCGTGTTATGCGCGCTTGAGAGAGAAAAAAATACGAGTCGGAAAAGATGTGTATTGTAGAGAGAAAGCGTGTAGTGGTTGTGTGGGAGAAAAAAGGAGTGGAAGAGTGTATATATAGAGCGGAGAGACATGAAGGTGGTTTTGGTTTTTGTTTTCATTTCTTGGGATCGAGAAGTAAATATTTAGTACAGGCGAGGGTATTGTTGTAAACACATGCTATTCCCCCTTGGATCATTTACCATCACTGTACAGTTCCCTTGCTTTCGTGGGTCAAATAAAGTGATAGCCTTTCTTCGACTTTTCTGGATAAAGTTAAAAGAGAAAGTAGCATGAATTACATTTTAAAATTTTATTTAATAATTTAAGTTATTAAGTTGAGATAAATTTTTAATATAATATTAAATTTTTAATAATTAAATATTTATATATTTAAATTTATTATTTTTATTTATTTAATAAAAATTAAGCATATGAATATGTTTAGTTTCAAGTTTAAAAATTCTTTTAATGAAAAGATATATAAAAATTAATATAAATTATATTTTAAAATTTTATTTAATAATTTAGATAGACGTTGCTAAACATTTGGTCAGTAATCTTAATTTTTTTGTAACATGATAATATTTAGATTGAAAAAGTATTTTATTTCGTGTGATAATTTTACTTTGATAATTTTTTTTAAAAAAAACACTTTGAGATGTATCTTATACTGCTTCTAAATTAATATTTAATATTAAACTTAACCAATGGGATGATTGGATGTAAAAAAATAATAATTTTATCAACAAGATGGTTAAATAAATTAATTAAATGGTTCCGTTCTTGTTTTTTTTCTTGTTACAAATAAAATTTTATTATTATATAAACAAATATTTAATTAGAAAAACTCAACATTAACTTAAAAAAAAAACACTAGTTCGAGAACATATTTTATTATTTCACAAATATTTCATTTTAAAATTTTAAAATAATATATATACATACATATATATATATACATATTAAAAATAAGTTAATTTTTTAAGAAAGGTAATGCTGAGGTGAGTGTGCTGTGCATACCGTACACGAAAAACCGGGAACCGTTTGGAATGGACCCCCTCAAGGTGTTTGGAGACCATAAAAGGGAGCCATTTTGACCGGCAACATCCGGTTTTACACGATCGGTTTGATCGGCAGTTCCCTGTAAGACCGCAGTAATTCCACCGGTTACAGGCGTGCTTGTACCACGGGTGTCCTCCAAAATACCGGCAGTCCTTGCTTCCATTTCCCGGGTAACAAAAGAACGGCGTTTAATAAACCAATTTATCGCGATATTTTGAAGTCAAATAAGGTGATAGAGAGATGTGTGTATTTGTGTACGGTAAAATAATTGAGAATTTTCAGCTGGTTGCCTTACTTGAAAAGTTGACACGTGTTCAAATAGAGTTTTTAAAAGTGATTTTAAAAATTTTAATTTTTTAATTTGTTTTAAATTAATCTTTTATATTTTTTATTATTTTAATATTTTGATATTAAAAATAATTTTACATATAAAAAATTATTTCAATATATTTTTAAATAAAAAATATTTTAAAAAATAATATCAAATAAACTCTTAGTAATTTTATAAAATCAGAGTAGCCTAAATTGGGTTGCACATTCTAATTTTATGTATATTTTTTCAATGTTTAATTAATCATTTATTTATTATTAATCACACAATCAATTTTACTTCCATCAAATTGGAAGATTTTACAGTTTTATAAAATCATGATTGTAAGTTTATGTGTTTTTTTAGATATTATGCGTTTTTTCCATCACAATTATTATACCCTAGTTAATTTAAGACTCAAGTTTAAAAATAAATCAATTTAGAGTTGAAAATATTGATATTACATGCATTTATTCCCAACACACCTATTCGATGGATCAATATTTATCTTCTTTTATTAATTGAAATTAATTAAATAAGAAAATAATTTTTAAAAATACACTCACAGAAACACATTCTACATTCGTGTTACAATTTATATATTAAATGGTATTTTATTTATTAAGAAAAAATTACAAAATTGTATTACATTATTTTTATTTGTATTAGTAAAGGTCTTAATTGAAAAGAAAATTTAGGTTTTGTACAATCACGAATTTTTAAATATTTAACGTGACTTTTAATAAGAATTTATTTGGGATTAAAAAAAAAGTCTTCCTTCTTTTTTAAGATCATATCGTTTTTTTTAATTAAAAAATACAGTATAGATATTAAATCAAAGCTTATGATTTAAGCTTTTAATTGATTGAAGTAAAAAAAACTAAAAAATAAATTTTAAGAAATTTAAATTTAACTTTTTAGTATAAATTTTTTCTTGCTTTCTCTATCCTAAAGAATAATTAATCTCGTAGTATTATTATTATTATTTTAAGATCATACATTTTTATTTCCAAGAATTTTGATTTTCTCTATCCGGAACCTCCTAAAAAATTGTTGTCGTTATATCTCATGTGCGCAGAAAAGTCTTTAAGTCATCATACGTTAATGGAAAAATGATCTGCATTACCAGGCTCCATTGATAGAAGATTCTATCTCTCTGCGATTGCAAAAGAGAGTCAATCTTATATAAAATTAGAATACTGGTGGAGAAAAAAAATAAAAAATTAAATTAAATCTTGATCAATGAGAAACTATATCTAAATTTATTTAATGTAAAAAAAATAAGAAAAAAATAATAAAAAGAACGACCACGAGTGCCGGTGGTGATTTAGAAGTTGTCTCTCATGATTTTATGAGGAAATAACCATTGATAGTTAGGGTTTTCTTTTTTCAGAGAGAGAGAGAGAGAGTTAATGACTATATTTGATACCGAATTAAAAATGAAATCTATTTATTTTTGGGGTTAAATTTTTATTGGAATTCATCTTCTAACATAATTTTTTTAACATGAAATATTAACATAATTAAAATAAATTGTGTGAATAATAAATTTTGAAAAACTTAAAATCTTCTAAAATTTCTATCTTGTATAAAAAAGATACAAGCTTTTCATGTTGTTTATATAATAGAAATGTAATTTAAAAGGCACCCAAGCTTTTACATATAAAAAAATTTAAGTAAAATAATTTTTGAGCTTAAGCCACACATATACAATTCGATTAGGCTAGAGTCCAAGCCTAATGCCAGGTTAGAATTTAAGTTTATTATTTAAATAATTTTTTAGATGATGAAAGAATTCTTTTGTTTTGTGGGCATGTGATTGAGTTTATAATTATTTATCTCATGAATTTTTTTTTAACTTGATATTTTATTTAACCCATTAATAATCATTTGAAAGGTAAGATTTAAAACAAAACTATTAAGTTTAATATTATTTTATGATGAGTAATTAAGATCACTAATGGAGTGAATACTATAAAATAAGGGTAAAGAAAGAGTGTTAAGATTTATTTTTCTTTTTGTACATATTCTAGACAAATTCTGTAGATTTTCTTATACTCTTCTTTACAGCACAAATTACTTAGTTTTATGCTCTATTTTTCTTTTTTATTTACCTTCTAATCTAAAGATTATAAAAGATATTTCAGTTAATATTCCTTCGAGTTTATTAAACTTTATTTAAAAATAAAACTATACAAAGTATTGTTATTAGAATATTGAAAGACTTATTAATATAATTTCTTTTACATGAAGTGAGAAGCAATAAAATCTTAAAAACAAATGATTTATACTAGGCAACAATAAAGTTTTAACTTGATAAAATTATAAGATCTTCAACAAGTACTTTATTTTTAGGTTAAAGACAAATAAAGACAATAACTTATTTGAAAGAAGAGTCATTTATTCTTGTATGGCCCTTTAAAAAAATATTATATAATAAATGGAAAAGTTTCACGAAAATAAAAAAAAAGGCTTATTGTAAAAGGAAAGGGATTTGTTAAGAAGTTCAATGATAAATGTTTTATTTGCAACAAGATTAATCACTTGGTCAAGATTTGAAAAAATAAGGCACAACAAGATAACCTTAAAAATGGTTAGTGATGCAAACACCTCTTAAAATAAGCTAAAATTATAATTAAATGGTTTGTAACTTGACTAAATAAAAACATGCTTTAAGAAAATAAAGTTATACACAATAATTACTCTTATCTTATACCTATAAAAAGATGTGAATAAGTAGTATAAAATTACAACAAGATCAAAAAGTTTGTGAGTTCAATCAAGAACTCAGTATAGAAATCACTTAATTATATAAAACATAGTAAGAATTCTGATTTTTTTAATTAAAATAATTTTTTTGTCTAACATCTTAAAGTCTATACAAAATAATATTAATACTAGAAAGAATCTCAAGTTTGATAAAATATCTTTAATGAATATGGATAAACTTAATAAATAATAATAATAATCCAATAAACTTGAATATAAATAAAAGCTCTAATATCTCTAAAATACCTAATAATAACTAAAAGATAAATATAACAATAATCCAACTAATTTAAATAAGACTAAAGTAGTTTTTATAATTTATTTGAAAAATTAAAACCTAACTTCAAAGCATGGTTTGCTCTTATCTTAATGAATTATAAGGCACATATAAATGGAAAGTTATGGATATTTACTTTTCAATGCAATTGAAATCATATTAAAATTATTTTTGTAGCTCTATTTATAACCAAAATAGTAGTTAAAAGTAAAAAACTACTATATTTGAATCTTTTTATTCCAATCTTTTTATAATTGTTGAATGCACATTTACAACTCTTCTTAAATATGAATTAAATTAATTAAAACTTGTAATTTATTATTTAATATTTTTTTGAAATCCACATTAGCTAATGTGTTTTGAAGAAACTCGTTGAAAGCCTCTTTGAATTTCTTAGCTTTAAGTCTTCTCACCAAACCAATTGGAACCTCTAATGAATCTTTTAGTATTGCTTAAATCACATCAGTTCTTCTTTCCTAGAAATAATTCATTCTCAAATCATTATTTTTATCAAATAAAAAAAGATTAAAAACATTAAATGTATCACTAACATTATTATCACCTAATAGATCCATTTTATAGGCATTGTTATTAATCTTCTGTATTATATAAAAATGACCATCTCCTCGAGGTATCAATTTTAAACTTCTTTGTTTAGGAAACCTTTCCTTCCTCATATACACCTAAATTTAATCTCTTTGTTCAAACTTTATTAATTTGTATTTTCTATTAGCCTTGAATGCATATTGCTTATTCTTTTTCTCTATTTATCATTATATCTTTATATGGAAGTCTTTTACCACATTTGTGATATTTCATTTCCAGCTATATTTTCTTTAACTTTCTTGTATTTGATAACATATATGAATATCTTAATAAATTTCACCCACTCAGCATGTCTGCAATTCAACTTATATTGACCTTTCAAGTGTCTTAAAAATTGATGATCGGTATGAATCATAAATTTCTTAGGCCAAAAATAATATTGTCAAGTCTTCAAAGTCCTCACTAACATATAGATCTTTTTATTATATATAGGATAGTTTAGAGTTACATCATTAAGTTTTTCACCGAAATAAGTTATGGGCTTATTATCCTGTATTAAAACAATTTCAATATCTATATTTAAAGCATCATATTCAATATTAAAAGTTTTTGTAGAATTAGAAAAAACAAGTAATGAGGTTGAAATAAAATTTTCTTTTAACAAATTAAAAGTTTTTTCTTGTTCGAATTCTTATTTAAAACTTATTATCTTCTTTAATTAAGTAACTATTGTACTAAGATCTTTTATAAATCTTAATATCCTGATCCATGTCATGAGTTTGATAGATAGATATATGTGGACTCGATTTATTTTTTAGGTCTTTTTTTAATTGAATACTTACTTTTTAATTTCACCCTGGAACAAATTAATATTATTTTTTGTTTTTTTCAATTTTATCCTTAAATATTAGGTTATTTGAGAATTGAACTTTTTATTTTTTTTCAATTTGCTTTTCGAGAAGTTATCTGGTTTCATAGATTTTTTTTCTTTTCGGTTTTAACCTTCAATATTGAATTTATTAGAAATGAATCTTAGTATTTTTTTTTATTTTTATAAAGTTAGGTTAATTTAATATGCCACCATTTTAATATTTTTTTAAAATATATAATTCAATATATAACCACGCTCATATTTAAAAAAGATGTCATCCATTATTTATTATATTTTAAATTTCAAATTAATTTTTCTATAAAAAAACATACTAGTAATATTTAAATATTTTTTTACATTAACAAAATTCAATTCAACCTGTGTCGCAACGCGTGCTATTGAAAATTGATCATGTGTGAACATTGTCATTGTATGTGGGAAGAAGGTTGAAAAATGGGAATATGGTTAAACCTAACATGAGACTCGTGGAAGTACACAAAGGATTTGGGAAGGAGTCTTCGAAGGCATTTATTGCTCCATGGCTAGTAAATTTGGTGAGAATTGAAAAAAACCTAGTGTGAACAGTTTCGCTCTGCTCTTTTGAAGCCACTCAACGATGTGGACACCCATTTCTCTTTCACAATCTTGGCTTATCATTGGCGTTTAAAATTACTATAGAACTGCTAAAAACTAAATATATAAGCTAAAAATGCTGGCTTCTGTACCTAATGATGAACAATTGAGAGACCAAATATTGGCTTCTTATTGTATTTTAATTTGTTAGATAGCTGATACATGCATGTATGGGGTTCATATTAGAAGGTTTTAAGGGTTTTTTCTTCTTAAAAAAACCGATAGATTCTCAGGGGTTATGCCTAACTTGTTAGAAAGAATCGCAATTATCAAGGTGGGGCGCGCCCTCTTACCACCTCCAGTTTTTTTTTTTTTTTGCCAAACATGGACGCTTGCTAGCAATCTCTGAGGGAAAGAGAAGGAAGAAGAAGAAAATAACAACAAACAATTTTGACTTTTTCTTTAAAAGCTTGAGAGTTTCAATTGCTTTTTCAAGAAATTTCTTTGACAGGGATGTCCCGGCAGATTCTTACAGGGGGGGCTCACATTAAACCTGGAAAACTACATTGAACTTGGGAGATATAAGACTCATGTCTATCCATTTTGTTACCTAACAAATCTTGGAACTCAATGTTGTTGTTTCAAGTCAAAGACATACAGGTTATTAGGAACACGCAACGCCGGAAAGTCTAAATATCGTGTTTATGTGTCACTAATGGAAGGCAGCAGGGAAAACGTGCATGAAGAAATTCAATTTATCCTACGACCTTCTTATTAATAGGAGACCATTTGGTTAAGCCGTTAATTTGATGCAATTTATACCTATAGCCTTGTAATTGCTTGTAAGGTTATAAAATGAAGGTGCACAACTAAGAACGATTTGACTTATGTATAGTATAGAGATTTAAATTTATGTGTATTAACATCTTAAACGGTTTTTCATGTAGACAAATTCGGCATTGAAATTTAAGATTTTCATTTTGAAGTTTTAGAATCAAATAATAAGAACGATGGTTAGTTTAGTCGTAGATGTATTAATTTTAATTTTATTCTTTTAATATTAGATTTATAAATTATTAGAATTTATAATTTTTTTATTTAATTTATATTTTATGAGGTTACTTTAATTTTATAATTTATACTACAAGTTTAACAGATTGACTCAGTTAACATAATTTTTTTTTAATTGATATTTTTTTTATTTTTATCCTTCAATATTGGGTTAATTGAGATTAAACTTAGTAATTTATTTTGGTTTGTTTTCTATAAAGTTATCCTTATCTTATCTTATGACTTATATCACAAATTTAACAAATTAACTTGAGTTAATTCAAGTTAATTTTTTATATTTCATCTATTATTTTTTAATCAAACTATATTTTTATCAGTTGTCAATAATATCTTTAGACCCTCTAGGTCAATCGAGATTAATACTCATATAATTTAAATTTTTTTCCCTTTATCTATCTTTTTATCATTTTTTGTGAATTTTCAAAATAACTCAGATTTTCTTGGGTTTTTTTATTTGTTATTTTTAAGGTTCCCCATTCTTTTTTCCTGGTCGAGTCCATTTCCCAAGTCTCATTTTTTTCATATTTTTTTAAAACATGTTTGTGTTGCTTGAACATATTGTTTTATCAAAAAAATATTTTAGCATGCAATATAACACAAACCCACAAATCTAGTTTATTACTATTTGTGCTATCAATACATAGTAGGAAGTGTCAATTTATCTTCTTCAATAGGAGTGCCATTGGCACATGGAAGATTAGTTTAATAGGTGATTGGATCCATACTTTATCGAGTTAACTAGCCTATTGGCTTGTAATATGCTATAGGTCCGAGTAATTCTTTTTTTTTTCAAACAAAATAAAATTATAATTATTTCCAACATGTCTTCTTAAAAAAAGATTTTAACTATAAATTTAAAATCAACTACACATTAAATGATATTTTCATTTAATATTAAAACAAAAACAAATTGGATTTTTTTATGTCTATCTAAATTGATACATGAAACATGCAATGATACTCGTGAATAAAAAACTCAAAAGTTAAATCTTCATCCAAATCATCATTAAAGAATTAAATTGTAAAAAACCCAATTGAAAAAATATGTGAACTTAAGTCAACCAATTAATTTTGCAATGCAGGTCATGCAAATCATTGAATTCAATAAAATGTTTACCCATAGATTATTTTTTATTTAATAGATTTATATGAAAACAAAAGGCATGAGAATTGTTTTCTTGAATAAAATAGTTTTCTTAAAAAAAGAAAAAAAGAAGACAAATTAATGGAATTTAATTAGCAAAAACATATTATTGATAACAAAGGGGTCAAATTAATTTTTTTTTAAATTAAACAAAAAAAATAGATTATCAATAACAAAAGTTTAAATTGCATTTTTTAAAATTGAGTGATAAAAAATGCATGAAAAGAAAGTAGATTGTATGTTGTGCCCCAACTTGTTGAATTTGCAATCCAGGTCATAGACTCTACCAAATTCAATATTTTTTTTTCTTTCATAAATCTATAGTTGACCTAAATATATATATAAAAAAAGGGTCTAAATACATCTTAGAAGTGAGAGCCTAGGGCTTGTGAAAGAAATAGCCTAGATACATGGGACTTCAAGCCCAAACCCACGTGCTTGGACTTATAATTTTTTGTCCTAATTTAAAAGGATGGATGATCTTTTTTTTAAAAAAATAAAAAAACATAAAAGGATGGATGATCTTTTTTTAAAAAGAAATAAAAAAACATATAGCTCACGTAGCAAATGATATATTGTTTGTAAGCCTAGAATTCAACTACCACAATGATGGCTGGAAAATCAAGCCTATAAGTTGTTTTTTAAAAAACTCTTTTTTAATATATTTTAACCCTAAAACATCCTACAATCACTCTCATAACATCAACAAACCAACCTCTCAACCCAATAAACAAATAAAAATAAGCCCAAATCACAAAATCAAAATGAATTAAATTTAACAATCTTGACTTAGACTTGATTGTTTAAGATAATATTAAGATTGAAAACAACTACTATAAGACTCTCTTCATCAGATGAATCTTATTGACATGAATTTCAACATTTTGATGGCTGGAATATATGTAAACAATGACTTTTTATCTCTACGTCAGATTCTAGTGAGTGTTTCTCTCTCATCTTATAAGAAAAAAGACTAAAAAAAATAAAAATAAAGTCTAGTATCAAATTTGAATTTCGGACAAATAAAAGGAGCAATCACTTATTAACTAAAAAAGATGGTGGATCAAATTAATTTTTTGGTTCAAAGTTGTCACCTATTTTTCCTGTGTTTTTTACTTTGGTCTTGTGTTTTAATTTCACCCTCTCTTCCAAAAATAGATGTGATTCACTAATAATTTAAGGTCATAAAGGCTCAATTGAAAAAATAATTTATATATTAAATTTAAAATTTTAAAAAATTCAATTATTCCAATCCACAGTAATTTATAGAAAAGTACACTATGCAATATGTACAATAATATCACAACAAGACTTAATTTTTACTATTATTTTTATTAAAACCTTATTATTTTATTTTTTATTTTTAAATTGAAATCGGCTCGGTTTAGTTTGAATTGTATTTAGCTAAGTCTTTATTGTTTAGTTCAACTAAAAACTTTATTTAGGTCTAATTATAAATTATAAATTTTTTAAGTGAAGTTATTAAATCAAATGAAATTTAATAGTTATGCCTGTATCATTAATATAATCAGCTTCCACTAAAATGCTGGAAAAAGAACACAAATTCCATTAAATTTCCATATTACGTTTGAGGTGTAAATGGAATTACTTGGCATCTTCTAAATTTTACCAGTCACTTTGAATCTCTATGAGATTGACAGGGAGTGAAAATGATCTGCGACCATTCAAACTGGGTTAAAGAAAGCAAAAGATCGCCATGTCATCGTATCATCACCGAAAGTTCCCGCCATATATCGTTAACTTAAAGCCCCAGAAATCAAGAGAAATTGTTGGATAAAGCGGTCTCCAGCTGATGTCACTGCCATATCATCACATTACCCTCCACCAAGGATGTCTCCAGTTTTGCCACGTGTACTTGCCCCGCTCTTGTCGCCACTTGTCCACTCCCCTTTTTCTCCACCTGAAGAAACACTTCATGCCATCAGATGGCAAGGAACCCAACAGGAATTAGGAGACACACACACACACACACTCTCACACACACAAACACAAATATATTGAATTAAATTTGGATGAGTTTTAAATCAGATTTGAGAATATCTAAACTCTACTCGTTATACATCTAAAATATAAAAAACCTCGACTTTTCAAAATAGATCAAATCAATACCTATCATGTTCATATTAAATTATCTTCTCTAAATGTTGCTCGGTGGGGGAGAACGGGGTGAGGCGGGTGCACCGAGGCAGGTAGTGTCGAGCCCAAGTGGGGTGCATGGTGCTTGGTGTCGTGAGGGTTTTTGGAGAATGTTATGTTATGTGAGAGGGAAATGGAGTGCGTGCGAGAATGCAAATCTTTGACCGTTGACTTCATATGAGAAGATATTTTAGTTTATTATTATTTCTTCTTAGGGTTCTTAACATCTCGAGAAAAATGGTAAGAGTTAGAATAAAAGGTCTATGGGGATTATTAAGCTATGTTAAAACAATTTAAAGATGTGAATGCGAAAGAAAATATATACCCAAAATCGTTGCTCTTCTTCCCTGTCTCCCAGTACCCCAGCTCTCTACCGTTACTGGATCAATAACTGGTGAGAGTAATACATGCAATAATTTATATTATTTTTGGGGTAATGTAAGAAATAATTTGACCAAAGAATGGTGAATTTTGTGCCACCAAATAAATTAAAAGATTGGTGGTCTCTTAAGATCAAGGTGCTTCTTCTGCATTTGTAAATCTCTGAAGATGGATCTTGTTATTGCTGAGCTAGGTTTATATATATATATATATATATATATATCTGTGAGGCAGTAGTCGAGATTTATGGAAGGAATTAATTCGGATCAGGAATGCCTGTACAGTAATTGAATTGAAAAATAAGCTTTTTTTATCATCATCTTTTTCTAGGAGGAAGATCAATTCTTATTATTTATGAATATAATAATACTTGGGATTAATGCATTGCTTGTGAAGGTTGATAGAAATATATATGATATTGTGATAATTTTATAATTTTTTAAAAATAGATATTTTTTTAAAAAATAGTTGTGTTTATTCAAAAATATATCTAGTTAAAATTATTATGAGATGGATTTTTGTATGTAAAATAATAAAATGTAAATCTCTATAAATAAAAAAACATA
Organism: Populus ilicifolia; assembly: GCA_015708895.1. Taxonomy (NCBI): domain Eukaryota; kingdom Viridiplantae; phylum Streptophyta; class Magnoliopsida; order Malpighiales; family Salicaceae; genus Populus; species Populus ilicifolia. The sequence goes on along the minus strand of SRLM01000153.1, from coordinate 2,552,828 downwards.
TTACTTTAACTTTTATAGAATTCATCTCTCATAATAGTTTTAATCAAACACAATAGTTTTAATCAAACATATATTTTTCTTAAACTATAACTAAAAATACATTTTTAAACCTACATTTTTAAATCATAATCATAAAAGATACAATATCACACACATACTAAGATTACTATAAATTGAAAGAATGCCAACAATTTTCTCATGCAAGTTCTTGCAAATGTAATGTTAGGAATAATAATATCTTGTATTTTATTATTATTCCCAAATCAGAATAATCTCTTGAATAGAGAATATTTGTATTCCCAAAATTATTTTGAAAATCAAATATTAACATGCAATTATAAGGATGCACTTTCTATAAAATTAAAGATTTTTATTAACTAAAAGTTATGAAGGATTTCTCGACACCCTGAATAATTAAGAAATTATCAGTACAAAGTTAGAAATAATAAATTATAAAATTATTATTATAAAGTAAAAAAATGATAAATTACATTTTAAAAAGTTAATTTTATGTGGCAATTTATAATTATATTTCTCCATTAAAAATATTAAAATTTTAATATTAAAAAATATTTAGAACTTGATGACTTACATACGTGTGTATGTCTTTATATCCCAACTAATACAATTTGCATGGACATATAAATGCCCTCTTTAGCCCAAACTGAACATTCATTTTATTATTACATTAACTAATTTCGCCGTTTACCTATTAGCTAAGGAATGAGTCCCATCAATCTAAAAACTAGTTTCTCTAATTACCTATTTATCAGGACACTCCATTAATCAGAATACTAGTACTATAGTATTAACTATAGCAACTAGTTCATTTTATTGTTCATTAATCAATACATTAGTTTCATTTACCAGGATAGCTATTTTTTTAATTTTTTATTAACCTGAGCATTAATTTTATTGACCAGAATAACTAGTTTCTTAAAAAATTTAATATTTTATAAAAATCATATTTATAGTTAAATAATATTTAATTTTTAAGGTATCAAGTATCTACTTAATATCTGCATGTGTGAACTAGTTCCTTGTTGCCGAATGGATCCAGTAGTATTTGTTTTGTCATCAAAAACAATATAATTTGCTATTTAATCCTTAATTTATTTTGAAATTTAACTTTATAAACAATTATTTTATTCTTTACTTAAAATGACTTGATACGATTCTATATCACTTAAACTAATTATTACTAACAATTTAACCCATGTTAAAAATTTTATTATTATAATTTTCATAATTTAAATCTTTACATTAAAAGCAATCCTAAACAAAATTTAAAGTTAGCTACTTCTAACCAATTTAACTTAAATTAATTGCTTATAAATACTGATCAATATTTTAATTATATTTGAAGTTATACGATTCAATTCTTTATATAGTTTGTTTCTTTTAAAAGTTATGATATAGAACTACAATTTTACTAAAAGGAAAATAATCTAATTTTGTCTTCAATACATCTAAAACTACTTATTATTGCAATATTTAAAAACTGTATAACAAGATTTAATTTGATTATTTCTTAGTTCTTAATCCATATTTGGAGTTTTATAACTCCAACTTAAGTGATATTAGTCTTGTTGAAAAGCTAATCTCTCTAACTTCAACTTTTATGAAGAAATGTATTTTAATTTTTATTATTTTCTTATCCTAAACCTAGCTGGAAGGTGAGTGATGACGCTATCTAGTTTTTTCAATTTTTTCTTTTGATATATAACAAAGTATTTTCATTTGTTTCCTCACCGTTCAAAGTAACTAGTTCTCCTCCACATATCTTATAACATCATTAATCTTATTACTCTAAAAATCAACTAATTGTTTTCTCACATCCTTCTTAAAATAACCAAACTTTTATCAAAAGCACATTTTTTTTTAACATTTCTTCATTAATAGTACTTCAACATTACATGAACTCCATAATTCCCTACAAACTTACAATGTTTATAATTCAAATCATAACCAATTTTTTTTAATTACAAATTAAACATAAGATTTATATTTTTTTATTCATTCTTTATATTTCAATACATGCTATAATAATGACAACCATACAATAGTCATGCATTCTTTAATTTTTTTTTTCAATTTGTCCCCTTTATGGTCTGCATCACCACCCTTTATAACACTATGATTTTTGTTTCAATTGTTCATTATTTTAAGCTGCTTTCATCCATTTCCATCCTAATTACATTAAACAAGGTAAATTTATAATTTTCCTTATTTTTCATCATGAATCCTAACCTAGAATTTATAATTTATATATCAATTATTAATCATATTCACTTTAACTTATGTAATATAGTTTAAAACCCCTTACATGGTGATAAAATGAGTTTTGATTCTCAACTCGTAAAAATTATTCGACGCCCCTTATTTCTCCCTTTTGGTCCGCTTCCTTCCCTCTCCAAATCCCTAATTTCTTTCAATTGTTTTCATGTGATTTATGCCTCGATGTTGTTTCTCTCACCACTAAGCCTAAATCTTATCTAAAATCCCTCAATTTGTAGAATTTCCTCTCAATCTTTGTAAATAAGCTTGACAATATTCATCAATTTTCTTCTTTATTGTTGTAGAGAAAAAAAAAAAGGGTATCCATAGTCCAATCTCTTAATATTTACATAGCGAACCCATTTTGCTTAGTTACTTAATTTTGTTCTTGTCTTTTCTATTTTTCTAACAATTAGTGCTATATAATTTTTTTATTTTAATTTTATTTTTTTATCATTTAATTCTATATCATTAATTTAATTTGACCCATTCTATCTCTAGGTTAAAATTTTAAAGTTTCAAGAAAAATTAACTAGGGTTTCATAATTTGGTTGATTGAGAATTAAACTTTAAAATTTGTTTTTATTTTATTTATATGGGGTTATCATATTCTCATAATTTAGGTTGTGAATTTAGCATGTTAACCTGATTAGCCTAAATTGATCCAAAATATTGTCATTTTAATATTATTTCAAAAACATATCTTGAATATTTATGAGTAAAAAAACCTTTATACTGGTTATTGGGTTTTCTTTAAACTCAACAAATCTATTAGGTAATATTGGGTTGGCCTCTATATGGTAATTTTTTTTTCTTACAAGAAAAGCATTAACAACGCTTGGATGTTTCAAAAAATTTAATCTAACCCATAGTATAGCGCGTGCCAATGATTTAATTAACATATATTAAAAGGCAATGCATTTCACTATGGTAATGAATAGTAAATATTTTTTTACTTTTATAGTTTGGTAACTAAGGTTTATTTTTCTTTAATTTCATAATCCAATGTTGGGTTTAACATGTGTTAGATTTTATATTTTTTTTAATTTACTTTCTATATAGTTATCTTGATTTTATGACCTAAGTTTGGTAGGTTAGTTTAGGTAGACTTCATTTTTTTTTGTTTTTTTAATTAGTTTTTTTTAATTCATCTTTCAACATTAAATTGTTTAAGAATTTAGCTTCATATATATTTTTTTATTTTTTTTATGGGGTTATTACAGTTTCATGACTCGGGTCGTGAGTTTAAAGAGATCATTAGGCTGACTCAAGTTTTTTCAGGTCTTTTTTAATTGAATATTTTTTTTTAATTTCATCCTTTAATATTGGGCTGATTGAGTATTTGACTTCATATTTTTATTTTATTTATTTTTCTATAGAGTTATCTTGGTTTCATGATTTGGGTTGATAAGTTAATCTAAGTTGACTCAAAATATTTTTTTTTAATTTAATCCTTTAATATTGAATTGATTAAGAATTATTCTTCATAATATTTTTTCATTTATTTTTAATAGGGTTCTCATAGTCTCATAACTAAGGTCGCGGGTAACCTGATTACCTCAGGTTTTTTTTTTTATTTTCATCCTTTAATATTATATTGATTAAGAATTATTATTCCAATTAGCTTTCTCTGAGGTTATATTATCTTTATAACTATTTTCATGAATTTGGTAAGCTAATTTGGGTTGACTCATATATATNATCTACTTGATTGCATTTAATAAATTTGTTTATTAAAATTAATTTGCAATAAAAATCAACACACAAATAAAATTTATTGAATAAAATAAAAAGAAATACAATGCTATGCAAGGCTACACATATTCAAAATATAATAAAAAATAAATATTTAATCTATATAATAAATTACATATGAATTATGCTAACCTCTTAAAAAATTAAACACACATTATATAATTAAAAAATAATTGCTATTTATAAAAGGCTAAAAAAGCCAATAAAATAAAATAGAGAAGAGGTATTAATTAAAGCATAAATTTCAAAAATAGTTTAAAAGACATACATAAAAAAAGCATTAATAAAAAATTAAAATTTAAGGAAAAAAAAAGAAAAAAATAACCAAAATGAAGAAAAAAACAATGCACTATCAACTTGAATGAAGGGTAAAATTAAAAATAAAAAATTATAAAAATAAAAATCAAATTAAAAACACTAATATATCATAAGAATAAAGATCAAAATAAATTTTTTTAATAAAAAATATATTATTTCAATCTTCGATAACTTATGAGATGGTGACTAATAAAAATTGCTATAGTATCTTACCCACAAGGTTTAGTTTTTGTTAATACTACACTACCAACCTAATAAAGTGTGGCATTAGATAGCAGCTATCATTAGAAGATTTGAGTTCAATGTTAGGTTACAATGGAGTAGAAATGTTATTTCTATTCATGAGTCTTTTTTTGATGACATGTTAGAATACGGAAGCCAATGAAAAAACTCAATTTGAGTAACATCTATTATTGGCACTGAGAATTAATATAGTATTGTAAAGACTCAAATATGCACCAACTAACATAGATTGCACAAATGCAGGCACGAGAAATACAAGTTGAACAAAAGTAGAGTCTCTTTATTTTGGTCAAGATTTGATCAATTATAGCATCACAACGTATAGGGTACTGAAATGTTTGGAGGAGATCTTGGGTCACAAGATTGGAAAATATATATTAATAATATCTAAATTCCAGCAAGCACACAACACATAGAAAATTTTTCAAACTAACCCTTTTATTTTTTTTCGGCTGATAAACTCAAATTAATTTTGACTTAATTAAGAGACCAATTATGTGATCCCTAAAATCATGTTACCTTAGATAATGTCAGTCACAGTACCAACAGAGAGACATTTTCATCAGATCCATAAAGGCATCATCGCGGGATCGTTAAGGCAGGATCCTGCCCTTAATTGTGACATTTTATGTGTTACTTGCTATGATTAATTTAAGTATTGTACGTGGGCAGAGATTGGAATTAATTGGGTAGTAACGATTTGAATCAATGTGAATAGAAAATTGATACAGTAGCATATGCAACTTTATCAAGTATACGTAATAAGGGGAGATTTGGCCGTACCAACTGTTGTACTTTAAAAATATATAAAAATAAATAAATAAATGTTATATGATAACTGGGATTAATTTAAAAAAAATTAGAAGATAAAAGTTATTGTTATATATAAAAGAAAAAATATACATACGAGATTAACTTTACAATCAGGTGTAACAAGCCGGCCATGTTGTTAAAAGATAACAACTTTGCACCAAAAGACTTGGCCTAGTGGTGGAAGGGGCTTGTCTCCTTCCATTGCACCTAGATTCAAGCCCTAACATGTATGTCTGTCACCCTCGCGGTGTCTTACCTGTTTACTGAGTTTGCAGGATATTCAGTAGGTCGTGGAAATTAATCGTGGTGAGCACAAGCTGACCCGAACACCCCATATAAATCAAAAAACAAAAAAAAAGACAACAACTCTTGTAAACATAAGATCATGCAAAGAGCCTTAGAAGTTAAGAGGTTATCAGTAGTTGACAAATAATTAATGTACAGCTGACTATATAACACGGATTGCAAGGAAGATTAACAACAATAATTAACAATAACTCAAACTTAAGTCACTCCATTATAATATTATTAAGTTCTCGTAATCTTTTAAACTTGAAAGAATAGATAATAATCTGTTAGTGATAATTCTAGAGGTGATAATTATATTCTTTTATAATTGATAAGCTTGAAGTTTCAATTCCATGAACAAAAAATATATTTTATTAATTAGAATTTCCAGCTCCTAGATTTAATTAGAGTATCAATCACTCTATGCATGTATATATTATTTTTCTAAAATATTAAATTTACTTTACATTCTTATTTTAATTATTTGGTTACTTCTTTGGTTGAATTACTTTTTGTATGAAGTAGATTTACAGTTTATTTGGTAATAAAGTTGTGTTTGTGTTTTATTTAAAATGCAGATGTATTTTTTTTGGTAAATAAAAAACACAGTTTGCTATTTATGAATCCCATGATGTTTTGCGCCAAAACCTAAAAAAAGAAAAGCAACAAATTGCTACTTCATGCACATTATTCATACTAATTATAGTATTCAGTGAACAACACAATTAACATTAATAATGTAGCAAGCTATACTGTTTCGGCTGGATCGGGTTCGATCAAAAGCTTAACATGTATTAAAGAATTGTGCAAATGGTATATAATTATAAGCTATACTATTGACAAATATACAAATTTAAAGAGATTTGTTAGAGACAAATTAGTGAAAGGAGTAATAAACTCTAATGAAGAATAAATACATATTATACAGTTGACAAACTTGAGTAACTTTTCAAGATGTAGAATGATGCAAGGAAGACGATCAAAACTAATCCAATAATTAAACATGGATGAAATGATTTATCTAGAAAGAACTAGCAAATAATATTGTCACACAATTACCAGAGATAAAAGTGCTATTTAAAAATATGGAACTCATTGTAAATAGCATACATGATGATTATAGTTCAACCATGAAAAAAATAATTGACATCTTAAGATATAAATACTAAAAGAGACTTGTAAGGAGGCATAGTTTTTTTTTCAAGATGTACTTTGGAAGGACAATCCATGTTGGTTCATTCTAAAATGAAAACTAATAAGAATTAACAAAGATTGAAGGAGGAGATGAGGCAAGAAGGAAATTATCTAGAAAAGAAATCTTTAAAGAAACACTTACTATCAAGTTCAAAAAAATATTGAATTGATGTTAGATTCAAAGGATAGGCAGGTTGATAAAATTTAAGAGAAAAAACAACTAAGAAATACAACAAGAACTATACAAATAAGATCATAAAGAAATAGAGTGAATGTATTTGCAACGACATGAAAAGAAGAAAAAAAAAGCATTGGATGTAAAGAGAAAATTTCAAAGTTAGTCATTAATTATATTAATAATGAATGTTGATAATATATATTCAAACAAAAACATAACAAAACAATATATGAAACTAAAGAAAACTAATAAAAGGTATCTAGTTGATCATGAAAATAAAAAAAAGCAATATATTTGATGTTTTTGAACAATAAAGATGATTTTTTTGTAAGTAACATGACAAAATTCAACATGGTGGTGACTCTTATATTTGATAGATTATCAATCAAAATATAAAGGTTGCATAATTAAAAATAAATATTGTTGATAGCTCTGCAACAAAAATAATAACAAAGAAAACTAATCAAGAAGCATACCAACATTATAAAATAATTGTTACATTAAAAAAGAACAAAGGTAAGAAAAGCAAAAGAAAGATAATAAAGATGAGAAAAAAAATATATAAATAAAAGTATTTATATATAAAAAAAAGTCAATCAAAATTAAAATTTATTTTGAAAATAGTGTTTATCATCACATTGTCATTTACATATATTTAATAGAGATTGTTAAAATAAATTTGATGTAAAATTTGATTCTCAACATGCCCATTAGTTAAGATTACCCATTGGCAAAGGGTAATTTTTTAGGATAAGTGTTATACTATATAATTATATAGGTAATATTTAAGTTAATTTGTAATCACTAAACTTGTAGTTTAAAGGATGTCAAAAAAATATTTTATTATTCAGAGTTTAAATTCTTGGATATAATCAGAATATCAATTACTCTATGAGTATAAATATTTATTTTTTAAGTTATTGAGTTTATTTTATATTTAAGTTATTGTAATCATTTAATTATTTTTTCAATGAAGCTACTAGATTTAATCATAGTACATAACTTTAAAATACTAATTTATAATTACTTAAGCAAATTTAATATTAAATTCAAAATTCAAACTATTTAATTTAAAATTAAAATTTTAAATTATAAAATCCTCTTAAATAAAACATACATAAAAAACCTACATTCAACACGGAGGTCTCCAGAATTGACCCCAATGCTTCGGGGTTTGCTGTTTTAGCGTGGAATTCATGATCATATCATATGGTATAACAGTCGAGGTAAAAAGCATAAGAAGGTAACTTGCACTCTGACGCTTCGAAACTCGAAAGGGCTTCGGAGATTGTGTTTGTTTGTTTTTTTTTTTTTTTGAAATATCTCGATTCAAATGGTGCGGTCAAATTATGGTCTGACACGGTAGTTTTGCTTTAATCACTGCCACCAGGAAGCTGGTAAAAGAGCTCTGCTCCCAATTCATGCCATAATGGACTCGAGACCCTTTGAGACTTTTCTTTCGAGTTTAGCAAACCGTAACCTGCTTGCTTCATTGTTACTGGCCATGGAATCTTTTTCTTATCTTCCTCATGTGATAAAGTGTAACATTCATGCAACAGAATCATGAGATTTCAAGACTAACGAAACACCAAAGTTGTTCAAAGCATGAAAAATGTGGCATATTTCATAAATGGCAGAAATTGACCCTTCTCATATGTAGAATGTTTCAGGGCAATGCTTATGTCCCATATACAGTCCATGTAAGCAGCGATGGATCATGATCCACTATATAGCATTTTGAGCTTGAAGATTGAGGGCCCTATTGGCGTGGGTCACAATTATTTCGCCTAGCTTCTCATGCAAAGCACTATAGTCTAGGACACCATAGATATCAGGTAGAGTTGCAGTCCAGAGAGCAATGATTAACTGACTTGAAACTTGCGCTTTGTAAAGAAAAAGAAAAGAACTAGGGAATGGCCCTTATTAATCTTAGAATCATGTGCTAAAGTATTCTGGTTCTCTTTACATCTTTTGTGTGAATTGTCTTTTCAAGCTTTTCAATTTTTTGATTTGAGAACACCGTTACAGTGTTTTTGTTTATGGATAAACATACGAGGGAACCCATGAAATATGTGCCACAACCATTGGTTATGATCTAGTCGTAAAGTGGTCTATCCAGGAACCATTGTTCGATTCTCACTAATTTCGGATTATGAGCCATTAAATCTCTTCTGATACTTCGTTTGGTTAAATTAGTGGGGTGTAAAAAATTGAATATCATTAAAGACATGATTAATCGAGGACTAATGCTTCTTCTTCTTCTTCTTCTTTTTTTTGATATTGCAAGTGGAGGAATAATTGTAGTGACAGTCTACAAATATCCCTCACACACACTCTCTCTCTCTCTCAAAAGAAGAAGAAGAGTATATTACTGTGTACAAATCGTAATTTTGAGGCGACAATTTGCACTGTAATTAAAAGCAAATGACTTGGATTCTTCTCTTGTGTTGGGTTTTTCTTAGATGAAATTCTAGTATATGTAAGAATTAAAAAGAATTCTAACAAATTTTTTATTGAACTAGTTGATTAGAATATTGTCTAGATTATGATTGTTGGAGGTTTTAATCTATCTATAAATATAAAAACTAATGTATTTAGAATTTTAAGAGTTCTGAATTAATCAATAAAATCTTTGAAGCTTCAAATACTTATTTGTTTAGTTTCTAACATTTAGTATAAAAGTTTGATTGATTAAGAGATTAGTGAAGCAAGATAAACTCTTGGTAGCACCAGGAAAAGTTATGAGTTCTTTGGCAACAATAAAATCTCAGCAAACAAGGCAACAAGTTAGCTTCCAACAATAACAGAAAAGAACCTCAAATTGTTGTGGCAATAATTTCAAAATCATTAAAAATAAATAAATTAAGTCATGGCTTCAATAACTTTGTTTAAATTGCCATTCCATGTTTTGATAGATATTATGGTAATTAGAGCATGAATATTATGGTAATTAGAGCATGTCAGTGAATAATGTTTTAAGTTCCAAGGAGTATTGAAAAATTATTTTCTTAGAGAATAACTGAAATACCATTTGGATTAACAATAAATGCTGTGTAAAGAAAAAACAAGATAGAAAAGCAAAAATTGAAAGATTTCAACGTAAAATATTATTTTTCCAATCAATTGACCGATTAATCTTAAAAAGCATTTTAGAAAAAAATATTATTAAAGAACTATTTTAACTCAAAAACTTAAGCTTTCAGGTAAAGTTTCAAGATATAATTTATATTATTCTCTAACATATCCTTTGAAGTGAAAGTTTTTTAAACTTGAAACTTATATAGATTCATATTACCTTGTGCTCGAATTTTTATCAAATAAATGATAGTGATGAAAGTTGAACTTATGACCACTTAATCATTATAATTCTAATACCATGTCAAATAATCAATTCAACTAAAAAAAATTAAACTTTTAGGTGAGATTTCAAGATATAATTTATATTATTCTCTAGCAAATACCTCCAATGATATTTGGAATCAATGAAAAACAAATACTAGGGAATATCTAGAGCAAAAAAGCATCAACTTTAAACACTTCGAACAAAATTTAAATTTCTTAAGATGAGTATAGGAGAGCCGGTCACATTCTATTCTTCACAAACAATAATAACCATTAACAAGATGCAAATCCATGGCTATAAAACAAGGATATCACCATCATTGAAAAAACTCTTTGATTGTTGATATTAAAATTCAATTTCATTGTGTGGTCAATAGAGGAATCTAAGGATATTGAAGAATTCTCCAATGATGAATTGTAAAGTTCCTTACTAACTTACAAGTAAAAGTTGAATTAACAAGAGAATAAAAAAGAAGCAAGCTTTATGAGTTTTGTGTGATAATTATTTTTTACCTCGTAAAGAGGTTGTCAAGGAAGAGGAAGTAGCATAAGAAATAATAAAAATAATAATATATTTAATAGAAAAACTTATAGATAACAAGTCTTTTAATTTTCAAAGAAAAAAAAAAGATATGAAAACAATCATTTAATTTTTTACAAGTTAAAACTAGTGAATAAATTAAAAGTTGAATGCTTCAACTATCACATATATGGACATTATAAGTTTGATTATCAAACTAATTTGAATAAGAGTGGTGGTAGAAAATCTATTTTTATATAAAAGAGAGATGAAGTGTCATTATTGATGACTTATCATATGAATAAGAAAAATCACCAAAATTTATAGTACTTTGATACTAGGAGTAGCTATCATGTAAGTTGAGATAAGTTAGTTTTCTTCGATATAGATGAATCTTATTAAGATTTTATGAAGTTTGGTAATAAATCTAAAGTTTTGTTATGGAAAAAGGAATGTTAGCAATCTAAACCAAGAAGAATATTGTCCATACCATATTCAATATTTTCTTTATTCTAGAATTAAAAACAAATTTACTTAGCATTGATCAACTTTAAGAAAAAGGAAAGGGATTTATGTAATAAATGAAGTATGTAGAATTGAAGTTGACAATTTAAGCTTGCTAAAGTTAACAGTTAACATGATGATAAATTAATTGTTTCCTTTGTATCTTCAAAATATCACTCATTCATGTTTTTCTATGAAATTAAAAAAAAAACATGATTATGGCTTTTTCATTGAACATCTTAATTTTGGTGGATTAAAAATTTTACATCAAAATAATATTGTGATGGGTATTACTCGAATTATAACTCCTTAAGTTTGTAAAAAATACATTGTTAACAAATAATATTGAAATAAATTTCTATAAGGAAAATCATGGAGAGTGAGAAGTCATTGGAGCTTATTTGTTTTGATATTTGTAGCCTAATAATTTTATTTTTAATGGAGGTAAAATATACATGATCACCTTTCTTGAAGATTATTGAAAAATCTAATTTTTTTTAAAAGAAAATTCAAAGCTTTTAAAGCCAACAAGAGGTATAAAGCATTTATTAAAAATGAAGCTAATCAACTAATAAAAAATATTTGAACTCATCATAGTGCAAAATATTAACTCTTATGAATTTTTAGTTTTTGTGACACATATGGAACAAAGAGAAAACTCACTACAACTCAACTCATGTGCCTCAATAAAATATAGTTTACAAAAAAAAAAGAATTATACTATTATGGATATGATGCAAAATCTTTTGACAAGGAGTGGCTTATTAAAGAAATTTTTAGCTTGAAATAGTAAATTAAAGCATTAATATTTTGAATAGAATACCAACACTTTTTGTTTAAGATATAACATCTGATGGAGTTTAGAATGAATAAAGATCAATAATTAATCATCTCATAATTTTTAGGTGTATTTTTATGCCTATATTCTGAAGCAAAATAGGAAAAAAACTTGATCATATAGGAGAGAAATTCATTTTTATTGGTATTAGTGATTATTCATTTGGTATTAAATTGCAGATTTAACTAATTAACTCATGTTTATCCAAGTTGAGATTATGATTTCATCTCAATATTTTTATCAAAAGAAATCCTCTAGCATGTGTAAGATTATAAATTCATTTTTTTTGCTAAAAAATAATTAGTAATTACTGGAATTTTTTCTTGTGTTATAAAAATGTCCCATCGCTTTATTTTGCATTTTTTTTATGACTATCCTATTTAATAAGAAATTGATTTTAAAAAACATCATTATTCAATATAATTGAATTCATTGCCCGCGGGAAAATATATTTTGACACACATCTATCTTTTAATTTAGTATTTAGTTTTTTTTTCATGATTTTTTTATATTTATTTAATTAAAAGCATGCATAGGATTTTCTATTTTTTATTATAATTTTTTCTTTGTATAAAAAAAGTCATTGCAAATGATTGCATATTGATTTTCTTACATTGAAAAAACAATTATCTAACATGTAGTAGAGCAGGAGTCAAATAGATAGTTAACAAAAGACTAAAGGAAAACATATTTTTACTATGTTCCTTCTCAATTTAGATTAATTGAGAATTAAACTTCATAAACTATTTTGATTTGTTTTTTATAAGATTATCTCCAATTTAGTTGAATTGAGTTGTTGTTTTTTTGTGTTTTGTTAATTACTTTTTATTTTAATTTTATATTTCAACATTAAGTAAATCGAAAGTTGAACTTTATAATTTGTTTCAATTTTTTTTCATCAGGTTATCTTGGTCTCACAATCAAAATCAAGAGTATCACAACTTAACACGAGTTGACTTACTTTAATTTTTAGGTCATTTTTTTTTAATTTCATCATTCAATATTGAGTTTATTGAAAATCAAACTTTATAATTTATTTTGATTTATTTTTTATTAGGCTACCATGATCTTATGACTTGGTATAGATTGAAATATTAACCTAAGTTGACTCAAATTAATTAAATATGTTGTTGTTTCAATGTTTATTAAAAAACAAATCTCATATTAAATATTTATTTTGACCCATGATATCTTCTTACTAGTCAAGTATGTTGCCTTTAGACCCACCAAAATGGTTGGGTTACATCAGATCAATTCCACATAATTTAATTTTTTTCTACTAGAAAAATATTAGCAATGCGTAAATTTTTTTTTCATTAAATGTTTTTTCTCCAACCCACAAAACTCTATTTATTAGAACAATATTTATGTTTTTCTTTTAGTTTAGTTTTTTTCTTTTCAATTTTGTTATTCAACAACTAAATCTTATCTTTTTTAATATATAGTTTTTTCTTTATTTCATTCTTTGAATAGATTATTTTAGGAATCATCATTCATATTTCTTTTTCAATTTTCATTTTGCTGGATCATATATTAGTCACACAAACTTAGATTTTTTTTTAATTTCAACTTTTAACATTAAATCTGTTGGAATTGAGTATTCATAATTATTTTTTATTTGCTTTCTATACATTAATCTTGATCTCATAAACTAAGTCGCTAATATAATATATTAATTCAAGTTGACTCAAGTTATTTTTTGGGTCGCTAATTGATTTTTTTATTTTATCCTTTAATATTTAGTTGGTTGGAAATTGAGTTTCATATTTTTTTTATGAGTTATTTTAAATTCATGAATCGAGTTTTGGTTTTGGAAGGTTGATTCAAGATGATCTTGTTTATTTTTTCGGTCCTTTCTAATTTAATATGTTTAATTAGGATTTATAATTTTATTTATTTATTTTCTCTGGTGTTATTTCAATCTCATGACTTGATCACATATTTGATATGTTAATCCAGGTTGACGTGGTGCAATTTTTAGATCCATTTCTAAATTGAACATTGTTTTTTTAATTTCATCCTCTAACAACTTAATCTTTTTTTTTTATCTTCAATATTTAATATGTTTAGGAATTGAGCTTTGTATTTTAACTTAAGATTGATTAGAAATTAAGATTCATAATTATTTTTGACTTACTTTTTATATAATTATTATAGTTTCATTATCCAGGCTGTAGATTTTATAAGTTAATGTAGAGAAATCCAATAGGATATCATTTTAATATTTTAAAAATATTATTTAATATGTTATCGTATTAATATTTATAAAAAAAATTATTCAATATACATGATTTTTTAAATTTATGATTAAATGTTTTTTTTAAACATAACCAATATTTAAAAATAAAAATTATAATAAAAAAATAATTTTATTCGCATCGCAACACTAATCAGTTTAATTTATTTGAACCAAAAATATTACTTGACTTGGTTAGCGTAGACAAATTAAACCAACCAATGGCAATACACGATTGAGTACTTATAATATCTAGTAATAGTATTAATACTGAGATTTAACTACTATACCAATTAATTAATTACACCGTTTGGTCTCTACACGAGCCCTATCGTATAATGATTTCTCTCTGTTGATTATGAGATAACATGTAATTATTCACTGACTCGCTGGTGCCTACGTGCTTACATTACATGGGAAATATATATATAATAATGTTGGTTATTTTTTAATGTTCTTTTCATCTATAAATATATTAAAGTAATAATTTTTTATTTTTTTAAAATTTATTTTTAATATTATTACATTGAAATAATTTAAAAAACTAATAAAAATTTAATTTTAAATAAAAGAAAATATATTTTTTAATATTTTTAAAATAAAAAAGTAAATAAACTATAGCAGCTGGGCTGAAACTTAT